>PVIW01001997.1:0-69062 GCA_004026585.1 Noctilio leporinus | reverse complement strand
TTCTCCCTGCAAGCTTTATAAATTTCCCTTGGAGTAGGAGTGTCCAAACGGGTGGAAGTCCGAGCACAATGCAACCTGAGAATTTGTCACTCTCTGCATATGCTCCTAAGTGCTTTAATCCCAATTAGGGGCGGCTGACACACGGTCCTATTCATTTCCATCAGCTCTTGAATACATTTGCCTAGAAATGAACTTCACAAATAGAGGCGCTCCTAAATGTGTCCAACAGCAAGGAAAATCGAATTGAGCGAGGGCTCATTCGGCAGCGGCCGGCAGAGGAGCGTTGAATGTGGAGGTGCCCCAAGACATTGCAATTCAGCAACATGCTCGCTGACTTTTCTTTGCACCATGTCAACCGAAAGAACCAAGAAATAAGTTGGGGAACTCCGGTTAAAAGGCAACTTGAGAGGAACTCTGAATACTTTTATTGAGCTGCTTCCAATGAAGGACTTAAAAAAACAACATAAAAGGCACCACAAAACCCACCAACGGTGTCCCGGCTGCGTCCTAGCCCCTCGATTGGAGCCTCCTGGCCGCGGTGCACCCACCGGCCTCGCAATTAAGGGGAAAATGGTCGCGTCGCCGGCGTGTCATCTGGTGGCGTTCCCAGAGCCAGTCGCCGCCGCCCTATTCAGGCCCAGCCTTAATGTCCCACCCGCGCCTCGGGGGCTGCGCAGCTGGTCTGCGCTGACCCCGCGGCCTTGCGGGCGCGGACACCCTAGGGAGGCGCGGATCCCGCCACCTCAGACCCCACCTACTCCTCGTCCAGGTCTCCCCGGAGGCTTCGCCTGCAGTTCCTGATCCCGGACAGCTCTCTCCCTTCCAGGGTTCGGGACTCTGCACTCCTCCAGGGTGGAGGCTATTGGTGACTCCCCAACACCCTGGCCCTCAAGATCCAGGACCACAGGGGACAATTGACGGCTCTCACCCCACCCCTCACCCCGCGACCTGAAGCCCAAGAGCTTTGCTCCGCAGCGGTGGGCAATTCTGGAGAAGCTTGTTTCAAAAGGAGCCTCTGATCGCAACCTCGGAGTTCAGAGGGGGCTCTTACCCTCGAGGCGGAGTAGCTCTAAGTCACTTGTGCGAGGAGCCTACAGCTTTTGGAGCCTGCCGCTGGGATGCCACCAGGGGCGGGCGGGGGGCCGCCTCTAACGCAGCCCACCACTGCGGTGGTGGGAGTCAGTTCCCGCAGCCTGCCCCTCCGCTGGCTGCTGCTTTGAGAATCCAGCTTCATTAGGGGCAACCTGTTACCCGGAGGGAGTCCAGCTCCTGCGGTCCGGCGGTCGGCTGCGAGCCGGGCCGCCCCCGAAACCGCCTCACCCCGCACCTCGGTGCAGAAGGGATTTCGCTTTAACGGGGTCTCTGGAAGCCCATTTTAAGTCCATAAAAAAAGCCGAGTGAAATGTTTTGATTGAGTCTCAACATTGTCTTTGAATAAGGCTGAGACCATGTAATTAATGTGTCTTTTTAATAAGGGACAATACGGCCGTTCAAGCTATTTAATTTCATTTAATTTTCCATCCCATTTGCTGCGCAGCCCGCTTTTACTTTTAACACCCAGCTTTTCACGGCCCATCTTGCTCCACTGGGCACATTAGATTGGTTTCACCCTTGCTTTTTAGGGGAGGAAAAATAAAAGAAAATGTGTTCCTTTCCTCCTTTGTGGACAATTTATTTCACTTGGGGAACTTCAACTCTGAGCCACAGGACAGAATAAAACTCAGCGAGCTGGTGTGAATGCCTCTGGCTCAGTTCCTTTCTTCTCGTGGGGCTGGGAACCAGCCACAATTGGCTATATTAATAAATAACTTTCCTCACAGTCGGCCTTTACATGGTCCTATTGATAAAATTGTTCGCGTGTCGTTCACGCTTTTTCACTCATTAAGGAGGGCCAGGGAGGAGCCCCGAATCTAGGCCCCGCGCTCGCCCCTTCCCGCTCATAGTCTGGTAATTTAAACTGGGTGTCATCCCTGAGTCGTCAGGCCAGAGGTTAGAGGGACATGTTCATGGCTTGAATTTATTGCCCTCGACTCTTCGGAATGGCTTCCTCTCCTCCTCCCCTCCCCCGGCTTTTGCCATTCATGGGCCACCAGATCAAAGGCTCCCTTCTCTCTGTTGCAGGGAGACTTCGTGGTCGGCGGAGGGGCATCTAGAAGGGTAAGAGGAGAAATCAATGGTAGCTTCGTTAGAAAGTGGCCCTGGGCATGGCGTGGCTGCAGGGTCAGAGGAACCTCAGCGTGTGGCCTCCCAGACCTTCCCAGTGCCTCTCTTGTCTGCCAAAGCAGCCGCCTTTACACAGACGGGGGATCAGCATAGAGGCCGGCCATCCATGTGTCCCGTAGTCCTGGCTTGGATGTCCCCATTAAGCAAACCGCGAGTTTTGAAGTGCTCCAAATTCATTTACTCTACGGATCATTGATTGCTATTGACCTTCGCAACCGCTGGGTGGAAGCCAAGTGTCTGCATCATCATCCCCATTTTAAGGATTTGGAAACTGAGGCTCTGAAGCAATTCACGGAAGGGTCCTTGAGTCTTGAGTGACAGATCGCAGACTGAATGACCCCGAGTCTCCTGACCATGTCCAGTAAAGTGAACTCATGTCTCAGTCGAGGGGTGCCACACGGAGCTCTTTTAAAGGCTGCCTGGGACAAACTGCTGAGTTACAGGTGTCGCCACCTTGCGTTCTGCCGCCGTTGTTCATCAGGATCACCCTATCAGTAGCCTTAGAACCGCATCTTCCTTGGGCAGAGCAGAACCAAATGGAGAATTTGACGTGGTGGCTGCTGGGAGTCTTTCTCCCATTTGTACAGCGGTAGGGTCCCAGACACCAGCCGGAAACCCAGAGCCACTCGGCCCTCACTTGGAATTCTGCGTCGTGCTAGTGTCCATGTACATAGGGTTTGAGAAGCAGTATCTGGGATTCGCAGACCGAGAAAGGTGAGAACAGAGCTGTCACGAATATCTGATTAACTCGATTATGTGGCCATATATTATGAAAATAAATGTATTTAGGGAATCGGAGACTTTCCTAAAAGAAAATGAGAAGCACTGATTTAACTCCAAAGCATCCTTTCTTCTAGCTCATAAACTGGGCTACAGACAGGGGTGTCTGACGTCCACCTGGGTCTCATTTCCCCATCTTTTATATGTATATAGCCAGCTGGTTGGTTCTCCAAGGACTTCCTCACCGTTTTAAACTTAAAAGCAACTCCGGGTTTGGGGCAGTTTGTTAGCATGTGTGGGAGATGTGATTAAAAACTTAAGGGGCAGAACAACCTCTCTTCTCCCTTGGGTGTGGTCAGGGTGCGGGTTAGTCTGCAAAGCCGGCACCCTGCATCTGTTTCATCTTCTCCAGAGTAGTGTGGCCCCGGAAGTACCCAATTATGCACAGCTGACCTTGTCTCCCAAAAGTGTCCAGACGCTTCATATTTTGGGGCAAAACTGGACAGAGGGAAGGATAAAGCTGTTCTAAATAGACACTGGCCTGAACCCAATCTCCTGAAATGGTAATATGGTCGTTATTTAAAAAGTGTAGGTATTTTCTGGTGTTTTCCCATCAAGTACCTGCCTAATTTCTGTATGGCACACGCCAGAAATCAATAGAAGTTAACAAGTCCTCCAAACAGTCCCCATCTCTTTGTTTAATCTCCTTTACAATAAAGCCAAGGGGAGAGAATTAAACATCTTTGAAGTAGACCAAAGCTCAAAGGAATCAGCCAAGTAGACTTAAAGTAGTCACTTATTTCCCAAAACTGGTTTGTCGGCCAACAATAAAAGGAAGTAAAATTTATGGAGAAATTATACAGTGGATTTGTCACTTAAAATATCGTAACTGTCTCGAGGACAATACCCCATGCTGAGGATTAATGGTCCCGCCAGACCTTTGATTCACCAGAGCCTTTTCTTCGCCCTTGACAAATTGGATTTTTAGGAATGGGAAGGTCGCCTGGACCATTGTGCGCCAGCCATTCAGAGGCCTCGATTATGCAGGGAGCTGAGGGAACCACTCCATGTGACCCTCTCGGGTGGGACTCTGCAGCTGCTTCGCAGCGCAACTCTCTCACCAAACTCCGCGCCCTTGAGCTGGCGGTGCCAAAAAGCGCCCGCCGGGATTGAAAAGGCGCAGTGCATGCCCTGCCGCGTCACTCCGAGGGCGGAAGACGCACGTCGGGGCGCTGCTCCCTGGCTCGCGCGCGACTCCGTCTCTGTCACTCCAGCCCTGCGGAGGACCGGGCGCGCCCAAGCGCCCGCCTGGCACCGCGGCAGCAATGAACGGAGCCGCCCGCGCTCCAGCCACCAGCGTGAGTGCCGATTGCTGCATCCCCGCAGGCCTGCGCCTCGGGCCGGTGCCCGGAACCTTCAAGCTGGGCAAGTACCTGTCAGACCGCAGGGAACCCGGGCCCAAGAAAAAGGTATTAGCCATTCCGACCTTCGACTCCCCCATCGTCCGCCTTCCCTTTAATCTGGCCCAGGAAACGGGTAGACAGGGTAGATAAGAAAGGTGTGACTGAGTCTTTCGTTACTTGCTAAGTGCCCCAGGTGGCAGGGGACTTATTTCCCATAAGTCTCATTAATTGAGACCTGAACACTGTCCGGGCTGAGGGAAGAGGACCCGACTGAGAAGGGGCAGCCCCAGGGTGGGGTGCACAGGGCTCCTACCCACAGGGCCCCGACCACTCGGAACTCGCAGTGTCCCCGCAGCTCTGGGGGCTCAGCAGAGGCGCGCGTGTCCCTGGCCTCTCTTCGCAAGTACTTCTTTCCATCGTTTTACAACGGTCGGGGCGTCAGGACTTCTTAATTTTTAATGCTAATTCGAGGCTTTAATTACCTTAACATAATTGAATTTCATCTCTGAAATAAATAATCCTGGGGAAATTTTCAGTTCTTAGAACCTGTCCAGATTTCCCTTTCTGCGGATGTCTGCTGGTGGGTTTGTGGTAAATGGACAGAGTGAGCCAGGTAGCGGGCGCTTACAGCCGGGCTCTGAGAGCCCAGGGTCGCAACTGGGAGGCGTCAAAGGCTGACCCGCCAGCTCTGACTACCGAAAGTGTTGTGACACCTGACCAGAGAGAGAGGTTTTCAATGTCCCCGCCTGCCCTCAAGCGCCCTGGAGTGCATAGGTCGGCGAACAGCTACCGGGAAATGAAGGTGGCCACGGGGATGGTGGTGGTGCGGGGGTGTAGGGTGGGAGAAGCGACTAGTTTTGGCTTGCTGCTGCCCAGACCTCTCTTGTAAGAAATTGTTCCGGTGTTCAGCCAGCGGTATCTGCAACTGGCTGCTCATGCAATCATGATCTCCTCCGCGGTTTAAAGCGGGGTTTGTAGCGGATTACTAATTTAAATGAGCTTTAATTGCTTTTAAATGGTCAGCATGCGGCCGCTTTGTTCAAACATTTTCACTGACCAGGTCGCGGCCACCTCTGTGCAGTGCAGGGAGAATAGGGGTGGATGATACGAGAGGGGTTGGGGGACACTCTGGGTTCTGGAACAGACGTTGGAACGTCACTCCCCTGGTAATTGGGCTGCTCTCAGAGCGGCAAAAAGAACTGAAGTGGGGGTGGGGATGTCTTGGTACAAGATGCGCCCAGGTGGTGAGAGGTGGTGGGGGGATCCTCTTACCCATCTTGCTGCGGAGGTTGGGGGAGGGGAGAGATTGTTATATTAGGCAGCCTTCCCTCTTCTTTCCTCTCCCAAGCAAGGGTCTTAAGTAATTATCCCCGCTCCCAGCAGTCCACATTGTTCTGGTCAAAGCGAACGCAACCATTTTCCTGAGTCGGGTCGGGCGGGGGACAAACTTTCCCTCTGGGTTGTGGGCCTGACTGTGTCGCGGGGAAGAACGACCACTACTTGTGTTGCAGGTGCGCATGGTGAGAGGGGAGCTGGTGGACGAATCGGGGGGCTCCCCTCTGGAGTGGATAGGGTTAATCCGGGCAGCCAGGAACCCCCAGGAACAGACTCTGGAAGCTATTGCAGACTTACCCGGCGGACAGGTACTATGGGCTTCCCACTGCCAGTTCTATCTACCTGACCGTCACTGAGGTGACCACCAATATTAAGAGCAAAGCGCTTTAGTGCCAACTCTCATTTAAACGTTCCAGCAACCCTATAACGTATATACTATTGTTTTTCCCATTTGGAGAACGAGGGATGTGAGGTTCAGAGAAGCCCAATAGCTTTTCCAAGGTCACACAGCGTCAGAGCAGGGATTCGAAACTTTCCTCCTTGGTTGCTTTTTGATCAATTACTCAGGAAATGACAGCAAGCTGTCTTGTTTCTTGCGTCCCAGATCTTCTACCGAGCACTG
Organism: Noctilio leporinus; assembly: GCA_004026585.1. NCBI lineage: Eukaryota > Metazoa > Chordata > Mammalia > Chiroptera > Noctilionidae > Noctilio > Noctilio leporinus. The sequence continues at coordinate 62,759 of PVIW01001997.1, read as the reverse complement.
CGAGATGTCCAGCCAGGGGAGGAGCTGACCGTGTGGTATTCCAACTCTTTGGCTCAGTGGTTTGACATCCCCACCATTGCAACTCCGACACACGACGAGAAAGGTACCATCTTTTAGAGGGACTCTGGGCCAGAGCGGTGGGCAGGAGACCAGCTCGTCTCTAGTCTTTGGGCAGGGCCCCACACTTAAAAAAGCCTTTCTCTTATTCTGTGTAATATTGAATTCAGTCCCTGTCAGTGTGGCCAGAGAGGTGACATCACTAATTCCTCCTTAAAGTCTGCACAGTAAACGATAACAGCAACAGCAATAATCAGGCTGTCCATGGCAGGAGGAAAATACTTTCTATGAACTTCATGGGGGTCATTTCTTATTGCATATCCAGTCAAGAATCAATGTAAAAGCCTTAACTTATTACTAGAGTAATCTAGAAAGCATAACAAACTTAGAATGCTTTTAGAAGGTGGAGGGGCATCTCTTCAGCACTGGTTTGAAGGAGAGTAATGTACTTCTACAGCATTTTAGAAGCATTACGGTACTTACAGCTGGTCAGTTGGCAGGTACTGAGACCCTTCCATTTAAATGGTATTTATGCACTTCCCCTTCCCTACTTAAACTGAATTTGGGATGTATCCCAGTTTCTTCTTAGATTTATTTGATCTTTTCCAAAGCCAAGAGCGGGTTTATGCAAATTAAGGTGCGGTAACTAAAGAGAAAAACATTTTCAAAACCTTCCCAAAACACTGAAGAACACTTCCTGTGGAAAAAAGCTGGGGGGTGCTAAAGTAGTTAAGATCCCGAGACTCCCATTTAATGCTTCCATGATTTTTTTCCTTGCCAGTAGCTTGTTTATCTGTGATTTTCTCAAATATTTGAAGTCGACATAATAAATGCCATGAAATATTTGAGCATGCTTTCCTCCTGAGTTGCTTGCTCAATCTTACCTTTTCACAAGCAGGGCTAAAGAAATTAATTCATATGTGGGGATTAAGAAACACTTCACGAACAAGGCAGAATAAGTTTATTCAGAACAATGAATCACTCCACTTCAAAGTACCACTGTCTTTTGTAAATTAAGTTTATTGATTTTGTGGGTAGATTTATATATACAGTATTTATTAAAAATTATCCTAATTTATTTACATCACATTATATTCTTTTGCCAACTTCTTGTAAAAGAGAAAGATGACAAAAACCTCCATAGTGGAGAATGATTCTAAGGGCTATGGGCCTTTAAGAACCAGTCATTTTTGCACATAACACTCTACCTTAGTCACTCACAAATAGTATAAAAGCAACTTGTTTGAGTGGTAGCCCTTATGTTTTCATTTCAGTCAAATGAGCTTAAGACATGTGGCAACAGATGTAGAAATAGACATCATTTTTCTTTTGGGGAATGTATGGGTTATTTTGAGTCCTGACTTCCCTATCTTTGAGATGCTTGGAATCTTGATAACCTTATGGTTGGTACTTGAAGAAGTGAGGTTGCTTATGAAGTGTGTTTGATACTTTGGGCATGGGTTGAATTTCAGAGTACAGAGAACATGTTAGTTGGTTAGGATAAATTGAAAAAGAAACATTGAAACTGAAAACATATATTTGCTTAAAAGAGGAAGAAATAAGTAGGGATGGCTGTTATTTTACCAATATTTACTAATTCCAGTGGATTTCAATTCCATAGTAAGAGTAAAAAAAATACTGATCCTTTATTTTAGGAACAAAGCTTATTTGGCTTTGCACTGGGCTGAGTCATTCTGGAGCACTTTTTAAGAAGTGGTGACGAGAGGGGAGGTTCTGAACTTAGGAGAAGGGAGGTTATTTAAAATATTAAATCAGTATACCCACCAAGAGAATCCAAGTTTCTTCTCTCTTTTCTTCAAGATCTATTTTACATGACTGTTCAATGTAAGGTAACAGAAATATTGAACTAATTTTATCTAAGTCTTCTATAAACAATTGGGATAGTACCTAATAGGCAAAACCTTCCTTTTTTTCCTTTCTGCTCTCCCTGTGGCTTCAGCTGGAATAAACTACTTCTTCCTTGAACTTTCACTTTAGTTATCCTGGGGGTACTACTTGATTTATGAAAAGCTAGAAGTAAAATTCATGAAGGAGGGAAGATCTGCAATTTTCCCCCACTGTTGTTCTGTAGTAATGTTTAGAAGTTTGAGCTGTTTGTGTGCAAGGAGGGAAAATTTAGCTTTTCCATTAAATGTAATGAGACTGACATTTACTTTGACTACTTGATTGTGGCTCAACTAACTTACTATATTTGTTTTTACAGAATTCCTTCCCTTCAGTATTATCAATAAACCACAACATTTAAAAAGACACACCCAATTGCAAATCTCTGTTCTCTGTACAGATGTAACACGACCTTTGTGAATGAATATTAGCTTCCACCATATGACCAGAATCTGTTTCATACATGTGTCTCTTGATTGTGTTCATAGGCCCTGGTAAAATTAGAAACAACTAATGTTAATATTAAACACAAAAAAGACACGAAAACTACATATACAGATCCTGGTAGGGAATCGTATACTTATTACAAGTTAGTTATCTATATCTACATCACTTAAATATATCAATGTAATAAAAATAAACTATATGTCTTTTCCAAGGATGCTACTAAGCTTGGATTTGCGCAGCTACCTAGGAGGTAATTAATTAAAAACTGACAACATAATGCAACATCATTCCTTAGTTTTTAGAATATCAAGACACAGGAATTTTTTTTCTCCCATCAAATTAAATGGGGTTAAAGAGGAAATAAAGATACAAATAATTTTGAAGAATAGCCAATCATAGTCCCTATGTGGTCCTTCAGTTAGTCACGCTCCAGGAAAACCTCAGGCAAAGTGTTTAAGGCTGAGAGGGGGTGGGAAGGGTGGGTAGCAGACATTAAAAGGCATTGTTCTATGAAAAGGAATGATTACATATGGCCCATACATATAGGATATTGTCTCGCCTGGTAATGAGGAGCTCACGACCATTAGATTGGCCTTTGTTCAGTTTATCCAAACTCCTTGACATACGCCAGCCACTTATTCTGCAAACGCCAACAGATGGGCCCAGGCCCAGCACAGTCTCAACATTTGATTTAAAGCAACAGCTGCTCTCTGCTCTGTCTCTTCCCTGGCCGGCCAGCCTGCCTGAGCTCTGCTCTCCCAACGAATATTCAGCTCCGAAGGCCCGAAGGCCCGGAGGAAATCTTCGTTGGAAAGGCCCAAATCACCTCTCTTGGCTTCCAAGTGGTCTCAGATGATGTTTCCATGGTGACAAAGTTGGCCATTTGGGGACTTCTTGAGGTCCTTCCTATAGTGAGGCTATTGAACTCTAATAGCAGGGAACCGAGAACACTGCTTCTCCCTATACCGCTGGTTAAAACCTGGGTTCTGCCTTGCTTGCGCTGGCGCTTTCTTTCCTGCTTGTTCATCTGTCACAGGGTCGCTTTTCTACTCTTTCTCGCTCAGGGGAGGAGCGCTACATTTGCTGGTACTGCTGGAGGACGTTTAGATACCCCAACAGCCTTAAGGCGCACCTACGTTTCCATTGCGGGCTCAGCAGCGGCGCGGGGCGCTCCTACCTGCATCAGGAGCACCGGTCACGCCAGGGCACTGCCACTGTCGCTGTCGCGGATGGCCTTCGCCTCTCTCCGAAACCCCAGGTGCCCGACTTCGCCGTGGCCACCCCGGCAGGCACTCTGAGGCCCCACTTGCAGGCCCCACTGCCTGTCCAGGCCTGCGGAGCAAGGGAGAGCATCAAGCGTGAGGCCTCCTCTGCGTCCTCCGCTACCTCGCCGCCTCCCGCCAAGTGGGGGCTATCCAGGAAGGGCAAGGAGCAGCTTGACCGCTCCCTGGACGTGAGCGGGGCCGCCCGGGGGAACAGCCACTTTCTGGGCATCATGGGCGGCACCCCAGCAGGGGGCGGCAGCCTGGCCTTCTACCCCGGCATGCGCTCGGCTTTCAAGCCTGCAAGTTTTATCAGGACTGCCGCGACAGCGCATGGGGGCGCCTACCGGGAGGAGGGCGGTGGCAAATCGGGGGTCGGCCTGCTGGGCGGGGGTCGGGCTGGAGGGCGCCCCGGAAGCAGGGAGGACACGGCGGCGGGCAGCGCGGGCCAACACCAGCACTATCATGCTCACCACCACCACCACCACCCGAAGTGCCTGCTCGCGGGGAATCCGCCTTTACCTCCTCCGCCTGGTTTGCCCAGCTCTGGGGCCCTGCGCGGCTTCCCTCTGCTCCCTTGTCCCCCGGAGGAGGCATCCGCCTTCAAGCACGTGGAGCGCGCCCCACCCCCCGCTGCCACACCGCCTGGAGCGCGTTTCGGGCAGCTGCCCCCGGCGACAGGCCTGCACCTCGAGCGCTGCGCGCTGCCCGCCCTGGACGCCAGCGGACTTAAAGCTTACCCCGGTAGCGAGTGCGGCCACCTCCCCGCGGTGATGCCGACCTTTACAGTCTACAACGGGGAGCTACTGTATGGCTCACCCGCGGCCGGCGCCGCTTATTACCCGCTCAAACTGCACTTTGGTGGGCTGCTCAAGTATCCGGAGTCCATCTCCTATTTCAGCGGGCCTGCTGCAGCAGCAGCGGCGGCGGCAGCCACTCTGAGCCCGGCGGAGCTTGGCTCCCTGGCCGGCATAGACCGGGAGATTGCCATGCACACGCAGCAGCTCTCTGAGATGGCGAACGGAAAAGGCCGCGGTCGCTTGGACGCGGGGACACTGCCACCCGCCATCGTGGCGTCGGGTGGCGCTGGGGGTGGGGGCAGCGGGGGCGGAGGCGCGGGCAAGCCCAAGACTGGCCACCTGTGCCTCTACTGCGGCAAGCTGTACTCGCGCAAGTACGGGCTCAAGATCCACATGAGGACGCACACGGGCTACAAGCCGCTCAAGTGCAAAGTGTGTCTGCGGCCCTTTGGCGACCCCAGTAATCTCAACAAGCACATCCGGCTGCATGCCGAGGGCAACACGCCCTACCGCTGCGAGTTCTGCGGCAAGGTGTTGGTGCGGCGCCGAGACCTGGAGCGCCACGTCAAGTCCCGCCACCCAGGCCAGAACTTGCTTTCCAAGGCGGGCAATGGTGTGGGCGGAGAGCCTAACTACCCCCTGGAGCCCGAGGAGCCCAAGAGCGACAATGACAGCGACGTGGACGTCTGCTTTACAGACGACCAGAGCGACCCTGAAGCCCGGGGTGGCGGGGAGCGCGTCTCCTAAACATTCTTCCCGAGAAGGGGTGTGTGTATGTGTGTGGACAGAAATAGGGGTTCTGATCTGGGAATAGAGCTGCTGGCGGTGAGGAGAAGGACCTGGTTCACAAAGTAGTTTATATTTTGGTGGGGCGCCAGATTTTGCAACAGTGAACGGTCCCAGGACCGATGCTGAAACGCAGAGCGAAGGTTTAGAGGTGGCTTGGAGAAACCTGGCTTTCTGGGAAACCTTCAGAGGCTGGGTCTCGGCGCGCTTAAGGACTCTGGACTCTGCAAAGCGGATGGGCTCCCCCGCAAACAGGCTGTCTGCTCTCCAGGGTTAGGGTCACATTAATGTGAACATCACCGGCGCCCTTTAGGGCGCCCATTTTAACTGCCACGTATTTAAAAATTGTTCTTTTCTGTGGAGGAAATTGTGCCTTTTGAAACGATGTTTTGTGTGTGTATTTACATTAGCATTTCACTGCATAGGCAAAACGGTAGTCACAATTGGGTAGATGTGGCATCCATACACTTGTCTCCATTTCATCTGCCTTGCCTCGTTGAATATACAGTAGTAGCAGGTGTACAAATTGGTCAAGTTGCAATTATTTATAAGAGAATAATGACAAATGTAAAATATCTAAAGCATGAATTCAAGAGCACGCAATATATAATTTTAAAGAAAATGTCCTTTTTGGTAGAGTACAAATGTGATGTATGTTGTTTTATAAATAATGATGTATATTGGATTCAGTATTTTGGTCTTGGTTCCAGTTTGTGCAATCTTTAATAAAAATAAAGATACAAACAAGAGTTGTTCACTGAATGATTTCAGCAGATTCTTCAAAGAAATAGTTTAATATGAAAATGATTTTCGAGGAGATGTCACAATAAAATAAATTGTAGGACACTTAAATACTTTGATTATTCATAAAATAAATGTTAAGTAATGTTGCAATAAGAAAGTAAACCATTTTCAACATGTGCACTTCATAAGCCCAGATAGCAGGCAGGAAAGTTGTTTTCTAAAACCATTGTTAATCATAGTAAGTGCCTTCATGTTTATGGAAAGAAGCTAATGACCTCCAAGAAAAACATACACACACTTTTCTTTTCAAAAAAAATTATGGAACTGGAGAGTCATTATTTCTTGTTATATGCCATTTTGAGAGAACTTTCCTTGGGATGAAAAAAAAAAAAAAAACATTTGCTCAGTACCTTCTGTGATGCACACACTTTTAAATATTTATAAAATAAATACTGAAGGAGGATCTATTTTTAAAAAATATTTTATTCATTATTTTCAGAGAGAAGGGCAGGGAGGAAGGAAGAAAGGGAGAGAAGCATCAATGTATGGTTGCCTTTCACCTGCCTCCAGCTAAGGACGTGGCTGGAGACCTGGCTTGCAACCTGGTTATATGCCCTGACTGGGGAATAGAACCAGCGACCTTTAGGTTCACAGGCCAGTCCACTGAGTCACACCATCCAGGGCAGGAGAATCTATTTTTATTGGAGATGATGATATATTTGCTCTACATAGGGTTCTTCCCACCCCTAATGCTCCTTTCAACAGTCTTGCGCCGTGGCATGTGTCCCATTTTAGCGAAGAAAAAAAATATGTTCTTCAGGGTTACCTGGAGGCCCATAGTTAGAAGAGCAGAGTTAGAAGCAGTGAATTTATCGAAGGGCATTAAAATTAACGCTAGCTAAAGGAGGGTATCCATTATATAATTTTGTGGGTTAAAATTGGAAAGCACTCTTTCTCTTTTCTTACCTTCTCCTGCCCTCCACACTCTGGGGAGGATTGGTCTGCAATTATACAGAAAATGGAGAATTAGTCATTTCCTCAGCTAAGGACTGGTACTCTAAAAGCCCAGTCTATAGTGCTCCTCCCAGAAGATGGTGGGGGAGATTCTAATAAGTCACCTAAGATTTCGGATATGCTCCTGATGATTTTGTCAGTTGAAAATGCCCTTTATTTTTGGACTCTTAGTACTGCAGAGGTCTTCACCTTGCTGTTTCCCAGTTGGAAAGATGACCTCAATCCTTAGGTGTCTGGCTGAGATGTTTTCTGACTCATTGTAGCAGGAGGCATGGTTGGGAGGGAAGGTGTCTGACTTGGTGGTGGTGAGCAGTAAGGTGATTTCTTCTATGAGTAAACTTTTTGCTGGGAATTATAAATTTCTTATTTATATTTAGGTTTTTAAAAAAGTGTTAACTCACCAGAAAATGTTGTAAAAGGAAGCCTAGAGGGAAACAAAAATCTGTGAATTAGCATTAGTATGGTGACAATAATACTATATTTATTGAGGATTTACTTTGTTCCAGATCCTTATTCTATTTGCAGTTGTTTCTACTCTACAGATGATGACTGTGGGCTTGCCCCGTCAGGTTCAGCGATAACCCTGTCACACAGAACTGGAAGTGTACCCTAACCAAGCATCTGCTCATTTAGCCCGAACTCCAGGGGCCCAGGGCTCCTCACCACCTGCTTAATATCATAGTCCTGCCACTTGAAACAATTATTACTTAAAACCAAATCCACTCTTATAAAGAAACATTAGAAAACTTCCCTGAAATCAGATCATGTAGTCATCAAGGAAAGTGGGAAGGGCTGCCCAGAATAGAAACATAGGAAAAATTGAAAATAATATATTTTAATTTATTTTTTAATGCTTCATAAGTTTGTGTGTTACCCTTGTTCAGAAGCCATGCTAATCTCTGCATTGTTCCAATTTTAGTATATGTGCTGCTGAAGTGAGCACGGTAAAAGTTTTTATCAGTTATAAAAATCATGTTTTTGTCTCCCATTCCCTAAGTCAGTACTAAGTCTTATAACTATTGTTCTGTGAAAATAGATGCTTAAGAAATAAAATAGTGTAGTAAAAGGAAATACATTTAGAATTGATAAAAACTGAATAAAACAAAAGCAACATCCCCTAGACTTCTATTTTCCCCTTTGTAAATTGGTACCTGTTTGATATAAAAAATGAAAATTGAGCCCTGGCTGGTGGCACAATGGCTAAGGCGCCAGCCTGTGAACCCAAAGGTCGCTGGTTTGATTCCCCAGCCAGGGCACATTAATGAGGTTGCAAGCCACGTCTCCAGCCAGTTCTGTGGCTGGAGGTAGGTGAAAGGCAACCATACACTGATGTTTCTCTCCCTCTCTGCCTCTCTCTCTTCCCCTCTCTCTAAAAATAATAAATTTTTTTTAAAAAATGAAAAGTGACACAGACTTAAAAGGCCCTTAATTGCAGATCATTTGTGACTCTCCATAGGTTGCATCATATAACCTGTATACGTACATGTCCATAGCTGTGTACACTCTCATGCCTAATTAATACAATTATTTATTTCAATGCAAAGTCAAATCAGTGATAACAGAGCAGTAACAATATTGTATATTTCAAAAGGCTCAGCTGAATTAGTGTTTCTCAGATTATTTATTTCAATTTCCTATCTTCTTTCCCCTACCTACTCAGAACCCTCAATCCTTCTCATCCTGTTGACCACAACTAACTCAGCTAACTTTGAGGTTATGCTAAAGCCACCGGAAGTTTCTGAAATTTTAACTGAATATTTTGTGTCAAAAGATTTCTTTTAAAAGAGGATTCATGCCCTTTAGAAATGAAATACTCTAGATTGTTTGGGCCTCATTAAGTTAGATATTAAAATGTTTTGCTAACCTAAATAAACCAGATAAAGGTGAGTTATAGGCTTGCCTCCACTACTTATTTGCTTGACATCTTGGGTCAATCTCTCTCTATTGCTTCAATTTCCTAATCTGTAAAACAGGGTGAAATAAACAACAGGGTAGTTGTAAAGATCAAGTTAATGCAGGTATACCGCTAAGAATCAAGCCTGAATGGATATTTAGCTCTCACACAATGCAGTGAGGGTAGATAGTGGGAGGAGAAAGAGGAGAAAGGAGAGAGGAAGAGGAGGGAAGAGAAAGGGAGAGCAGAGATTGAAAAAGACCCAGAGATAAAGGTTATAAAATGAAGAGGGAGGGAGGAGAAGAGAAAGAGAAAGAAGAGAAAGAGGAGAGAGAAGGGAAGAGAAGAGAAATGAAGACAAGAGAAGAGAAATGGAGGGAAGAGAAGTGAGTTTGTGTGTAGGAGCTAGTGTGTGTGTGTGTGTGTGTAGGGGTTGGGCTTTTTGGCGTTCCTCTCCTATGTTTGAACCACTCTGAGCTAGCAGTAAATTCAACATCTGGTAGGGTCCAGCCCCTCCAGCATTCAAATAAAAACAAACATTTTTATTATAATCCATTATAATCTTATGGGCCCACAAGCCATACTCTATATGTGGTCTGTCAAGCTCTTTATGTCTTCATAACTGTATTAAAATAACGTTAGCAACTCTGATTTCATCTTGAAGACAGCAAGGAGCCAGATAAGGGCTGCCACCCTTTTTATATAAATATTAGCATCTCCTTACAAGGGCACTCTATGGATCTTGCTCCCCTTGGTTCCCTCCTAGTCCCGGGTAAACTCCAACTCCACTAAATTAAGCCCTTTTGCACTTTTGCTAAAGACAAACCTTTCCAGATGCCCCACCACCACCACCCTAACCAAGCCATATTTCTACTTGAAGGTCAGACATGGATTCAAATGGTTCACAGTGGTTAACTGAATAGGAAGAATTCTTTGTTTTGTTAATTTTTTAAAAAAGATTTTATTTCATTATTTTTTAAAAAGAGGGGAAGGGAGAGAGGCAGAGAGGGAGAGAGAGACATCCATGTATGGTTGCCTTTTACCTGCCTCCAGCCACAGACCTGACTGGAGACCTGGTTTGCAACCTGGTTATGTGCCCTGGCTGGGGAATCGAGCCTGCGATCTTTGGGTTTGCAGGCCGGTGCCTTATCCACTGTGCTACCAGCCAGGGCTGTTAATTTTTAATTTAATTTAATTTTTAAAAATTTTATTGTTGTTGTATTACATCCATCCCTGTTTCCCTAATTTTTGAAATGCTCCCCTGTGCAGTAAGTGAAGAGTTTCAGCAGAAGACTGCAGCAGAGGTACATCTCTCCCAAGCCCAGCAGAGAGTGGAGTATATGGCAAGTGCTGCAATTCTCAAAGTTCTACTCTGGGGAAAGTTTACTTACTGTCTAGACTAGGAGGTGAGCAGAGGTGGGGCTCCAGGTTAGAACTACAGCTCAGGGGAGTCGCAGGGTACTGGGGTTCCAGAGCAAAGAGGGCAGTGATTGGCAGAGACTCTTAAGTCCGAGGGATCTCATTGGCTCATCTTTTGGAGCCCAGGTTGCAATTGATGTCTGCGCACCAAAGACTGGACAGGCGCTGCCTCCTGGGACCCCTTAACTCAGTGGCGGAGTCACTGCTTGGGTAGGTGCTACAGTGTCAGCCGGTGCGTGTAGAGCTGTTGTGGCTCACAGCTTTGTTCTCCCTGGAAACAGGGGTTTTCGGGTTCTTGCTTAGGGCAGAGATTTAGGATTCTTCCTGCATTAGGTAGGTGTACGGTCCGGAGCCCTGGGAAGGAGGGAGACTGGTAACTGCCCCTCACCCCAATCGCCCCGGACCTGCTAGTCCTTGTTTAAGTGCCTCCGCCTGGCTCTGGCGGGGAGCTGCGGCGCCAGTGCAGAGCGCCCTTACCATCTGCTGTTTCTCCAAAGGGAAGGGGGCAGAGGCACAGGCGCCGTCGGAGGTCAGACTTGACCCTTGGCCACCCAGGTGTGAATTGTGAAGGGGAATGCTCAACAGACGGCTGGGACCATCGCATTTAGTTCCAGAAGGAGCGTGGCACTCGCTTTGGGGTGGGTGACCTTCCCACAAAAGATGAAAGGCACGGTTCTGTCATCTGCGACTGTAGTTTAATTCAAATTAGGTGTTACTGGTTGTGGACAGGCAACTTGTTAATGCCTTTGGCTTGCAAACTATCTGCTTTCCCTTCAAAAAGGGATAGAGATTGGGTGGACTGTATGGGTGTGAACCCTTTGAAGATACTGATTTTATTTCAAGTACGATTTATTTTAATTGTTTTAATTCAAGCTTTTAAGTAGATAAAAACTAAAGTGCAAGTTATTAAATAATATAAAAGTGATAGTATAAAGATGCATTTTTGGTGATCACAAACAGATTAAGAGGACCGTTTCCATGTAGAGTGAGGAATCTTTAGTAAAAAATACATTAGAGTCCCTGGCTGGTGGCACAGTAGATAAGGCACCAGCCTGCCAACCCAAAGGTCGCTGGTTCAATTTCCAACCAGGGCAACATAACCAGGTTACAAACCAGGTCTGTGGCTGGAGGCAGGTGAAAGGCAACCATACACTGATGTCTCTCTCCCTCTCTGCCTCTTTCCCTACCCCTTTCTCTAAAAATAATAAATAAAATCTTAAAAAAATACATTAGATATCCAAATGTCATGAGTATTCTCTATATTTTTTTCTACCCACATGCTTTTCAATAATTCAGTATCATAGGAAATGGCTACAAATGCACATTTCCTATTCTTAATGTTGGCAGGGCAGTCATGATTCCAGAAGTTACTTTAAATAGAGAATGATTTAAATTCCAATGTTGCATATTGGATTAAATTCCAATAGCAAGTTGCATTTGAATGGGAGGCACTGAATTCCAGTGATTTGTGTAGAAAGCCATAGGTGGAAATGTCTTATATGACAGGAGCTATAGTGAAGACAGATGCAATAGCAGAACATAGTGAAGGTCAAAGATAGTTTTAATCTTTTTTTTTTTTTTTTTAAGAATTTATTTATTATTTTTAGAGAGAGGGGAAGGGACAGAGGCATAGCGGGAGAGAAACATCAATGTATGGTTGCCTTTCACCTGCCTCCAGCTATGGACCTGGCTGGAGACCTGGCTTGCAACCTGGTCATGTGCCCTGGCTGGGAATTGAACCAGTGACCTTTGGGTTTGAAGGCTGGCACCTTATCCACTGTGCCACCAGCCAGGGGTAATCTTTTTTTTTTTTTTTTTTTTTAAATCCCTGATAACTGGCAGAAAGATAAGCTTTTATACTTGATGTTAAGCAGTTGATGTTTGAATTGTCACCTTAATGTAAATAAAGACATGACCAGGTCAGGTTTAAGCTCATTTGGGTGTGTTGGACCATAGTAGAACACATCTGTGGGGAACAAAATACATTCAGGTGTGTGAGAAGTCAATTCAATGAGAAATAAATCAATGTAGGGTGTCACATTTCATAAGCTTACTTGTAATTTTCAGAAAGCTGGGGAAAGAAATGCCTTAGCAACTAAGAAGATATAGAGAATAGAAAATACATTAAGATTATATATGCTTTCTGAATTATTTAAAGCTAACATGGTGAAATGTGATCTCAGAACACTAGATTTGCCATTTATAGGTGTTTGTATAGATACTGTGCCCTATGTGTTTTCTAAGACAACATATTATTGTCTTAAATTGGTAGTTTTGGACTTCATGATACTCATATTGGCCAATATTCTCCTCACAAAGTGAGGAAAAATAGCATTGTCTTGAGGTTTCCTTGATAGCACCCAATTCATTAACTCCCCATTATCTATTTAACCTTTATAACAGTTTATTTTATAGGTAAAGGAAATGAGGTTTATATTGCATAGACAGCCAGAAATATTCCCAAGTTTTATTCCTAGACCTGTTCACTTCACAGACTCACTCTCAAAATGTTGCTATATGTTCTCTTTGTTTCTTTAAAAATATCTAATTTATTTTTTAGAAAGAAAAGAAGAGAGAAAGAGAGAAACCTCAATGTGTGAGAGACGCCCCCAACTGGGGCATAGGCCACAACCTGGGCATGTTCCTTGACCAGGAATTGAACCGGACAACATTTTAGTTCACAGACTAGCATTCAAACCACTGAGCCATGCCAGCCAGGGCTACATATCCTCTTTAAAACACTGCCATCTGATATAGGAAGAGTTCAGAAATTTAGTTTGCGTCCTTTATAACTAGATCCAGTGAATGTTTTAAAGGACAAAGATGAGGCGAGTGGAAAGATCAATGAGTTCCAAGACTTTTTCAGTTGAACCAGACTTAAATTAGAGATCATTTTGGATTTTTTTTGGTTTGTTTTTAAATTCTGATAAATCCCTATAAGGCTAAGTTCAGTTTAGTCTAGCCTGGCTTTGTTTTATTAAAAACAAAGATGTGTGTATAAGGGTATGTAGAGAGTCACCTGTGGCTCTCATAGTCCTAGAAAGAAAAGTATGATAGTCTGATGTTGTTGAGAATTTCAGGACTAACTATGCCCTGCAAGAGAATCATCCAGTCCCCAAATTAGGACCTAAAAAAACTTCCTGTCTTCTAGCATTTCTTGGGACTGATCACCTGTGGAATAATTCAGTCAGTTTTCAAACTTTTTTCACATGTAGCAGTCTGGATTCTTGGTAGTTTGGGCCATTCAAGGTACAGGGGTGTGACTGGGTTAGTCCAAAGCTGCTCTGCTGATGGTAGAGCTGAGGGTGATCAGAAAGAGAAATACAGGAACAAAATCAAAATGGAATGCCAGACACATTATGTGGGAAGGGCAAGGCTGAAGCAAAACCCCAGTAGATTCTACGCAGCAGAATGAAACCAAACTAGAATAAGAAGGTTGGAATAGAATGAAAGGAGGTGGAGAAGGAGTGATACCTTGAACAGCTAGGCCAGGCATTTTTCAGAAAAGTTAATTTTGATTTTTAAATAGGTAATATGCTCACCTGTTCAAAGATAACTGTGTAAATACATTTATATGTAGGAGTATTAATTTGATTTCATTCCTGTCCACTCTTGCCCAGTCAAAGGTAATTACCTGAGATAGATTTATTATGATGCTCATTGGCATGAAGTCCTTCCAAAGACCTGTACTTAATTTTGTCTTCTTTTTCTTAAAATAGTTCCCTCATATCTATAAGTGTCAGAATCTACAAAATCTGGATCTGTATTTTGTAGACAATTGTTTTAGTTTCTTGTATATTTCCAGTGTCTCTTTTTCTAAGGATAAACACCCAAGAATAGAGTTCACTCTATCTGACTATCATCTCTCTCTCTCTCTCTCTCTCTCTCCCTCTCTCTGTGTTTGATGTAAACCCGTCTTTGGGATTATGATTCAGACCTGTAACTGGATGAGTGGAGTGCGGGCCTATGGTAAATAGCAGGTACAGAGCATAACGCACACCAGCTGTAGAACAGTGGCGAGCACTCCAACAGGGAAACAAACGAATGCAAATGAGATGCACTTGGCCATGGAACAAAGATGAAAATGACATTCACTTGTAAATGAGTTTTCTGTGTTTGATGTAAACAGAGTGACACGTATTTTGTAGGATGACCTCTATGACCTTAGGATAGTTGTTGAATTCATTACATGGGGCTGCACATGTTTCTGACATTTTGTCATTATTAGTATATCTCATGATCTATCAGTCTCTAGGTTTTTAACTTATTTAGAAGCATTTTCATGATTTTCTGCCCTAGAGATGATCTGAGAGTTAAGATGAGATGCTCATCACCAAAAGATTAAATGCTCTGGAATACAACTTGAATTTGGCACCTCGTACTCAGATAAGGGCACGGCTGATCAGATAGAGCTTGGGATCAAGAGGAAGGAGATCAGCTTCTCAGCTTTGCCTCTTGTTGCTAGCCATGGTCTCCAGCCTGGATATTTGCTTGAACATTGAAGTTTCTGAGCCTTATTTATCTTTTAACCCCCATTAAAAATTTCCCCTCTCCTTGGTAGCCCTCTCCGAGCATCCCAGTCCAGCTTTTAAAAATATTCCTGGCATAATATAGTAGATATAGATATTCCAGAATTAATTGAGTAAACACCCTTTGAGTTTCTCATTCCTCTGAACTATATGATAAAGCACCAGGACCCTGTTACATGCTGGCTGGGGATACAGGATGGTTAAACTTGCCTCAAGCTGCTCATGGCCCAGTAGAAGTGGCAAGCAGAGGAACAAAGTTGATAACACAATGTGTATTAGGTATAATGATGACAATAAGTACAGGAGAAGGGTACCATCTCAGTCAGAGGGAGAAGAAAATGAGGGTGGGGAAGGAGATAAATAGAAAAAGACTTCCCAGAGGAGGTGACACCTGCACTGAGTTTTAAAAAATAGGTAGGAATCATATAAGTCTAGGGTAAAGAGAGATGAAAAGATATTTCCAAGAGACAAGATAGTGTGACCAAAGAGGCTGAGTGGAGAAGCAGCAGGGATATATGTGAGAAATTCTAGGCAGTGCAGTGTTGCTGGGGGCAAAGTGGTAGGCAGGAGGTATTGCCGAGAGATGAGGGTCTACATATTTCTGAGGAACTGTGGTGCAGTGATTAAAAGGGCTTTGGAGTTAGTCAGAGCTAAGTTTGCATCCTGGCTCTGCATCTTCCTAGCTATGGGAACTTGGTCAAATGGCTTAACCTTTATCTGCCTCAGTTTCCTCATCTGTAAAATGGAAACTACAGCAGCATTGTATTTAAAGGGTTCTTGTGAATCTTAATTTAAATAAAATTTGCAAAGTGCTTAGCACAAGGTAAACATGCAAAGCATCTTGGCTAATTGTTTTTGAGAGACTGGAGAGTTGTGCAGGGGCCACAGAAGGAGGGCCTCCGGAGGTGGAAGCTGGCATTCACAGGCGGTTTGCCTGGCCAAAGAACTATGATTTTGAAGGCAGGGAGATCAGCTAGGAGGCAGTTGCATTTAACATTTCAGTTGACAGACATGAGGGACAGTGGTAATAGGGATGGAGAGGGGAGGATAGAGTTAAATATCTGTGAAGTAGCTTTGATAGGATTTGTAACTGGGACTGTGAGAGTAAGGACTGTGAGAGTAAGGAGCCAAGTGTATTAATGATAGGACAATTACAAAGCGTTAAGTAGTATCACACTATGTGGATGGGCTATTGGCAAATGCACTTTAGGTCAAGATGATCTTAGAGGTATTCTGTTTTGTTGAGAAATAATACAGCCTAAAAATGGGGAAAAAAAGACTGGTACATATGAATATATAAATAACAAAAACTTAAATTATCCCCCCACAAAAATGAAACCCAGGTAAACTAAAATAAAGATAACAATTATATAACAGAAAAGGTAATAGCAATATACAAATAGCTTATTAAAATATATGAAAACTCCCGGCTGATGGCTCAGTGGATAGGCACTGGCCTGCAAACCCAAAGTCGTTGGTTCAATTCCCAGCCAGGGCACATAACCAGGTTGCAAGCCAGGTCTCCAGTCAGGTCAGTAGCTGGCGGCAGGTGAAAGGCATCCATACATTGATGTTTCTCACCCTCTCTGCCTCTCTCTGGAAATAATAATTAAAAAAAAAAAAAAAAGAAAACCTTTGTCAATTCAATAACTAAATGGCAAATAATAAGAATTAATTAAGTTGCTGGTAAACAAATATGTGCAAACATGTTCTTTTCATAGAAAACAAAGATATGCACATTAAAATATTATTAAATGTAAAAATTAGGTAAACACTTAAGAAAATTATAGTAATACTGTGAAATTGGTATATTTGTGCCAGAAGTCATATTTCTGAGGATTTATTGTAGAGAAACAATCGAGCAATTTAACAAAAGCATAAGGCTATGTGCACATGGTTTTTAACCACAGCATTATATCCTACAGCAAAAAAATAAAGTAAAAGAGGAAAGTAAAAGCAACTTAAGATTTCAAAATTATGGTTATTATTTAGGGAACATCAATAATATGACATATTACAGAATAATGTTGAAATAATTATTAAGATTAATCAGTAGAAAACTATGAAAATATTAATGAAAAAGCTAAATAAAAATGATTATCCAAAGCCCTGGCTGGTGGCTCTGTGGATAGGTGCTGGCCTGCAAATCCAAAGGTCACTGGTTTGATTCCCAGTCAGGGCATTAAACCAGGTTGCAAGCCAGGTCTCCTGCTAGGTCCGTAGCTGGAGGTAGGGGACAGGCAACCATACGCTGATGCTTCTCTCCCTTTTTTCCTCCTTCCCTGCCCTCCTCTCTAAAAATAATGAATGAAATCTTAAAAAAACCAAAAAAAATGATTATCCATTATGACTGCAATTTTTTAAGAATATGTATTTGTTTTGATAAAGATTGGAAAGTAATATGCAAAACATGAAAGTAGTTGTGCTTGACTTATACATATCCTCATGTGCACTACATTGTTTTTTGAAAGATTTAATTAAACAAGTCTAATTCCAACATTAACAATTGTTAACATTTTGTTATTTTTCATTGCTAAATTATTTTAAAGTACATTATAGTTATCATGACATGCTATCCCTTAATAGTTTAAAATCAAGAATATTTTCTTGGGACAACTGTAATCAAACAACAATTAAAAAAAGTAAATATTTTCTTCCATAACCATAGTATCATAATCATATCAAGCAAAAGTAGCAATTCCTTAGTACTTAGTACCCAGTCCATATTCATGTTTTTCCCAACTTACATGATCTTTTCAGGAATTAAATAATTTGATAAATCTGCCCGGTCCAGTGTGATTGTTCACTGCTGGGCAGAGAG
Organism: Noctilio leporinus; assembly: GCA_004026585.1. NCBI lineage: Eukaryota > Metazoa > Chordata > Mammalia > Chiroptera > Noctilionidae > Noctilio > Noctilio leporinus. The sequence goes on along the minus strand of PVIW01001997.1, from coordinate 45,081 downwards.
TGACTGGTATCATGGCTGGGAATGTTCCCAGGCTGGCCTACGAGTGATGGGCCATCAGCCCTCTGGGCCTTTTGCATGGAGCCCTAGGAGGAGGACAGCTGGCTCAGAGATGGTTGGCTCCATCTGCAAATGGAGTTGCCTTTTCCCCGCTGTCCTCTGCTCCTGGGAGCTGGGGGACACAGTCTCTTAGACCCTTGGAGTCAGCTGGCAAGGAGGAGTGGGAAACCGGCCAGCAGGTCTGTGCTCTGGGTGAGGAACTTTGGCTCATTGTCTTTGTCAAGACAGCTGTGGAAGGTCCCAAGGTTTCACACCACCCTCCCTACTCTGGTGCTGCCAGCTCCTAAACACCTGACTGAGTTGCCAATTTACCTCCTCTATGGTTTGTGCAAAGAATTGTCTCTTCTTTTAGTTAGCTGGATATTCAGAATTAAAATAGGCCTCAAGATTTTTTTGATGATCAGGAATATGACTACCTAATCAAGTTATCAAGGCTGTCCTGTAACTTCTGTAAAAACCAAACAAAATCACCCAAGAACATTTACTATGGAAGTTTGCTAAAATTTCCCAAAGTAGAGAGAATGGTACGAGCCTCCTGATGTTTTACCAATCTTATGCCATTTGCTTTTGCTTAAGTATTTTCAATTTCAAGCATTATATCAATTCTCCTCTTAAAACTTTACACCCAAAAGAATTGAAAGTTATTCCTAAATAGCCTCTACTACCCATTCCATTTAGAAATTTCTCCAGTTGTCTTAAAAATGTCTTTTTACAGTTAAATTTGTTTGAATTGGGATCTAAACAAGGTCTGCTGAATGCTTTATATTTCTAAAGTCTTTTCACATTTATAGTGGTTCTCCTCCTTCCACCCTCTCCACCCCTCATTACTTTCATTTGTTGAAGAAACTAGGTCATTTATTCTTTTATAATTTCCCATGTTCTGAATCTGCCTCTTGCTTGATTGTGTCCCCATTGTGTTATTTAACACATTTCCTCTAACACCCCTGCCATGTTTTCTGCAAACTAGTAATTATATCTACAAAATTGATTAGATCTGGGTTCAGTGTTTTTATATGGGAGAGGGGACAAGAATACTTCATAGGTGATGCTACATACTTCTTATTGTATCATATTAGGACACATGTAATGTGAGCATGTCCCACTTTTAGAGATGTTAAGGTTGATTATTGGATTCAGGTATAGTCATTATCGAGCCAACTAGTGTTTTTTGAAAGCTATTGATGAAACAAACTTGCTTAGATCCATTCTTTCACTAGGTGTGCAAAATATTGTTTTTCTAATTCTGCCATTCCTCTGCATTTGTTACTTCTTTTGTTACCTTTTAAACATCAGGTCTCTGTAGCTGGTTGCCTTAGCCATTCCTTCTCCTAGGAGTGAGCTATGGCCAAATTCTCTCTCTTTTTAAGTATATTTTATTGATTATGTTGTTACAGTTATCCCAACTTTTTTCCTTTTGCCCCCACTGCCTGGTAACCCCCTTTCCCCCAGCAATCCCCACCTCCTTAGTTCATGTCCATGGTTTGTACATGTAAGTTCTTTGGTTTTACCTTTTCCTGTACTATTCTTAACATCCCCCTACTTTGTTCTTACCAGTTATGCTTCTTGATTCCTGCACTATTTCCCCTTTATTCTCTTTCTCCCTCTCCATACCTGTGATTCTGTTCCTGTTCTGATTGTTTGCTTAGTTTGTTTTTGGTTTAATTGATTAGATTCAGTTGTTTATAGTTGTGAGTTTGTCTTTCTTTTAATGTTTATAGTTTTCAACATCTTTTTTTTTTCTTAAATAAGTCTCTTTAATGTTTCATATAATAAGGCTTGGTAATGATGAATTCCTTTAGCTTTACCTTATATAAGAAACACTTTATCTGCCTTTGCATTCTAAATGATAGCTTTGCCAGATAGAGTAATCTAGGTTGTAAGCTCTTGCTTTTCGTGACTTTGAATTATTCTTGTCAGTCCCTTCTAGTCTGCAAAGCTTCTTTTGAGAAATCAGTTGATAGTCTTATGGGAACTCTTCTGTAGGTAACTCTCTGCTTTTCTTTTGCTGCTTTTAAGATTCTCCTTTTAGGCTCTGGCTGGTGGCCCAGTGGGTAAGGTGCTAGCCTACGAACCCAAAGGTCGCTGGTTCGATTCCCAGCCAGAGCACATGACCAGGTCGCAGGTCTTCAGCCAGGTCCGTAGCTGGAGACAGGTGAAAGGCAACAATATATTGATGTCTCTCACCCTCTCTGCCCCTCTCCCTCCCCCCTCTCTAAAAATAATAAATAAAATCTTAAAAAAAAGATTCTCTCTTTATCTTTAATCTTTGTCATTTAAATCATGATGTGTCTTGGTATGGTCCTTTTTTGGGTCTAGCTTGCTTGGTACTCTGTTTTTCCTGGGTTTGTATATCTACTTCCTTTGCCAGTTTAGGGAAATTTTCTTTCATTATTTTTTCAAATAAGTTTTCAATTTTTTAATCTTTCTCTTCTCCTTCTGGCACCCCTATGATTCAGATGCTGATACATTTAAAGTTGTCCCAGAGATTCCTAATCCTCTCCTTGTTTTGTTTTGTTTTGAATTCATATTTTTTCTTTCTTTTCAGGGTGAATGTTTATTTATTCCTATTGGTCTAAATGGTTGATTTGAATCCTGGCCTCCTTCTCATCATTGGTGGTTTCTTGTATATTTTTCTTTATTTCACTTTGCATAACCTTTACTTCTTCCTTTATTTTATGGCCATACACAATCATTTTTCTAAGCATCCTAATCACCAGTGTTTCTTAAATTAAAATATTTTTTATTTTATTGTTATAGTGTTTCCAATTTTCCCCATTGATCTCCCTGGCCCTGCCCCCAACCCCCATCACTAGTGTTTTGAACTCTACATCTGATAGGTTGTCTATCTCCATTTCATTTAGTTCTTTTTCTAGTTTTTTTCCCCTGTCTTTCATCTGGGCCATATTTCTTTGCCTCCTTGATTTGGCAGTCTCTTTGTATTTGTTCCTGTGTATTAGGTAGAGCTGCTTTGACTCCATGTCTTGGTAGTATGGTCTAATGTAGTAGATGTCCTGTAGGGTCCAGTGGCATAGCCTCCCCTATAACCTAAGCTGGGTATTCAAGGTGTGCCCTTAGTGTGGACGGAGTACACCAAACTCTTATAGTTGAGCCTTGCTTGCTGTTGGCATATCACTGGGAGAGATTTACCCAGGTCATTAGCTGCAAGGACTGGCTGTGACCACTGACCACCAACCTTTGCACTCTGTGGAAGATCAGTTGTGTAAGGTCAGGGTGGTGGTGCTCTAACATGGTCTATTGCTGTCTACTGGGTGCGTTGGCTCTGGGGTTCCCCAGATGGTGCAGGTCAAAGTCAACCCTCACCTGTTTTTTGTTTTGCCTGGGGCACCCTGACTGAGCTATAAAGCAATTTGAGATGTGTTGGGCGTAGAGATTCCCAGGTGAAACCAAGCTGTGAATGAATATAAGCTGTCTGCTGCTAATGCCAGGCCTGGAGCTCACTGAGACCAGCTGTTGCTTATTTGGTAGAATTTAACAAGTTGTGAAGCATGAGCCAATACCAACCATTAATATGGTAAAGCAGTTGGATGGGGAGTAAGTAGTCTCTGGGGATCCCCAATGTTAGCTAGGTTAATGAAGTCTCAGATATGGCACTACTTTGCCAGTTCTGTTAGGGGAGGGTTTACAAAATCAACAGTAACCTCTGCTGGCCTTGATGTCAGACACTTCAGTTTCTCCCTGGATGTCATTGGTGCCTTTCAAGTTGCTACATGGGTGCTGGAGGTCAGAGGGAGTGAGTGTAGTAGGTGAGTCTGTGTGGGGGTTCTTCAGGATGAACTGCTTGGAGTTCTAGCAGTTTCTTCCACTGACTCAATTCCTGCTGGCTTTTGCAACCAGAAGTTGTGGGGACTTATCTTCCTGGCTCTGGAGCCCCTGGGCTGGGGGGGCTGGTGTGGGGCTGGATCTCCTCGCTCCCCAGATTTCCTTTCCAAATTTTTATCCTCCACATATGGGTGAGAGACCAGCCTGTTGTATGTTTGTGTGTCGTTGGATGTGGTTTCTTTAAATCTATAGTTGTCAGACTTCTACTCAACTCAATTTTTGATGATTTCTTGCTGATGGTTGTTCTGTATTTTAGTTGCAATTTTGATGTGGTTATGCAAAGAGGTGAGCCATGTATGCCTACACTACCATCTTGACTGGATGAATCTTGCTATGGCTAAACTCTTGGCTTCTGGTTCTGATGCTGCTTTGAGAAATAGCTTGGAACCAGGATTTCAGAGGGAGATCTCTCCTCTCCTTAGCTATAAACTTTCAAGGTAATAAAATTTACAAACAATGCCAGTTTTATGCTCTGGCAAAGTTTTGCTATTTGTGTGGTATGCTTTGAGAAGAACTGAAAGGTCACTTGATGAAAGGGTTTTCCTCTTTTCTTCCTATAGTGTCTGATACCCCAACAGTGGTATTCTCCCCTAAGGGCCTTGTGCAGACTACTGAACTCTAACCAGGTTAAGTAAGATATGATGTTATCTGGATGCAAGATGAGAGGAGCAAGGGCAGCACATTAATGAATATATAAGCAGGAATTTGTTTATATTATTGTTAGCTGCTTCCTACCTGTTGGGATTGGAACAGGTAGCTGGGAATTGAACATGGGACTATTAGCTTGGATGAGGGAAGGAGATTTCCATAAGCCCAGATGATGTGTATACCTGGAGCTTGGTTTAAGTTTTTTTCTGTAAGGATCTCTAAAGACTGTTGAGAGGGTAGAAGGAAGAGGAAGAAAAATGTTGAAAGGGGTAAGAAAACATATTAGTGTTTTATACTTTTGTTGAGAATGTCTCTAGTAAGCCCTCAGAGAAGCCTAGCAAGTCAAAACAGGACCTCACTTCCTATTCTTTACTACCATGTTGGCTGGCAAGCATAAAATAGTGGGATTCTCAGTTCTAGGGAGGTTTTCCTTACAGGTCAGCATTAATAAAGAACAAGAAGTTGCAAAGTGGAATTTAAGCATGATGGAAAGCTTGAAAGAGTACGTGAAAAATGAGAGGAACCACTTTTTTTAAAAAAAGTAAGAAATGCCAGATTGATCTCTTTTGCCATAGAAGAAAGTTTGGTTTGGCATTTTAGAGAAATGGGCCTTTTTCCCTTTATACCTACTCAGCAACCAGTTCTAATAAGGAAGTTTCAGTATTTTTTATCTTTGATAATTTCAGAAACAGTAGTCCATTTATTTCTAATAGTGTTACTGAAATATGGTAGTAATTATATAATGACTGCAGAAATCACATTTTTAAGTAAATGAAGAGGGAAATGACTTTTTCTTATTATATGTCCCCAATTTATATGTAATTACCAGCTATAAAAGAACCTTCCTGGTATGCTTAATAACCACCTTTTGTCCTTGCATGAAAAGTGGAGGTTTTTTTATTCAAGGTTTTGTTCTGCTCAGCTTATTTCTGGCTGGTTGAGGAGACAGAGCCAGCTGTTTTATGACATGTCTCCCAGGCCTTCCTCAGACCAGGAAGAGTATTGCTCTGGAGACCAGCTGGCCATGTTCATCACCTGTCAGACCCAGGGAGAGCAAACAGAATTCAGGCAAACTAGTGGAAATCTGCCAGTACAGGGAGAAGTGGCTCTTGATCAAAAACTATGGTTCCTTTAAGCCAACGTTTTCTAATTAACCTGAAACTCTTCTGATTGGTAGATAATAACACATGATATATAAACATGTATGTTTTCCCATTAACTTTGGCTTTATTGGTTATTTCATCTTTTATGAACCATCTTTTTGAAAAAGGCAGGAAATTGAAGATAACAGAATTAAAATGGCTTTTCAGTGGTTAAAGGTCTGTTATTTATGCATTGCAAGAGCAATAATACAATAATTTTTCTTTTAATTATAAATAAACTTCTGGCCTTTTTTATTTTTAGAGTTTACTTCCTTTCTCCAGCTATATAGCTACCATTTTATTTTTTATATTTAAATAGGTTCAGTTATTATATACCAGATTGTCTTTATTAAATTCTTTCTAGTATTTTCTAAACTTTCACATGAAAAAATATTGATATGTGGAATAATATACATAGACTACAATATCTTTGCCTATGTACATATAATAATACTTATAATAATAATAAAAGGGATGTGTACATATATTATAAAGTCTTATACCCATTCATTTGTGGGCTTTTTTGTTCACTCATTCAGTTGTTCATGAAACATGTGTTGAGTGCCAGGCACTGTGCAGTCATAAAAACTACAAAGATGGATGGTCAAAAGATCACATTGGCTGAGTGGAGAAGGTATTGTGAAGTGAGGCAAGAGCGGAATGGGAAAGGCTACCTGGGAGTTGTTAAGGGGTACACAGTTTGGGAGAAGATCTAGGCAAGTAGGCAAGGATTTCAAAGTCATATTGGAATGCAAATGGAGTGACTAACCAACTTACAACTCAGTTATGATGGAGATTTTTGTTTGTTCCATGTGTGTGTGATGGCAGGACAAATGGGAATCAGAAATTGAGCATGCTTGTGTAGAAAGTGCTTGAGAGTCAGAATAGGCACACATACGAGGTCTGGCCAGAGGTATACAGGCATGTAGTATAAAAATAGAGACATTTATTGAAAAAGGTACAAGATACAAGAAACAATGTACCTAGGACAATGATGTCTCAGTCCCTTTGGCACTTTGGGACCTCACACAGTTCTCCCAATAACTGTCAGCTGACCTATCATATTTTCCTGAATCTCGTCAATGGTCTGAAATCTCTTCTCTTTCAAAGGTGATTTTAGTTTTGGGAAAATCCAGAAGTTGCAGGGTGCTAAATCTGGGCTGTAGGGGGTTAAGTCACCTGGGTGATTTGACAGTTTGCCAAAAAACTCATACATGAGATGTGATGCATAACCTGGCATGTTGTCATGATGAAGCTGCCAATCACCAGTTTCCCATAGCTTCAGCCTTCTGAATCATCTGAATAGTTTCTGTGAAGGAATGTTCAAGCTTAGTGCAATATTTGATGCAGATTTATTGCTGTACTTGCTCAGTCATTTTGAATGCTATAGCCACACAGTCACATGCTCACTCAGTGGGGCCTACTGCCCCCATTGACTAGAACAGTGAAGTTGTCATTGTTCAAGCATGTGCATTCCAGTTTATGTGTGTATTCTAGCCCACTCTCCTTACTGCCAGGTTACATTGATGCACAAACTGTTCTTGTTACGTTAACAATGGCTAGACTTTTTCCAGACAGACCTTGCACACCTCACTTAAAATGAAATGAGTAGCTGACCCAGAGAGAGAGAGGACTTAGCTCCACTCGGTCTCTTGTGACCTTGAACACATCATGATGTCACTGAGCTATGTCATCACTGGAGTAGGGGTAGGACTGGGTTTACAGGTGGGTGATGTATGGGGCTGCTGGGGGTACAGAAAAACTGAGTCATGGATTGATGCTTACTATGCTTTCTCCTCTGCTTAGAATGCTGTTTTGTTCCTCAGTGTGGTGGAGAGGACCGGCTCAAATGTTATATTTTTGGCAAAGCTTTCCTGGATTTTTTTTGCAGTAGTTAACTGTTCTCAATGCATTTGTACATATCAATATTATCATACTCATAACACATCTTAAATCTTTATTTATGAATCTGCCATCTTTATTGAAATGTGAGCTCTGCTAAGACTGAGACTAGATATCATTTTTTTCTTTCTGTAGTGCTATTTATAGTAACAGGAAGGCAGTTTATTATAGTGCTATTTATAGTAAACAGGAAGGCAAATAATACATATTTTTAAAATAAAATTACCCTGGCTGGTAGCACAGTGGATAAGGCACCAGCCTGTGAACCCAAAGGTCGCAGGTTCGATTCCCAGCCAGGGCAACATAACTAGGTTGCAAGCCAGGTCTCCAGTCAGGTCTGTAGCTGGAGGCAGGTGAAAAAGCAACCATACATTGATGTCTCTCTCCCTCTCTTCCCCTCTTTCTAAACATAATAAAATAAAATCTTAAATAAAATAAAATAAAATAAAATAAAATTAGCCCTGGCTGATGTGGCTCAGTGGATTAAGCACTGAAAGGTCACTGGTTTAAATCCCAGTCAGGGCACATACCTGGGTTGTAGGCTAGATCCCCAGTTGGGGGCATGTGAGAGGCAGCCAATCTATGTATGTCTCACACATCGAAGTTTCTCTACCCCTCTTCCTTCCCCTCTCTCTAAAAATAAATAAAAACTTAAACAAAATGAAACTAATGAATAGTAAGTAGTACATGGTTGTCCTGGCAAGGTTTTTACTCCTGGGTAGCCATTTCATTCATTTTACAAATAATAATAATAATAGCAAGGATGTTCCAGACAGTGTTCCAGACAGCCCTTTATACATATTAACTAGTTTTACCTTTATAATTATCCTATAGGTTAGGTCATATTATTATTCTCCAATTTACTGATGATTAAAAAAATAAGCCATAATTTATTTGTTTCCAGTTGGCATTCATTCAAAAATGCCTTTTGAGTGTCTACTTTTTACCAGCAATATTTGAGGTGCTAGTGAGTACAGTGGTGAATAAATTTCCTGTTTTCACGAAGGTTACATTCTAGCGACAGAAGAAGAATAGTAACAAATGAGTAAATAAATAAGATACCCTGGTCCAGTGTTATGCAGGTGAAATTAGGTGATGTGACCTAGAGGGACTAGGGAACTTCTGTGAATCAGATTGTCACTCTGAGGAAGTGACATTTAAGATGAGGTGTCTCATCAGAGGTGCCAGGCACTGGATATCGAGGGGAAGTCCTTTAGGGCAAAGGGCAAAGCTGATGCAAATGCCTTATACTAGCGATGAGTCTGGTGCTCTCAAGAAAGAAAGGCCAGTGTGAAGAAGGGAAGGCTGGGATGAACTGAGGCACCTTGTGTAGGCAGAGGTGAGGTCATTTGGAGCTGTATAAGTCAAGGCAAGGACAGTGACTTTAGATTTCACTGTGGTAGGAAGCTGTAAGAATGTTTTAGGTAGGGTGGTGATGTTTTAAAAAGATCATTTGACTGCTGGGTGGAGAGGTATTGTGGAGTGAGGCAAGAATGCAATCAGAAAGGCTATTTGGGGAGTGATAGGTGCATTTCAAGGGCAAGATGGTACTGCCTTGGCCTCTAGTATCTGCAGTAGAGGTGGTGATAACTGGTTGGATTCTGGCACATGTTTCAGAGACAAGGTCAAAGCATGTGCAGATGGATTTTATGTTGAATGTGAAGGAGGAAGATGAGTCAATGTTAACTTTTAGATTTTAAGTGTGCAAACTAGGGTGATTGGTGCTGTGACTGAGATGGCAAAGGCTTGGGGAGGAATAGCTGGGGAAGTGGGAAAGCAGAAGCTCTTCATGATTAGAATTTTTCCTGAAGGGCTTAGCAACAGTGTAAGATTAAGAGAACGTGAATGGATCATACTAGTTTAGTCTTTGCAGAGGGAGTTGAGGAGTTGCATGGGGAAGGACTTCCGATAGGTCATATACTGGGAGAAGAAGAAAGAGTTGAGGTGTCTCAGCCTGATGCAATCAAGATTATGTGTGCACTTAGGTCAGGTGAAGCTTGTAGGATGAGGGGACATTTGAGTTTGAGATTTTAGGTGTGGGACTTTTCTGGATGATGGTAAGATCTAAGATATAGTCATGGATGTTGACTGCTGAAGTACAGTGGAGGTAACATCTTTCGGATGTTAAGGAAATGTGGCACTCTTGAAAAAGTTATAAAAAAACACACACAACAATATTGAAGTCCCAAAGAATGATGAAAGGAGCCAAGGCAGAGGAAATAAAGTAACTGGGGGGCCAATATCATGGGAGGAAAGATCTGAAGGTTGGCAGATGACACTCATAAGGAGATTTAGAGAGTGGTAGGGAGGCATGGCATGGCTTTTAAAAACTTATGTGGAAGTGAGTTGTCTGTATGCTGGACAGAGTAGGAAAATGCTATTCCCAGATTCTTTTGAAGTACCAAGGGATACTTCTTAAAAAAAAAAAAGAGAGCCCTCAGGGGTTCTGGGTCCTGGGATGGTAGAAAGCCTAGGTTTCAGTTAACTCTAGAGGTACAGGGAGCACTCTGACAGCTGCAGAGTGTAGGAGGTCTTGCTAATGAAGGAATGTGGGACTGAGATGTGGGAGGGCAGAAGAGGAATAAGCTGTGGGGTAGGATTGAAGGGGTGGAAAGGAGACTGCCGAAAGAGGCTCAGAACAAGAGGGGAGAAGGTAGGCTTCCAGGGACACTTGAAGTTGGGACAGTAATAAAAGTCATAGCATTTCTGTATAAGACTACAATTTTGAAGCAAAGTTGTTTGTTACAAATTGGTAGTATTAAAATCCGTTTCATGCCAGAGGTTACTTATTAATAACCTCCCAAGTCTATCAGAAACACCATAATCAACATACCCAATTTAACATGACAGTAATGGGACAAAGTGACTTGTGTCCCTTGGTAAAATGAACTTAGAGTGACCCAACAGCAACCACATAGTATTCCTATCTAGAATGTTTTACCTGAATCTAATCTTGAGGGATTGGCCTATTTAAACTGAGGGATATTTTTCAAAATAAATTGGCTAAGATTTTTCCCAAATGTCAATGTCATGAAGGACTAGAAAGCACTAAAAAGCTGAAGAACTGTTTTAGATGAAAGGACAGTAAAAAAGATAAAATGACTAAATAATTAAATACAATTGGTGAGTTTCAACTGAATCCTGAATTGGAAACAAACACATATACACACAAAATCCCCAAAATTCAGTTTTAAGGAATATTATTGGGGCAGTCAGGGAAATCTGAATATTAATGATATATAAGACAGTAATGGTGGATTAATGTTAATTATCTAAGGTATGGTTGCTTTTCACCTGCCTCCAGCCACAGACCTGACTGGAGACCTGGTTGCAACCTGGTCATGTGCCCTGGCTGGGGAATCGAACCTGCAACCTTTGGGTTCGCAGGCTGGCACCTTAACCACTGTGCTTCCAGCCAGGGCAAGAACGTCCTTTTTTTTTTTTTTAAACTTTATTGTTGTTGTATTACATCTATCCCCTTTTTGCTCCCCTCTGTCCCCCTCCCCACCCACCAAGACCATCCTTTTTTAAGGAGAGGTATGCTAAAGTATTTAGGGGTTGAAGTGTTGTACGCAATTGATTCTCAAATGGTTTAACAGTATCTATATGCCTGTAATATCTATACTTTATATATCTATATAATATATTAACAACTATCTTTCTATCTTTTTGAAGAGAAAGCAAATCTTAAATTTGACAGATAAAGCAAATGCTTTTAAGTTATAGACTGAACTTTAAAATCAAAGTGAAAACCATTTCAATAATTACATTAAATAAATAGAATTGTTAAATAATTTAACTGAAATTATTTTAAGAATTATATTAAACCCAATCATAAAGCAATATCAATCTTTGAAGGATAGTACAGTCTATGGCCAGATCAATAAACCATTCATCATGAACAACTTAATAACACAACATGCCCTATTTTACATCCTGGAAGCCATCCACAAAGGCTATGAAACAAAGATAATTTGTTATTTAGGCAGTGTTGATTGCTCATTTCAAAATACTTTCTTCATTGGGAAAGAAAATAAGAGCTTTATTAAATAGATATTTTTCTTTCTTTCCATATATCTCTATTATTCATGGTATGTCTGGGATAGGAATTCACAGGCAATGTGGTGGAAATAATGCCATAAGCTACATAATACTGGCTCCTTACTTTCTGACATCCTTGCAAAGTGGAATACCACTAAATCACAAAATGTATGCTCTGTTTCTGTTCTTAACAAGAAGAAAGTGTTCTAGAGGCAGTCAGTGTAAGTTGTGGCTAAAGGGAGAGTGGAATTGGGGATGGTATAAAGAATGTCTTAAAATCTCTTCTACCATGTAAAGGTAGGAGAAATGGGCCCTTATCAAATACCAAATCTGCTGATGAAGTGATCCTGAACTTCCTGGCTTCCAGAACTATTGATGAAATGGGAAGATTTGAAACGAGAATGCCTTTTACAAGTTAATGAAAATGAATGATGCTTTTTAAAGAAATAAAAACTCAGGTTGAAAAAAAACTTAGGTTAGGAAAACATATTTGCCAATGATACATCAGACAAGGGTTTTTTTTTTCTTCTTTTTTATATATATTTTATTCATTATTTTTAGAGAGAATGGCAGGGAGGGAAGAAGAAAGAGAGAGAAAGATCAATGTATGGTTGCCTTTCACCTGCCTCCAGCTACGGACCTAGCTGGAGGCCTGGCTTGCAACCTGGTTATATGCCCTGGCTGGGAATCGAACCAGTGACCTTTGGGTTCTCAGGCTGGTGCCAGTCCACTGAGCCACACCAGCTTCAATCTCCAAAATATATAAAGAACTTACATGACTCAAAACCAGGGAGGCAGACTGCCCAATTGAAAAATGGGCAAAGGACCAGAACAGACACTTCTCTGACGAGGATGTATAAATGGCCCATAGGCATCTAAAAGAATGCTCAACATCACTAGCCATCAGAGAGATAAATATTAAAACCACAATCAAATATCACCTCACACCTGTCAGAATGGCAATTATCAACAAATCAATAAACAACAAGTGCTGGCTAGGATGGGGAGAAAAGGGAACCATGATGCATTGTTGGTGGGAATGCAGACTGGTAGAGCCACTATGGAAAACAGTATGGAATTTCCTCAAAAAAACTAGAAGTGGAACTACCTTTTGACCCAGCAATTCCATTGCTAGGATAATACCTGAAGAACCCTGAAACACTGGTTCAGAAGAACCTATGCACCCCTATGTTCATAGTGGCACTATTTACACCCCTATGTTTATAGCCAAGTGCTGGAAACAGCCTAAGTGCCCATCAGTGGATGAATGGATCAAAATACTTTGGTATATTTACACACTGGAATACTACACAGCAGAAAAAAGAAGAAACTCCTATCTTTTGTCACAACATAGATAGAACTGGGAGTATTATGCTTAGTGAAATAAGCCAGCCAGTGAAAGACAAATACCATCTGATCTCACCTAATACAGGAGACTAGTGGACAAAACAAAGTAGAACCTGTGAATTCCTATCCCAGACATACCATGAATAATAGAGATATATGGAAAGAAAGAAAAATATCTATTTAATAAAGCTCTTATTTTCTTTCCCAATGAAGAAAGTATTTTGAAATGAGCAATCAACACTGCTTAAATAACAAATTATCTTTGTTTCACAGCCTTTGTGGATGACTTCCAGAATGTAAAATAGGGCATGTTGTGTTATTAAGTTGTTCATGATGAATGGTTATTGATCTGGCCATAGACTGTACTATCTATCAAAGATTGATATTGCTTTATGACTGGAAACAAGGAACAGATATTCAGTGTGCAGAGGGGAAGGGTAGGCTGGAGGGGGGAAAGAGGCAAAGAAGGGGAACATTTTAATCAAGGAACTAGCATGGATGACCCATGGGCTTGGAATACATGTGGGGATTGACTGTGGGAGGGGGGATAAGGAGGGTGGGGCAGAGGAGAGCAGTGAAGAAAAAATGGAAGAAATGTAATACAAAAGCAGTAAAAAAAAATACTCAACAAAAACAACAACAAAACAGGTTAAATAATCTGTAAGGAAACTAAGATGGCATTTATAATACCATAAAAAAAAAAAAAAAAAAAAAAGAAATAACCAAACAAGTGAAAGACTTGTACATTGAAGACTAGAAAACACTGATGAAAAATATTAAAAATGTTTTAATAAACCCCAATGATACATATTTTTCAGAAATAGAAAAGCTCTTCTTAAAATTCATAAGGAATTTCAAGGGACATCTAAATACTCAAAACAATCTTGGAAAAAAATTAACATAGTTGGAGGTTTCACATTTCTTAATTTCAAAATTTACTATAAAAGATTATTATTCTAATCAAAACAGTGTGGTGCTGGCATTAAGACATATAGACCAATGGAGAAGAATAGAGAGACCATAAATAAACCATTGTGTGTATGATCAAATGATTTTCAACAAGAGTGCCAAGACTTCTCAATGATGACAGGACTGTTTCTCCAAGTAACATTGGGCCAATTGGATATCCACACACAAAGGAAAGAATTCAGACAAATGTTTCACCACATAGGACAATTATCTCAAAATATATTAAAGGTAGACTCAAACTATAAAACTCTTTGAGGAACACAGGTTAAAATTTCTTGAGTTTGAACTTGGCAATTATTTCTTGGATATGACATGAAAAGCATAGGTAACAAAAATAAAATGGACAAGTGAGATTACATCAAACATAAACTGTGAGTCAAAGGATCCAATCAACAGCATAAAAAGAAAACTTGCAAAGTAGGAGAAAATATTTGCAAATTACACATCTGACAAACTGTTAATGTGTAAAATATATGAAAAACTTCTACAGCTTACCACCACCACCACCACCACCAACAAACCAAATAACCTGATCAGGAAATGAACGAAGACTTGAATAGATATTTTTCTGAAGGTGACATCCAAATGGCTAATAAATATAAGAAAAGGTGCTTAACATCACTAATCTTTAGATAAATGCAAATCAAAACCAAAATGAGATACTGCCTTCCATACATTGTGATAGTTACTACCACCCACTGCCCTGAAAATAACTGTGGGTGAGGATGTGGAGATCTTCAAATCCTTGAGCACTGTTGCTGAGATTATAAAATGGAGCAACTACTCTGGAAATCAGTGTAGCAGTTCTTCAAAAAATAAAAAATAGAACTATTATATATCCTAGTAATCCAAATTATAGGTACATTCAAAGTAAAGAAAGCAGAGTCTCAAAGAGATATTTACAAAACCATGTTCACAGCAACATTACTCACAACACTGAAGAGATGGAAGCAATGCAAATGTTGATCTTTTAGTGAATGGATAAACAAAATACAATGGGGTATTACTCATCCTTTAAAGAAAGGTTCATCCAACTACATGGATGAAACTTGAGGACAGTATGCTAAGTAAAATACGCCAGTCACAAAATGAAAAATACTTTATGATTCCACTTATGTGTGATATAAAAAGTGGTCAGCCCTGGCTGGTGACACAGTGGATAAGGTGCTGGCCTATGAACCCAAAGGTCAGTGGTTTGATTCCCCAGCCAGGGCACAGGACCAGGTTGCAAGCCAGGTCTCCAGCTAGGTCCATAGCTGGAGGCAGGTTAAAGACAGCCATACATTGATGTCTCTCCATTCCCCTCTCTCTGAAAATAATATATAAAATCTTAAAAAAAAACAAAAAGTGGTCAAAGTCAGGAAAAAGAAATGACTGGTCATTACCAATGGCTTGGGGAAGGGAAAATAAGTTTTCTATATAGAGTCCTGTTTTGCAAGATGGAACAGTTCTAGAGATATATTGCATAACAATGAGGATATACTTGATCCTACTGAACAGTTTAGTTAAAACTGGCTATATATTAATTGTACTTTATAGTTTTCTTTAACAAAAATTTCTTATAATTATCAAAATAGCTTTAAAGCTATTAAATAACATTCATATCTTCCCCAAATGAAAATTTTGATTTATTGCATTGATTTAGTTGACGATTACAGAGATGTTTTTCTGTTCATTCCTTGCATTTGATATAATGCAGTCTGACACATCTTTAAAAAATGACTTTGTGAAGCTCATCCTTTTAAATCAGAAAACAAGTATGTATTTATTGCAAAAGTCCTAGAAAGTCCAAACTAACAAAAAGAACATAATTAAAAGGTTCACTATATCCTCTACCTGGTGAAAAACAATATTAACGTTTTGGTTTCTTAACTCCCAGACCCTTTCCTGTCATGTGTATGTATGGAATATGTGGTTTTTATACAAATGAAAATGAACCTTACATGATTTTGTAATCTACTTTAAAAAATATTTTTATTGTTATTTAGTCTACTTTTTAAAAACAATATATCATTGATAATTTTGAGTCTTAGAAGTTCTTTTAGCAGAAGTGATGAGCTTTCTTAGCAAAGTAAAAATAGATGGATGCTGTAATTTTGATATTTGGACATCTTAGATTGATCTGTGATAAAAATTCATTCACTAGTGGTGTTTAATATTACCTATTTCAAATGCTTCTGACAAGAATGAATAAAGTCTGTGGTCCTAAAAGATTTGGCATGTCTAATTTTTTTTTCTAGTCAGAAAGCATTTTACTAAGTTGAGTCCTTTTATGGAAGTTTTTGAGAAGTTATAGTAGTTCTACTGTTCCACACAATATTTATATTTCATCAGATCATACTACACAAACTTGTAGGGAAAACCGATAATAGGGAAAGACCAAAAAGAATAAGGTGAAAGATTAAAACACCAAATAGCTTTACAGAGATGTCAGTGGAGCACATACATAGGAGCATTAGACAAGGGGAGTGACATTCCAAACAATGTCTTTTTCCCCTTATACACACTAAAAATGCTTGTATTAATTGACAGCAGATAAAAGGTGAAAGAATACAATGCATAGTAACTCATGTTAAAGCTTACAGGTGAAAGGCTGAATTCTCATGTGAAATAAATGGTTTTCCACTTAATAAACTGGAGTTGTTCCAAGGACATCTTTTCATTTATGGAGCAGGTGCAGATGAAGTTTTGAGAAACTTGGGCAGTATTTAAAAAAAATAAAACATTTAATTAACAAGCTTGAAAACAGTGAAGCACTTGAAGTAGGAATAAAACAATTGTTTTATATCAAACAGCACAAATCCAATTTGTGAGTTCAACTGTATTGAAAAAGCTTTAACATATTAATAAATTGCTGTGGGCTTTAAAATGAAGTTTTAATTTTCTTTCAAGGTTTTTCCTTGAGACAAGTTCTAAACCAGAAAAGATGTTCAAATGAATGCAAAAAAGTATGTTCTTTTAGAAGGTTCAAAAGCTTATGTAAAAGAAACAAGATGAAAAGGAGATAGAATATTTATAAACACTAAAATATAAATAAAATGCAAACACATTTCTATATGAAGATTTTTTGTGTGAAGATTATTTTGAATAGCATTTGCTATCATGACTCCTTAATAACTTGTTCTTAGAATTTAAACACAATGGATTTAAAAAATAATACAATATTAAAGATACAGGACATATTGGTTCCCAAGCGTCTTCAGCTTGATGGAGATTTGTGAAAGTTATGTAATAAAAATACTTGAGAAAAATACCATTTCAAGATAAGAAAATTTGTTAAAGGTTTAAATGTTCTTTACATTAAATTTTCTATAAAGTCATCCTTTTTGATTCCAACCTTTTCTGTCAAGGCTCCAATAACCACAAAGTGTTATTGGTCATGTCAGCTCTTGCTCCAAACCACAGTGTTTGCTGGGTTCTCAGGTATTGGCTCCTGAGTGATTGTGGTCAGGTTAGGGGCTTGCAAAGCAAGCTGGGTAAACTTCTTGATGACAACCAGGTCTTTTGATGGAGCATCCAGAATTGATAGACCTCCAGTGCTCCTTTTCTTTGTGCCTCTTGTTTGGAAAAATGCAGCAGATAAAAATCACCAAATACCTTCTCTAGATAGAGTCTTCCTGCACAGTGGGGACTTAATGAGATTAAAAGAAAAACTTGACTCCTTTCTCCTTCCTGACAAGGCTGAAGTTGAAGTGATCCTGAAGGTACCAGAAGAAAATTAAAGGACATAGGGTGATGTTTCTCAAGGCATTCACAGAAAAATGTAGAACAGTAGTCACTTTTACATAATCCTGGGTATTCTATAGTTCACAAACCTTTTTAGTATCTATTTTCACTCCTGTTACCAAATAGGTTAAAAACAGATGTTGAATAAGAGATGATGCTCTGATTTTCCTTTTTAAGAAAACTAAGAATCTTGATCCTATGTGCTTAATTTTCCATGTCTTGAAATATAATGCCTGGACTCCAAGTATATTAATTTATTTTTGTTCACTTATTTTTTTAAATAAGATTTTATTTATTATTTTTAGAGAGAGGGCAAGGGACAGCGGCAAAGAGAGACATTAATGTATGATTGCCTTTCACCTGCCTCCAGCTATGGACCTGGCTAGAGACCTGGCTTGCAACCTGGTTATGTGCCCTGGCTGGGAATCGAAGCAGTGACCTGTGGGTTCACAGGCTGGTACCTTATCCGTTGTGCCACCAGCCAGGGCCTTAATCTGAATTTTATACCTGATTTTAAAAAGCATGACCACTTGCAGCCCTGGCTGGTAGCACAGTGGATAAGGTGCTGGCCTGCAGACCCAAAGGTCACTGGTTCGATTTCCAGTCAGGGCACATAACCAGGTTGCAAGCCAGGTCTCCAGCCAGGTCCGTAGCTGGAGGCAGGTGAAAGGCAACTACACATTGATGTTTCTCTCCCTCTTTGCCTCCCTCCCTTCCCCTTTCTCTAAAAAAAAAAAAAAAAATAATAATAATAATAATTAAAGCATGACCCTTCCAGAATTAGCATGCCATATTAACACTTAAAACAGCTGTTTGACTAAAACTATACTTTCTTTATAAACCACTTAAAATAGTTACTTTCCTATATAAGTTGTCATCTAAGAAAAAAATCGTAAATTAAGAGTTCTGCTATCTTAGACAAGACTTGACTTCTGGGCTTCAGCAAGATGTGGAAACTTTTCCAGAAGAAGTTTTGCCTTCCTTTTCTCTAAATTTTTCTTCCTCGTTTGGATACAGGCTCGTTTCTCAAGTCTCAGTCTGTCAAAACAGTCCACATAGGGCATTGCAAAGAATTGTTCCCTATTGTATCTCTTATTTAGGTACCAAGGCCACTGCTTGAACTTGTGCCAGATTATTCTTCCAATGATGTCTTTTCTCAAAGCACCAGGTCTAGCTTTTTCTTGACCAGTCTGAAGAAGTCTTAGGGCATCTTCTTGTTCGGGATGACTTTATCATCCATGGATTCTACTACCTTTTCTAACCGCTCTGACATTGGTAATATCTTCCACTTGGTCTCCTGCTGTAGAGTTAGAAGCATGTTTCTTTCTTTCAGTAGAACATACCAAAGTTTATGTAAATCTTCATTACTTTTGTTTTTTAATTGCTGACAGGTCCATGCAGCTCCAGATTTTACTTTTTCTTGCCCCCAAATTCTTTGGGTTATCAAAAAATTCTTCCAAGGCCCTGACTGGTGGCTCAGTGGATAGGTGCCAGCCTGTGAACCCAAGATTGCTGGTTCGATTCCCAGCCAGGGCACATAACCAGGTTACAAGCCAGGTCTCTAGCCAGGTCTGTAGCTGGAGGCAGGTGAAAAGCAACTATACATTGATGTTTCTCTCCCTCTCTGCCTCACTTCCCTTCCCCTCTCTCTGGAAATAATAAAGTCTTAAAAAAATTCTTCCAGTCTTTTTCTTGATAATGTGGTATGAAGTATTCTACACTGGTGTAAAGATGTGACATTTGGTATATTCTTAGGCAACAAATTAAGAGAAAACCCTGTGCCAGCAGGTGCCTGAACACTTATTGATGACCTGGAGGCTTTTAGGATGGCTGACACTTTTCTGCAAAGAATAACTGAACTGGCTGCAGCCATTTTTTTCCCATCAGCCTAATTTATTTTTGTTTAGAAAGTGAAAATAGCGACTAAGATGTAAAAACAAGGCAATGAATAGAAAATAGAGAAAGTGAATACCTTGATACATAGCACATTAAGCATTCTTTGCTATTAAATTGTTAGTTAATGCTTGCACTCAAAAAGTGACCCATTTTCTCAAATGCACACAGCTATTACTCCTCTAAATGAATTCATTATTAAGCTGCTCATTTTACTTCCCTTATATTTCACATGGGGTTTAATTAAGTCTTTTGATCTTTCTGTTGTCTTGTGCCTTCTTATCCCTTACTTCTCTTCAAAGTGTTTACTTAATTATTTAGCCTTCTTAATTCTTACCCTCTATTTAGCTATCCTAGCACATCTTATTCTTCTCACTAAACTTTCATTGCATGGAACTATTTTGACTTCTGGAACCATGTGGTGAGCACACTTTACTTTTTTAAAATTATATTTTATTGATTATGCTATTACAGTTGTCCCAATATTTCCCCATTTGCCCTCTTTAAGCCAGCACCCCTCTCACTCCCTTAGGCAAATCCCACACCGTTGTCCATGTCTATGTCCATGGGTCATGTGTATATGTTCTTTGGCTACTCTATTTCCTATGCTGTACTTTACATCTCTATGACTATTCTGTAACTACCAACTTGTACTTCTTAATCTTTTCATCTTTTATGCTCACCCCCTGAACTCCCTCCTATATGGCAATCATTAATATGTTCTATGTATCTATGATTCTATTTCTGTTCTGCTTTTTTTTTTTTATATTAAAAAAATATTTTATTCATTAGTTTTAGAAAGAAGGGAAGGGAGGGAGGAAGAAAGGTAGAGAAACATCAATGTATGGTTGCCTTTCACCTGCCTTTAACTGGGGACCTGGCTGGAGACCTGGCTTGCAACCTGGTTATGTGCCCTGACTGGGGATCAAACCAGTGACCCTTGGGTTTGCAGGCTGGTGCCAATCTGCTGAGCTACACCAGCAAGGGCTATTTTGTTTTTTAGATTCAATTGTTGATATGTATTTATTGCCATCTTATTGTTTATATCTTTGATCTTATTCTTCTTCTTAAAAAAGACCCTTTAACATTTCATATAATGCTAGTTTGGTGGTGATGAACTCCTTTTTCTTGTGGGACGCTCTTTATCTGTCCTTCTATTCTAAATGATAGCTTTGCTGGGTAGAGCAATCTTGGTTTTAGGTCCTTGCTTTTCCTGACTTTGAACATTTTTTGCCAATCCCCTCTAGCTTGCGAAGTTTCTTTTGAGAAGTCAGCTGGCAGTCTTATGGGGGCTTCCTCGTAGGTAACAGACTGCTTTTTTATTGCTGCTTTTAAGATTCTCTTTTTGACTTTAACCTTTTGTATTTTAATTATGATGTGTCTTGGCATGGGGCTCTTTGGGTTCATCTTATTTGGTGCTCTTGGTGCTTTCTGGACTTGCATGTATTCCTTCACCAAGTTAGGGAATTTTTCTGTTATTTTTTCAAATAGGTTTCCAATTTCTTGATCTCTCTCTTCTCCTTCTGATACCTCCATGATGGGAATGTTGGTGTCTTTGAAGTTGTCCAGAGGCTTCTTACAATATTCTCAAGGTTTTGAATTCTGTTTTCTTCTTGCTGTTCTGATTGGTTTTTGTGGCTTTCTTATACTCCAAATTGCTGATTTGATTCTCAGCTTCATCCACTCTACTATTGATTCACTGTAAATTGTTTTTTATTTCAATTAGTGTATTCTCCATTTCTGACTAGATCTTTTTTTATGCCGTTGAGGTTCTCACTAAGTTCCTTGAGCATCCTTATAACCAGTGTTTTGACTCTGCAGCTAGTAGCTTGCTTGTCTCCATTTTGTTTAGTTCTTTTTCTGTAGTTTTGACCTATTCTTTCATTTGGGCCATGCTTCTTTGTCTCCTCATTTTGGCAGCCCTACCCTGTGTTTGTTTCTATGTATTAGGTAGAACTTCTATATCTCTCAGGCTTGGTAATATGGCCTACCAGTCTCAATGTAGTTTCTTTAATTCCATCATTGTAGGACTTCTATTCAGTTTAATTTCAGTTAGTTCTGAATGATGGCTATTCTATAGCTTAGTTATATTTCTGATGTTTCTGTACAAGAAGGCAAGCTGTGTTTATCTGCACTGCCATCTTGACCTCACATGAAACCTTTTCCTTATTAAATGATACCACAGAGATTAAGGATAATTTGTACTTAACAACAACAACAACAATACCAAAAAACCCCCAAACACCAGATTTTAGCAACTCTTAGTCAGAAATTAACAGAGAGACTTTTAAGCCAGCTTTCTCATGGACCCTCTACCAGTAGAATTTTATTTACTAAAGTTTGAGAATGTGATGGAGGTCTCTATATGATCTCACAGAACTTACATCCCCAGGGTTAATGTGGCTAACCCTCTCCAGACCAAGGGCTCCATTAAGGACAATATTCCAAGACAGAAGAGGACAGCATTTTAGTCAAGCATATATATCTGTGAATATTGGGAAATAACTTTTTCAGAGATAATAGAATATTATAGTAATTATAAGTAACCTTGACAAATTACTTAACCTCTCCAATCCTGAATTACCTTACCACAAAGAGGGGAAGGTGATAATATTTATCCCTTATAGTTGTGGAAATTAAATGTGTTTTTCAATATTAGCAAAATATTTAGATAAATGGAACTTTATCTGTTAACTATTAAAACCTAAGATTCATCACTACATCTTCTTAAACTGAGTAGGCAGAAAAGATTTTCCCCCGTTTTAGTCTGGTTAAGAGTTATAAGACATAAGCATGCTACCCTTAGGCACCTCTGAAACAGGTAGGAATATATATTCACACTACTTTAAATGTCTCTAGGTAACTGTGCTTTGTTGAGTTTAGTTGTAGATGCAATTTTTGGCTGCTATCAGTGTTCTTTTGTTGCTTCTGATATGCTGCTGTATGCTGCATATCATTCATTCATTTTATAGACCAGTTCAATTTAATAGCCAATTATATTATTTGAAATTTTCCAGTAGTCACATTCAACAAAACAAGTTAGGTGAAATGATATTTAATGATTTATTTTATTTAACTCAACATGCCAAAATAATTATTTCAACATGTAACCAATGTACAAATATTGTGATGTATTTTACATTAATTTTTTCATATCAAATATTTGAAATATGGTTTTCTTTTTTACCCTTTTAGCACATCTCAATTTCATTGCTAAATCTAAATAATCTTATTTAGATTTCATAAAATCTACAGTTGAAAACATAAATTTACATGCGCAAGTTGTTCTAAACATACTTGTTTCTTTTTTTTTTTTTTTAATTTTATTGTTGTTGTATTACATCCATCCCCTTTTTGCTCCCCTCTTTCCCCCTTAAGTTTCTTAATGAGCCAATGACTGTCCATTTGAAAGTTTAACTTAGTTGTTATAAATAAATAAAATTAAAAATTCACTTCCTCAGTTGCACGAGCCTAGTGCTCAACAGCCACATGTGGTTTTCACTACTATGTTGGTCAGCACTGTACTTGATTTTACTGATCACCTGTGATGTACAAAATGTATTAGGTTAGAGGCAGGTTATAAGAGAGGGTCCTACCCTTCACCTATTACCCCTATCCCCAGGGTAGGGGAGTTGAGAGAACTACAAATATGGGAATGTTTTGAGAGTAATTCATGGCTTCTTCCTATAGAAAGTGATTTTGTGGCTCAAAGTACTTTTACTAATTAAAAAAAAAATAATATGCACATACCTTAAAAGTATTTTATTTTTTATTTTAACAAAGAGGGGAAGGGAGAGAGAACGGGAATGAGAGAAAATCAATGTGTGGTTGCCTCTCATGCATCTTCAATGGGGGACCTGGCCCCCAATCCAGGCATGTGCCCTGACTAGGAATTAAACCAGTAACCCTTTGGTTTGCAGGCCAGTGTTCAATCCACTGAGCTACACTAGCCAGGGTAGGACTTATTCTGATTCCTTTTGAGTTAGTATATATTACCAAGCTCACTATGGTTTCCGATATTCTGACATCTCAATAATGAGGCATTATTTTATATTTGTATGTGTCACATATGCATGGTGTGCATGCCTGTTATAATTATATATGCTTTTCATGACAAAATAAAACACCTTTTATTTAAACTGTAGCCTTAAACAAATAGCCCAATATTTGTCAATGTGCAATCAGACTTTCTCATGTCAAAATGTATACATTTGTTGATTATTCTGGTTTCCTATCTGTATTGTTGTTAACTTCAGATTTCTATTTCATTTCATCCTTTCAAATAACTAGCTTTTTCTCATTATTTTCTGCCATTGAACCCAATGTTGCACAGAAAAGTTGATTTGTTAATTAGTTTAATCGCCTCTTCTCATAATGGCAGGGTAAGATTGGCCGAGGAAGCTTGTTATCAATCCGTGCTACTGGTAAGCAGTAATTACAGATAATGATGCCTTTGTCTTGCCACGTTCTGAAGATTGTCTTGAAATTCTCCTCGCTGAATTAGCAAATAGATTGTCATGTTGAATTCTCTGGTTTCTTCCCTTAACTCATCCCCTGCTCTCCCCTCAATGAAACAAAATTGCAGCTTGTTAGGTGGAAGCTCATTTGAAGTCTCAATTTTCTTGAGTATTCAGCTCTCAGAGGGAAGTGCCAGGTGCTCAGTCATGGCCACAGCACTTGCCTTTAGCTTAAGGTTCCAACTCAACTGGCATCCTACAAGTCTTTGATTTTCCTTTTGCTTGAAGAGGCAGTGGTTGTCTTGACAGCAGAGCTAAAGCTCTGTTCTTGTACTTTGATGCATATTGTGGTACAATCTAATAATCAAAGACATTTGTGAAGAAATAGGGTGTTCCCACTTTTCTCTGAAGACATTGGACTAAACAGCAGATTTTATGCAGGTGTAAGCCAGAAATGGTAGCCACCACCACTTTAGAGATGTGCCTGGAATGCAGAGCCCAGAGTAGGTTTAAACTAAGACAATACCTTTATATTAGTGGTTCTCAACCAGGGACAGGGGATTGGAAATGTGTGGGGATATTTGTGATTTTCATGACTAGAGAGGAAGTTGCTATTGACATCTAGTAGGGAGAGATCAGGGATGCTGCTAACATCCTACAATGTCCAGAACAGCCCACACAATAAAGAATTATCTGTCCCAAAATGTCAGCAGTGCCAAGGTTGAGAACTCAGCTTTATACGAGTTTGAAGAGACTACTGTGGCGTATTTGATCCTCTCCCTCCTCAACAGTCAATTATTTATATGGCTTGGGGAATAGTTGATTCAGGAAGGAAATTGGAATTGCAAACTAAGTAAATTTTCTGTACCATGTTATAGGGACTTCTTATGGACAAGAGATAAGAAATAAAAATGGAAAAAAAAAAAAGCTCTTCTTAAATTAAAGTCAAAATTTGTTTTTCTACTGTTAAAGAAGTATAATAGAAGCTATATGCTAAACTCTGATATGTTTCAGAGTCATCAGCAGATTCCTTAATAGAACTACATTCTTTTACCAGCAAAGAGAAATTACAAGGTCCCTGAGTGCTGTAATCAAATATATTTTGGCCAAAGGCTGCTTATATCTTTTATTTTTTGAGATGAGACTCCATTTTGGGAAAACCCTAAAGTTGTAGTCTAGTGCAGTTATAAACCCAGTCTAATTCTGCGTAACTTGGAGATGTTCAGATATAAATTTATTTCATGACAGTAAAGAGTTTGTTTCAATAGACACAGTCTGTAGGGGGCTTTTGGACTGAGGTGGATCAGGAGCTGTAGGGTTAGGATCTTCTTGGAATTAAAAATCACCATCTTTTGTAATATATTCTGCTTGGCAATGCCAAAATTGCAAGCTTTTTCTGGGCACTTACAGCCTGGTATGTGAAAATAGGATGACATTTTTACAAATATTTCTATATTCCCATAGATCAACTTAGAACAATGGTAACTCTATAAAGAAGGTATTTAACAATTTGAGGTCCCTTTCTCCTGAGAGATGGCAACTTTTCATTCTCTCATAGGAAATTTTCTGGCAGTGGCTGTATGACCATATGTGGATATTACTGTTTATTTCACTAATTTGAAACTTGTGTTGGATAATTTCTGAGGTCCTTTATAACTCTAGGGTTCTCTGATTCAATGGTTCTGTGAGTTTATCTTTAAGAACTTACAGTTGTGTAGTTTTTCACCATTGCCCCCCATTCTTCTGTGTATAGTTTTGCCTAATTTGGTTTATCTGTTGCTATCTCCATATTCTCCCAAATGAAACATCTGGTAATATCTGTCCCTTGCACGTAACCATGGTCTTTGGGTCTCCCCCTCCTGAAATGTTTCCTGCTTTTCCTTCAAGGCTTAGCTCCAACACTACCTTTCATGAAGCTCTTTTCTACTATTCTGGCCTAAACTGATTGCCTCATTTTCTTATTTCTCCCACATTTGTAATCTGAATTACAGAACAAATTTTCAATGTTTTCGTAAAACTAGATGTACTAGCAGAGGGTAAATGGACTTGTACTGTAACTTTTATGGTTTCTATACTTATGTCATATAAAGGAGTCCTTTACCTAGTCACAATAACTATGAGACTATTTAGCAGTTAATTATACATTAAAAAAAAAGATTTTATTTATTATTTTCAGAGAGAGGGAAAGGAGGAGAGGCAGAGAGGGAGAGAGCCATCAATGTTTGGTTGCCTTTCACCTGCCTCCAGCCATGGACCTGGCTGGAGACCTGGCTTGCAACCTGGTTATATGCCCTGGCTGGTGAATTGAACCAGCGATCTCTGGGTTTGTAGGCCGGCACCTTATCCACTGTGCTACCAGCTAGGCCTTACATTCTTTTTAAAATTAAAAAAATATATTTTCTTTGTTCACCTCCCACGTCAAACCTCTGTCCATCACCATTTATCCCCTCTATACCACCTCCCCTAGCTTCAAGCCCTGGAAGTATAAGTCCTTTCATAAATTCTTGCCATTTTAACTAGACTCTTAAGTTTTCTGGTACCGTGCATTTGCTTTGGTTCTCCAATTGTGCCTTTACAGTGATGGGGTCATAGTAGGCAGACAATAACTGAGTGCTACATTAACTGAAGGACAGCAGAACCAGGTGACCTGGTAAGTACACTACACCAGTGATTCCACAGAGTAGGCCTTTCTTCTGGAATGCCATGTGCCAGACTGCTTTTGAGATGTTCCCTTCCTTTGTATACATAATTTAGAAGAAAGCTATGTTTTAATTCTCTTTTTTCATTGTTGTTTAAAGGCATAATGGGAACAATAGAAACAGGAGAATTGAAATGGCTTAGAAAGGAAAAAGGAACAAGGCTGTCAATCTTTTCTGAATCATAACAACTTTTTTCCCTTTTTTTCTAAGGAATGTTTGGCAATATCAGAATGTCTACCTCTACCTTACTTTTCCTGCCTCTGCCTTGTGATATTCTCAGAGGTCTACGTCAAGCTTTTATGCTGAGTTTTAACTGTATGAACCTGTTCTTCCAGAGACAAGGACTGTCTATTAAACAGCATTGGCCCTGCCATCTCATGCAGTTTAGAATCTAGCTACTTTCCTGGGTTTTGGGTTCAGTGACTACTTTGTTGATAATCTTTACCAATTCCAGAGTTACTTTAGCTAATCTTGCTGGGAACATGGTGCCTCAGGCACAACCTTTGAGAGCCAAAATTGCCTTTTAGATGAAGTTTTCTCCTAAATAGTTTTGGTCATGTTCTCTGATCATGGTTTGGCCATGGTATTCCTTGTAGAACTGAACCTCAACCCTAAACTTGAGCCTGCTGTTCTTTGCTTTGTTCTGTTATTCTTCAGGCCTGAAGTCTTCCTTTGCATCTTAACCTAATTATCATCCTTTGTGCAAGAAGAGTCAGCTGTGGTATTAGCTGTCCATTTCTCTTCACAGTGTTACCTGAGGTCTAGGTCACCTTCTACTTCACAGAATTAATTATACATGGTCTTCCACTGGCCTATCCAGTAGATTTTTCTGGTTGCCTGGACCTGGTTTATAGATTTTGAGTTAGGTCTGTAGTACTTTTTTTCTTGTCTCTGGCAACTCAACCATTTGCTCATGGCATATGACTTGAATTATGCCTTACAAGCTTGATTCAGATGTTCAGGAACATCTCTTAATAGTTCAGGGAATATTAGTGATCCTTATTGCACCCATTTTAGTTTGGATTGTTTCTTTAAAGAATAATAATAAATTTTGGGTAATAGCATTAAGTGATCATATATTAGGTTTTATAGGCAGATAATAAAAACCTAGTCCTGTATGAATACAATTGCAATTAAGAATAAATCACAATTAAGCTTGTTCTATGAAAATAACTTCTGTGTTAAACAATATACATATTTATACTTCAATAATCTATAGTTAAACTAGAGGAGTTAAGAATTAATCTTATACCAAAAAAAGCAAGAAAAATTCATATTAATAAATAGATTATTAGGGAAACTATATTCCAATCTTCTCCCAACTTTTTATTCTTAATGAAAAGAGCATGGATTATCAGTGTCTGTCTACAGGAGTCATTGCCAAATGTGCTTGCCCAGAGAGCAAAGATGTCTCTTTCTGATTTCTGGACATTTGGTACCTAGCATTCTGCTGAACACAATGTGTTTGTTTTACTGATGATTGTAAATATTAACATTTTTCATTTTCCCTAATGTTTTTGATGAAATTTCTAATGACAGTTTTTATATTTATCTCCCTTTTTAAAATAGAGTGAAATATATTATCTTTTAATTATGTTTTAAATTGATCTAACAAAAATGGCCATAGTTTGTTCTTGAAAATATTTTATTTCATTACTATAAATTACATAGACAGAAGCAATCTATCTGTTATTCTGAACTATTATGCGTTTATTTCCAAGTATCACATTTAGGCTTAACTGGAAGTTTTGTCTCATTAGTCTTGTATAAAGGCATCTTATTTTGGTTTTTGGCTCAAAACCATTGCTTTATGTTGGTAGCATTAGATCATAAACTTTTCTTTGGCTAAATAACTTAAAAGGGAACCTGCTTGAAAGTCTATTTAAAGGCTTTAAAATAGACCTTTCATATTTGAATATTACTGCTATATAACCTTCAAAATTAGCTTGATTATACTATTTCATAGTGCATGTAGATATCAAAACATCAAGATGTATACCTTAAAAATGCAATTTTAAAAGATTGTATTTATTTATTTTTAGAGAGAGGGGAAAGGAGGAAGAAGGAGAGATAGAGAAACATCAACATGAGAGAGAAACATTGGTCATTTGCCTCTCACATGCTCCCTGACTGGGGACCAAACCGGCAACCTTTCACTTCATGGACCCATGCCCAACTAAGTGAACCACACTGATCAAGGTAAAAATGTGCAATTTTTATTTGTCAGTTATACCTCAGTAAAGCTAGGGGGTAAAATCTAATTTCCAAGAATGATCACATATACTATACTCACAGTACATAAGAAGTAGGTTGGCAAAAAAGGAAAAAATGTTTTCTTTTGTTGAATTTAAACATATACTGAGCACAGATTGAAACTGTGCTGAAATGTGCATAGTATATATCAATGTATCAATGTAGATTTGTAGACCCTAGAGAGTGGGGTGATTTTTTAAGACATTTGGTTTTGGGTAGAGCTTCTTAGGGGATAGGAGCATAGTGATTTTTAGTTTCCTTCCATATTATAAATTTTGACTCAAGATTAATTCCTATAGACAAACTTAGAAAATTTGGGGGAAAAGTTTCCAAAATCCTCTTTAAACTTCTCTGAAAGGATAATATAATTATATTATTTCTTTTTAGATGTTTGCAAGCATTTTATTTTATGAGAGCAGATTCTCATTTTAATTAGGCTATATTCTTAATCTTAAAGATTTTCAATTAATATTATACTATTTATAATATAAGCTATATTTTGTTTGAAATACTAAAAACTGCACAGATGTAAAGTAATTAAATCTTTTTATTATAGAAAGTTTCAAACATATCCAAAAAAGTAGATAAAGTACTGTAATGAAGCCCCATGCATCCATTTCCTAGTTTCAACAATGCTATTCATTTGTTTAACTCATTTTGAGGAAAGTATCGTTTTTCTGCTATACATTCCTTCTTTCTTCCAATTGTTCAACAGTCACAATTTAACAGTGATTTTAAATTATGTCCTTGGTGAGACAGTGATAGAGAACATTTAGAAACCTTTCTGCCCTTCTCATTCTCATGTATTCGGGTGACAGTTCAGTTTTATGTCTTGTAAAGCTGCATGAGTGTGGCTGAAACAATTCTGCGGCTCCTTTGGTTGTCCTTTGTTTTGATGATAACCAGTGGCTCATTGCTAGCTTTTTTTTCAGGGGACATCATTTTGGTCTTTAGATGGTGCTGAGCTAAGACACTGGCTTACAAAAGTTCGGGCTGTCCCCTCTCTAGCTGCTTGTCTTTGCTGGAAGAGAGAAATCTGATACCCACGGGCAAGGCTGATCCTGAGGAACAAACGTACTGACTTTAGAAGAGGAAGCATAGGAGCATTTTGCATCCATCCTCTTTCCCATATTTTGATGAAAATATTAACAGTAGAAGAGTTTGTTCTTAAGGAGACCTTTTCTTCCTAACCACTATCTTTTGTGTCTTTACTGTCTCTGCTGTGTGTGTGGACAGTGGAGAAAATAGCTCAGGAGACCCTTTGCCCAAGCCCTTCATGCTCTTATTCCATCTGTCTGTGGCAAACCAGAAACAACCATGTTAGGTCTTGCATGGCAAATTCTGATCCACAGTTGCTGTTTTCCCACACTTACTTAAGCTTCTTCGCACATTTACTAGCTTAAAGGCTGGGTGGGGGCCTCCTTCTGAGTGTGAGATACTTTTATATTGCCAGGCCCACTGGCCTTGTCTCTGGCAGATGCGAACAAACAAACAATGGACCGCTTAGGGCTGACTTCCAACATAGAAACTGGTTCACAGCCGTAGATAGCAGGAGAAGGCTTGTTGGAGCTGCAAGTGTGTGCCGTCACTCCTCCAGAGATTGGCAACATCTTGTGATAGCTTTGGTCATATATCTATTTTTATGTAATCTTTTGAAATAAATTAGCAATAGGGAAAAAGTCTCCTTGGGGATAATGATTGATTCTTTTTTTCTTTTTTAAAGGAAAGCTTAGTTAAAAATGTGATTTGAAAATTGATGAATAGTTCCAAAACTTTGGAGGAGGCACTTGAGAAATGAATATTGGCCTATACATAATCATAGTATTGATAAAATGTAGAAAATGCATAGGTTAATATCTTACAGACAATGTCCTGTTTTAATGGAATTTAATTTTGGCTTCCACTGATGTAGTATTGTAACCATCTCACCTTGGCTTGGAGAACAGGTTCATGGACAAGTGAAGTTTTAGGAAAAGTAGAGTTTACCTATAGCTCTGGGTTATCCATGGCGTCTATTTATTTTGTTATCCATTTTTCATCTGAACATAGATAGGATGGACAGAGTAGCTGCTACTTTTAAGCTTGATAAAGATAAGAGGAAGATTGAAAATGGTGTTTGGATCTGAAACTTTTGGAAACATTGAACTTGAAAATTTTATCTGTTTTTAGAATAAGAAATCATATGATGTAAGAATGTCTTCCTTCCCCATGAATAATAGCTGTCAAATGTACCTCTTTCCACAAAACACCCGTTTTGAAGGTACTAAATCCTGATTAGGGAAAATGAGAAAACTGGGAATTTAGTTATAAAAATAGTATTGACTGAATTAAAAAAAAAAGATTTTATTACTATTTTCAGAGAGAGGGGAGGGGAGGGAGGCAGAGAGGGAGAGAAACATCAATGTATGGTTGCCTTTTACCTGCCTCCAGCTACGGACCTAGCTGGAGACCTGGCTTGCAACCTGGTTTTGTGCCCTGGCAGGGAATTGAACCAGTGACCTTTGGGTTTGCAGACTGGTGCCAATCCACTGAGCCACACCAGCCAGAGCAGTATTGCCTGAATTTCCCCAACATTTTGAGTAGGGGAAATAGATGCGACTGAGAATTTTTAGACTTTGAAGAGAAATAGACTGAAATAGAATAATTAAGTAAATCTCTCTGTACATTGACACCTATATCCTTGCAGCTTGTGTAGCTTTTCACAAGTCAGAGGCATTTCCATAGGAAAATGGAATTTCCCATCAGGAAGATGGGAAAGCAAAGAGGAGTAAGCCTCTTCACTGGGTCACACCATTAAAGGGCCTCTTTGGGTTTATTTAGCTTTATCTCCAGTCCCTTTAGCTGTGGCTTGTGTGGTAGGTCACTTGCCCTGTAGTGTGAGGTTGCTTTTGTGCAATCAATCACTAGTGGCTGCTTTCTTTCTTTCTTTTTTTTTTTTCAACCAGGGACACCTATGTGAGGCAGGACTTGGAAAATCACAGAGTGCACTGTCATTTGTCTCTCACAATTTTAATTCCAACTCTGCTCTGTCCGCTTTGCAGACTACACTGCAACTTGTGATTTTTCCTTCTTTCTCCTTTTCTTCCATATTAATTTACATGCCCATCATTTCCAGAAGGTTTTCCTTAGGGCATGTTGGATTCAGAATTTCAATTTAATTCAGCTGGGATTAAAAGTAGATGAACTATTTAAA
Source organism: Noctilio leporinus (assembly GCA_004026585.1). Classification (NCBI taxonomy): domain Eukaryota; kingdom Metazoa; phylum Chordata; class Mammalia; order Chiroptera; family Noctilionidae; genus Noctilio; species Noctilio leporinus. The sequence goes on along the minus strand of PVIW01001997.1, from coordinate 12,914 downwards.
ATCTTAGTACAGTTTGCTTTCCTTCACTATTTCAATTGTCAATAGATGGGTGAGCAGATAATAGATATTTGTTAAGATTTCTTTGGGATTTTCTGACACATCAGTGTTTGACTTGAACTACTTAATTTCCAATTTTTCCTGCCCCAGGATGCAGATTGTGTGTTTTTAACCAATTCATTTAGGCATCTACCATTTCTTTGTGGGGCTTTTGGGAGGTTGGGAGCAGACCATGTTTAGAGTTATTGTGTATTGAAAGGGGATGGCTAGATATGGAGCTAGTTTATGGTTTCAGGGACTAATATTTATCTCTTCTACCATGGGCTGCTAGCTACTAACTAACTGGTTTAGGAACATCCAGTTATTTTTCAGGAGGCTTAATCTAGGCTCCCCCAAGTATGTGCAATGGAAAAAGGGTTTTTCAAATATGTTGGTAAAATGCTGCATAAGATATTATCCTTTTAGAGCATGTGAGAGGCAACTGATTGATGTATCTCTTGGACAGTGATGCTTCTTTACCATCTTTCTCTCTCCTTTCCCCTCTCTCTAAAAAGTGAATAAAGTTTTTAAAAAAGAAGAAAATTTACTTGGGAGTCAGAACTTAAATTTTGACTCCTTTGCTAGGAGTTCAAAAGTAGATATGATTTAAATATACAATTGCCTGTGACATCCAACCAATTAGCAAAATTTGAAAGGCAGCACCCCCAATATTTACACATTTGTAAGTTATATACTTGTACTACTACTGTCAACTCATATGTTATATGGGTGAAACTTTATTTTAGATAAAAAAAAAAACAAACAAAACAAAAACATTACTCTCTCAGAGATTTAGAGTGCATATTTGCATAATAAAGACTCCAAAAAGTCCTGAAGTCAAGAAGCCTGTCTGTATTTTATTCAGTATTTCTGATTGTTTTTCCACTTCAGAATCCTACAAGTCACCCTTATTCATGAATATCTTCTGCAGTTTGTATTCAAAAGTATACATTTTTTGGGGGAAGGAATTCTGATTTAGGCTGTTTCTTTTCATGACATTTAAAAATGACTTTAAAATACATTTAAAAACACAAATTTTCTCTCTACCATTATGATGACCCTCATGTACTGGGTACTAATAGTAAAAAGAGTGTCATAGTCATGGAGGTTCAAGAGAAATGTAAATTGTATACCATTTCTTCTTAGGTTGTCTTAATGGAGATACTGATGCTCAGTGCTTTTTGATCCCTTTTCAATTTTTTTCTGCCCCTTTTATACAAGAGTAAGAATGTGACTATGGCAGCAAATAAAGGTAGTGGTGGATAATTTGAAAATGAGATAGTCTCTACCCATTCTGATAAGCCAGGTCTTTCAAAGGGAAAGTCACTCAGTTAGTAACAAAAAGCTCCTTCAAGATTCAGATCCCACAGTGTGTTTTATTGTGATCCATCCAGCCCAGGGCTCTTTCTTGGCAAGACTAGGTGTCCTTTTTGACAAGGTCCTTATGTAATCTGAGTGACAACTCTGTCCCGTAGTAACGTCTTATTATTCATGTATTTCTCTAAATTGGCTTATAATTTCAGTCTGTTTAATTTCTTAACATGCTGGGCTGAAGACATACCTTCAGTAGATGAATGGATCAGGCCGTTTTCCTCTGTTTCTCTACCTCCCCTTCTTCAGAATCTTGCTGCCTGTGTGGGTCCTGCAGGACCTGTCGGCCTTGCCCTAACTCAACACAGTTTCATCATCCCTCATGTGCTGATGCTTCCCTCAGATGCATGCTTGTCTGTGGATGTGCCCCTGCCTTACCACCCCTGTCCCTTTCCAAGCAAGGGCTATGGGTTCTGATCAGTTTATTACACATTCCTTAAGCACTTACTCTTTGTCCAGCATTGTCTTAGGAGATAGAGAAGTTAAGAAGAACAAGGCATGATTCATGTAGTTTCAGAGGGAAAAATCTAAGAAGATACCAGAAAAAAAAAGGATCATTTTAATATAAAATGTGATGTGTGATTATGGAGATAGCGCAGTCTTCTATGAGAGGTACAGAAAGGGTTGTCATATTCATCCTTGGACAGTCAGAGAAGGCTTCCTGGAGGAAGTGAACTGAATGAAGCTTTAAAGGACAAGTAGAAAATAAGTAGATGAAGAGGGTCATGGTATTGAGTGAGTTTTTCTGGTAGAGGAAACTCAACTCAGGCTGAATGACTTCCTGAAGGAACAATTTATACAAGGGTAGCAAGAAAGAAAATGATCCTGTCATTCCAAAAGATTACCGTATAGAAAGCTGAGGAGGTATGGGTGAGATTCTCTGTTCTCTTGGTTTTTTCTTGATTTTTTCTACTTTATATTTGGAGAAGGTATATTTCTTGGTGATAACTGATTGTATCATATACTAAGCTGAGGAAAACAGGAAGGCATTGTCTTATATCCAAACTCTGGATGTATTTATCCTGATGATAACAATGAGGATTGAGGTTAATATGTCATTTACACAGTTTAACCAAAAAGGAAATATCCTTTTTCATGAATAGGCATTGCTAGGGACTGGGAATATACTGATGGATAAAACAGAAGAGATTCTTGTCCACTTTCTCCCTTGAAGCTTCTCATCCAGTAGGGAAGAAAGAAATTAAAAAAGTAATTAGTATTGTATTGTGCACAATGGGAGATTCTGACTAGTATATGGGTTAAGAGTATGCTTAGCAATGCTGTTTTCAAATATTAGTGATGGACTGAGCATGCATGCACAGAAGAGAAGATATCTGTAAAAAGTGTTACTCTTACCACTAGAGTGAAAGCTAATAACTCTGTGATCACACTCATTTGTGTTAGAATTACCTAGTAAAATTTGGCTATAAAGGAAGACTATTGCTAGGCAAAATCAGTCCTAGAATGCCCAATTTATGGTTAAAACAAGTTGCTAATTTGAAAACCAAATATAACTCTTTACCAAAAGTCCAGAAATAGTTTAACCAAGGGCTCCATCTGTCAGTAGGGTCTGCAGTGTGGCATCCAGGAGGTTAGATAATGTCACCAGAAACTCACTGACTGCTGCTTGTAACAAATGACTGACCCCTAGGGCCACCAACTCTGGCTGCCTGGTACTCCGCTGGGCCCCTGGCAGTGGCTTCTATTCTTTCACTTCTGATTGGATCATTCCTCTAGCCTGAGGCAGGTATTTTCATTATGCTCTATAATAATGTTGAATGGACTTTGTAATTGAATGGGCATCATACACTGGAGACTTTTGATGGGCTTAGCTCATCAGGGTCTGAAGAGGGCTGTGTGGGGGAGAGTGGGTGGTGGGGTCTGGGTCTGAGATGGTAGCCAAGGGACATACTTTGCTTGCTTCTGTGCTCAGCTTCTGTAGCTGTTTGCTGAAGCAGATCAGAAACAAGGCGTTTTATCAGTTCACTATTGCATGAAATATGAACAAAGATTTGTGTCTTTAGTAACAATGCTGAGTGAAAACAGGGGAAAGAGTCCTGGTTGAAGAGATCAGCTTGCTATATCTGCGCTTGTAGAAATAAATTGTTCTTACACCTCAGGATTCTTTCTCATGGTCTGTCCTGGGCACCAAGATCTGACTGGAATGAAGGTCATCTCAGTCTAAGGAGGGAGTACATGGTATGAGCAGGAAAAGGGTGAACCTCCACATCTTTATTCTCTTCCCCAAGCGAATCATTTATTACATTTTCTACTGGTTGAATACTTAGCCTATTCACCAATGAGTGATGGGATGCTTTCCAGTGAGGCTGTTACATACAATATTGTGAGCAGTGAATAAGCTTTAGTAAATTGCATAGTTGAGGGTGAAGGGAGAGAGTGATTGCACACAGCATGTGTATTGGGTAAGGTGAAAAAATTTGTCATTGTGGTCAGTGGATGTGACCTAAATCATCTTCAAAGAAGGAAGAATCTTTAAAAATTATACTTGCTATAAGATGTGGATTGTTAACTTGCATTTCAAATGCACATCTGAAATATTTGGAGCTGACAGTGTAGTTTGATTCATTCAGTGCCCTCAATAATGTTTGTTAAATTACTTGATCACCAGCAAAACATTAATTTTCTGCCTACAATCTAGTATGAGTACAAAGACTCACATATGAGAGGAACCAATTGTGTGAAAGATGGCAGGAGTCAAGGTATGGAGATGAAATGAGGTAGGGAAGAACCCAAGGAAGCAGAGGGTTTTTAGGGGAAGTAGTGCTTGCTAGGAAATGGCAGGTGTCAACTTGAGGACCTTTGGTGGAAGGCTTGAACATTAGATCCTTTGGGAAATAAGGAGATACTGCATGGTTTTTGTCAAGGAGAGGCACAGTAGAGAGCCCAAGGTTTGAGACAGTCAGGAACTGAAAGGCACTGACAAGATGGGGACTCCAAGTGGATTATAGCCCAATGTCTCAGCTCTGACATGAGCTGAAATGGTAGGTGAACTGGAGTATGGCTTTGAAAGTCATACCTGTCTTAGTTGAAGGAATGGAAAATCATGGTGAATAAATAGATATGGGGAGGATGGGAAAAATATGAGTCAAAAATAGCCTCCAGTTATAAATGATGGAGTTACAATTCTAATGGTTCAACAAAGTCAACAGAATAATGCATTCCTTCAATTAGGACCTGTATTAGGAATTGTTAAGGCAGCTTCTCTGCAATTAAAGAGTGTTTCAGATTATTAAAAGAAAATGGGAGAAGCCTGTCCTGTAATATGCATTTTTAAGTCTGAGTTTTTTTTTTTTTTCCCTTTTCCTTTGGGTCTATAATGTATGCAAAAAGTATTCTTTTATTTAAAAGAGCACACACAGAATAATTACTACTTATTCTAGCACTGTTTCTTTGTAATTTAAAAATGTTTTCTCCAGAGGTAATAGGATTATAGGAACAAACTTTTCAAATTTCTCAGAATGGTGCCAGGAAATGACAAATGAAAAAGTTCAGTATTTAACTAAATAGTATATTTAGTATTCCTATGGCTTGTTTTCCTTTGTGAATCCCTGGTTGTGCCTCCTGGTCTGTGGAACTACTGAAATTAATGCTTGTTATTCAAAAACGAACTGTACAAATGATACACAAGAACCTCTTTAGACCCTTAATATCTGGATCAGTCTTAGTTTCTGGTTCTTATCACAAGATATTTAAGCTTTTTCTTGTGTTTTATACGATTTGTCACAAGTCACTTCTTATATGATTTATTAATTTATGGTTGGGTAACTAGGTGGTAATTCCATCATGCATGAATTCTATTCATTTTGTAATACTCTATAAAACATATCATGTCTGGGATGCAGAATATACAACATGGTTACACAAATAGTTGCCACACACCCTGTATGCAGTCTAGTCTGCATGTTCCAGAACGAACAGAGGAGCAGGTGGTGATTTTCTTACACAAAACTTAATCACCCATTTTTGTACCTATTCTTACTAAAATGTCTACAATCATGGAACTCTTCTGATTCTCATTGCAATGTAAATTCATATATTGTTAATATTTGTTTTGAAAATTGATATACTGGCTCACCATATGAACATGTTCTCATTGCCTACTCAGGCCTTTGAGCAATTTGCAGTCTTTTGTTAGCAAATAAAGGCCCTCGGAGCCTCCCATTTTGAGCCCCAAGTTTACCAGCTGCTCTCCACTGCTGGGCCTCATTAGAGGCCTGCTGCTCTGCTGAGAACCACACCACATGCTACACCCTCTCTTGTCTGCATATTAGCCTGTTGCTGCTCCTTAAATTACCCGGTACAAAAGCTTGCTCTATTTCTCCACAGAGAGCTACCACTCCTATCCCATTTGAAGAGGCTCTGTATCATGATCCTCAAACTAATTAAGGTTTATGGGCAGGCCACAGGTTGTTATAGAGAACTTTCCTGAAGGCTAATATTTATGTGGATTTTTTTTTTTTTGCCAGATTACTGCCTTTGTAGCTCAAGCTCAAAAGTCTGATTTACTTTTTTTTTTTACTTTAAAATATTTTATTGATTGTGTCCCAATTTTTCTCCTTTTGTTCTCCACCACCCAGCACCCGCTAATACCCTCAGACAGTCCCCCCACCTTCGTTTTATTTTAATCTAGACAATATAGTTTATTTTATAGTTTAAAAGTTATTTTATTTTATTTTTTTTTACAGTATAAAATTTTTATATTTAGAATTAGCTGGCTGGACTCAGTTTAGATGGTCCTAATTTTGTTGGCAAGGTCCAAAACATCCTAGTGTGGAGCCAGTCGAACATGTGCCTTCTTTTCTCCCTCAGGCCTGATCAGGGTGTTGACCTTGGCCATATCAATGTCATAGAGCTTCTTCACAGCCTGTGTGAACTGGAGCTTGTTGGCCTTGACATCCTCTATGAACACGAGCGTGTTGTCTTCTATCTTCTTCATGGCTGACTCCACGGTCAGGGGGAACTAAATGATAGCATAGTGGTCAAGCTTGTCCCTTCTGTGGGCGCTCTTTCCAAGGATATTTAGGGTGTCTTCCTAGTCACAGTGTCTCAGGCCTCCGGAAGGTGGGTGATGTGCTGATCTTCTTTTTTGGTGTGTGGCTGTGGACGCCTTTTAGCACTGCTTTCTTTGCTTTCAAAGCCTTTTCCTTGGCTTCAGCTTTGGGAGAGGCAGGGGCTTCCGTCTACATTTTGGCTGCCATCTTTGTGAAAAGCCAAAAGTTATTTTTTAAAGGAAGTAGACTGTAATATTAATTAAAAACATTTGAAATAAAAGATAATATTTTCAGGGAATGATACTAATAAGCATACTGGAAAGGAATTTCCATGAATATTTATTGGGTATTATTTGTCATATTCACTTTTTATGTTAACTGGACAGTGTTATTTATATTTTTAAATGAAAAACATTATGTATATCTCACTTTTAAGAGGATTTGTTTGCAATTTAGTGGTTTAAGAAATGAATTAAATAGTGTCAGTTTCTTTATGCCCAGTAAACAACATAAAATTTCAGGATTTCTGGGATGAGGATTTTGATATTTTGGTAGCAAATTCAGAAAGAATAGTGAAGTTACAGATGTTCTGGATTTCTAACAAAATAAATTGATAAAAATCTGACTGTGGAATAAAGAGTTCAAATTAACTTACCTCTGTCAATGAACTGCCTAGCATTGTCTTTTGAGCTTCAGAGAGATAGTAAATGATTTTGGCTGAGCAGGAAAGTAAATAATATTTAGGTTAATCAAATCATATGCAAATCTTTTCTATAGGTGCAAATAAACACTTTTTAAAGTAACTTTTGTACCCTAACTGATATGGCTCAGTGAGTTGGGAGCATGGGAGAGGCCGCTGATTGATGTTTTTCTCTCACATGGATGTTTTTCTCTCTCTCCCTCCCTCCCATTCCTGCTCTCTATAAATAAATAAGTAAATAAGATTGTTTAATTAATTTTAAAGAGAGGGAATGGGAGGGAGGAAGAGAGGGAGAGAAACATCAATGTATGGTTGCCTTTCGTGTTCCTCCAGCTGGGGACCTGGTTTGCAACCCAGGCATGTGCACTGACTGGGAATTGAACCAGCGACCCTTTGGTTCACAGGCTGGTGCTCAATCCCCTGATAAATAATCTTAAAAAAAGAAAATAGCTGTTGGGCAGGCACAGAGATTGTGGCAGCTTCAAGTGTGACATCAATGTACATAGCACTTTAACAATTTATTGATCGAAAATGAACTCTACATGGCATGTTTATGGGAGTCTGTTTTGTCTTGTGGCATGGATGCATACATGAGGAGAGAGAGTGATCTTCCTCTTGAAAGATGGCATGGCAATTATCGAAACAAATATTTACTAAGTACCTGTTATGTGTCAGGTATTATATTAGGCATTGGAAGGACAATAGGAAAAAGCCAGATATAGTTCCTGTCCTTATGAAGCTCCTGGACTGGTGAGGGATAGAGACAGATAAACAGAAATTTGTTCCATGTGTTAATTGGAGCTATGATGGCAGAGAGCAGAGTGTGCTGAGCGGACAGATTGGTCCTGCAGGTAGCTGAAATCATCCATGTGTAGTCTAGACCAGAGACACAAGCCTGGGGTTTCTGGCTTTCACTTTCCTACTGAGTATTTTGGGCCTGAAAATATCAACCTTCACCTGCAGTTCTGAAAACAACCTTTGTAGTAGTGATCTCAGGAGGCTACTTAGAGACTCCTCTACTCTTTTTAGTTTAACAAGGCCTAGGGTGATTTTATGTGTTCAGTGTGTGGATATATACACAACAGATATATTTTGCTTCACCATTTGAACGTAAGTTGTATACATCATTAGACAATAGACTTTAATATGTCTCCTAAAAATAAGATTTATTTTTAACTAAGAATAAGGTTTATTTTCTACATAAATTATAATAACATCTCTAAAAACATTAACTGTAACTTGATGAAATTATCTAGTATGTAGTTCATATTAAAATTTTCCCATTAATTCATTATAATTAATTATTTTATCTTTCTAGTCCCTTTCCACTCTACAAATAACCATTATCCTGCTTTTTAAAAAAATATATCAGGTCTATAATTTTATGCTTTTGCTATGTATGTTATATATCTAAAATAATGTATAATATTGTTTTGTGCTTAAAAATTTTTAATTGAGTGATACTGTAATGTATGTATCATTTGTTTTTTAAAAATCAGCATATTTTCAAGGACTATTCATGTTACCACATGTAGATAAAATTTATTCATTTTTAACTGCTATAAAGCACCATAATTTATTTATCAATTGATTCACTGAAAGACATTTAGATTGTTGAATCGCTTCCCTAGCTAAATTGCTTTTGCCTTTCACATTAAACAGAGTGTCTGTTACTAAACTGGGAGGGTGCTTGTCTATTATTAAACTGGTAAGGTGTTTTCGCAGATACGTTAACTTCTCAGTAAATCTCCTTTTGTTCAAGTCCTTCTGAGACTTCTGCTGTGAACCTGGTACCATTGTTAGTACCCATTTTCTTGGCAGCCCTGGTATCAGAAGGCAGCACAGCCTTCTTTGCCCTCCAGGGCCTCTCATAACCACCTTCTTGCAGATATTGTACACCGGAGGTTCTGAAGTCTGGCAGCACATTATAATTATCTAGGGAGATTTAAAACAGACTAATGCTTAGGTCCCATCCCCAGAGATTCAGATTTATTTGATCAGGGGAAGGGTGTGCAGCAGCCATCATTCAGACCCACTGTTTAGAATCTCAACAAGCCTGCACAAGATAAATGGCTATATTTTCGCCAAACCCTGAGATTTTGGTTACGTGCCATAATTACAGAAACTCTTTCCATTGGAATATGGCAGATGGGAGAACTAAATGCAAAGTCCCTGTTTTGATGTAATCAAATCTATTTTTATTTAATTATTTATCTCATTGTTTTAGTATTAGGGAAAAGTTTGTCTCTTTGAAACATTAATATGTTCCTGTTATTAAGATAATGGAAAAGATGTTATGGTTTGTGATTCCCTTTCTGCCTTGGCCCTCAGGAGTTCTGGAAACAAACAAAAAACAAAAAACATTTATTGAGCCAAACAATGTTGTGGGTACTTACTATTTCTCACTTAATCCTCTTAATAATCTTTTGATGGCATTATCCCATTTCACATTTAAAAACATGAAGGTTTAGAGAAGTTAAGTAAGTTATAGAGATAGCAAGTAGAGGAGTCTGGGTTGGAAACTTAGCTTGCCTGACTTCAGAATGCAGGACCTCCCTTTGCTTTTGCTATCCCAGCAGGCAGGTTTATAAGGGTTCCCCCCAGCATCCTTTGCTCTAGTTGACGTGTGCCTCAATAAAGCCCAGGTAATTGATTTTTAAGACTCCATACTCACAATCTGGACGGCATGAGAGGAAGGTCTCTAGGGCAGAGTGTGGCTGGGAAAAGTGGGGACAAAGACACCTGTCACCATACCTTTTGTGGAGGACCCTCCGGTTCTTCACACCCAATCTTCTCTGGGACAACCCCTTCCTATTGCTCCCTCCATCAGTACTACCGGACTGTGTGTGGCTCTCTCTAATAGTGCAGTCTTCAGTTTTTCCCCTTTCCCTGTGTCCATAAGACCCTGCTCTAGCCCTTTCCAGTGCATATTACTTGGTGGAGTTGTTTGAGACTAGAGATTTGGGGGAACTGAAGAATACAGGATGATTGGATTGTTGGCTGTGGGCATGCCAGGGGTCTTATAAAAGGGCAGTGTGTAACTTAGGTACTTACAATGTCAGTCTGATCAGTTAAGGACTTAAGGGCCCTTTTGTATCAATAAGTGATAATAAGGTGAAATTAGTGTATGTGAAATCAGGATTTGTACAAGGCTGTTCAAGTCCTCCCATAAATGTGCAAAGTTGTGCAGGGCTGTTTTGGAAAATAATCTTCCTTCTCTGAAGTGAGAAGGTAAAGCACAATGCAGGTGGATCTCACAGGCTTCAGTGGTTGGTTTGGAGCAGACAAGGATGCCAGCTTAGCCAGTATAGTTGATTAAATAAGACCTTGGAGGAAAGGAAGCTTTCATGAAAGCTAGGGAAGGGAAATGGTTGGGAGAGCTGTGCACCCCTGGAAATATAACCTCATTTAAGATGGAAAAACAATGCCTAATTAAACCACCACAATTTTGTATCTCATTGACAGACTGATGGGGGAGAGAGAGGGCAAGAGAGGAAAGATTGCTGTGATTTGTTTAGGTGCCTAGAAAATTTGGGACAGGACAAACCAAACCACCTGTGAAGAGAATGCCCTGCTTGTTCTGGCTGAACCCTTGAACAAGATATTGGCAGAGAATCCAGGTAGAGAACATGTGTGGGGACCATTTGAGGGATGGCAGGGCGCTGGAGGGTAAGCTCTGTTGTTGCTCATGGCAGCATGTTTCCTGGGTCTCTCCCTGTTACTGCAGATGGTACACAGAAGGGTTCGTATTGAGTCTTTGCAGCCTTGTGTGCAGGCAAAGACGTGTTTTCTCTGCACACGTCTATTCTCTGCATGGGATAAGGTGCCTCAAGCAAAGTCAGAAAGACATTGGTTATCCACACTTTGACAGGCTCACTGGGTTTAGATGGGAAACCATACACCCCAATTGGTGAGACTTTTCTTTTTAATAATCCTCCATACAAAAATTCTTATTTTTCTTCTAAGCAGAATATTTTTTTAGGCCTGATTTCACTCCTTGGAGCCCTAGAAATCTGTTGAGGGCTAATTGAAGTAAAGCATCCCAACAACCTTTGACCTAATTCCTGGCTTTTTTTTTTTTAGGTCTGTGGTGGGAGGTTAACTGGTATGAATTCTGAGAATGTTACAGCTCATAATATAGGATTGCTAAGTATGGCAGCTGTTAGAGACTGAGTTGTGTCATCTTCAGATTTGAAGTCCTAATCCCCAATATCTTAGAATGTGGCATTTTTTGGAGTTAGGGTCTTCAAAGAGGTGGTTAGATTAAAATGAGGTCATTAGGGTGGGCCCTAATTCAATTTGATTGGCATCCTTGTAAGGTGATGAGATTTGGTCATGTGAAGGGTCACCAAGGATGCTTGTACAGAGGAAAGACCATGTGAGGACACAGCAGGAAGATGGCCATCCTGCAAACCAAGGAGAGAGGCCTCAGGAGAAGTCCAACTGGCTGACATCTTGATTTTCGACTTCTAGCCTCCAGGACTATAAAGCAATAAATTTCTGTTGTTTAAGCCATGCAGTCTGTGGTACTTTCCTGTGGCAGCCTTGACAAACGGCTTACGTTGATTCTTTCCCACCTTTAAAGAAGAATCATTTCTTTATAAGTTGTTGGCCAAATTGAATTTAACATCTTGATTAAACAATCTTGTCTCATTTCTACTATGTTAGTGAACTAAGGCAGCTAGTTAAACTATTTTTTAGTTGACTAATATTTTGAATTAGCAAAACATTTAAGTCCTGGCAGGGTTGCTCAGTTGGATAGAGTATTGTCCTGATATATCAGGGTTGTGGGTTTGATCCCTGGTCAGGTCACATGCAAGAATCAATCAATGAATGCATAAATAAGTGGAAGAACAAATAGATATTTCTTTTTATCTCACCCTTCCTCTCTCTCTAAAATCAATAAAGAAGAAAATGTTTTATTGTAGAAAATGTCAAACATATACAAAAGTAGATATTCAGAAATAACAGAAGTAATTAGTAACCATTTATTGTGCACACACCAAAAAGTTTGCAAGGAGCACTTGAACCAAAACATGGAATGAGGCTGAGAGGTATATTGGTGAGAAAGCAGTGACTCTTTATTCTTCATAGTGGTTGCTTATAACATTAGAATTTTAAGTGGTTACTTCACATTAACCTTGGAAACAGTTTAAGTTTTGCTTATGCTTTCCAGAGGCATAAGCAAGAAAAGACTCAGGTCAAATTAGTCTTGTAAAATAAGCTAAATTAAGCTTTGTATGCCTGAACTAGTTTTGTCTGGTTAGGAAATTTTTAAGGTTTGTCTCTATTTTTGATTTTAACATAATGAATCCTCTGTACTCACTGTCTAGACCCCAACAACCTACATATCACACAGCCAATCTCCATTCATGCATGCATCCTGCCTCCTCAAATTACCCTAAAGCAAATTCCAAACATGCTACCTTCTCTTCTCATCAGGAGATATCTCAATATGTATCTGCAAAAGACAAGAACTTAAAAAAACCCCAAATACCATTATCAACATCTAACATTTAAAAAATAATTCTGCAATATGAGAAACATCTAGCTAGTATTTAAAACATATTTTAATTGTCTCATAAATGTAATAATTAAAAAAAAGTTTGTTCTTTGAACCAAGATCCACATAAGACCCACATGTTGCAATTTGTAGCTATGTTTTTTTATTTATTTTTTATTTTTATTTTTTAATTTTATTGTTGTTGTATTACATTTATCCCCTTTTTGCTCCCCTCTGTCCCCCTCCCCACCCACCCATTCCCCCCAAAGTCAATCCCACCTGTTGTCCACAG
>PVIW01001996.1:129684-248428 GCA_004026585.1 Noctilio leporinus | reverse complement strand
AAAACAGAACCAAGTATATGAATACAAGGAATAGGCCTTCAGTGGTCAGGGGGAACGGGGTTGGGGGGAGGGGGGAGGCAGAGGCAAAGAAGGGGAGCAGCTTAGACAAGAACCTAGTATAAAGGAACCATGGACATGGACAACAGGTGGGATTGACTTTGGGGGGAATGGGTGGGTGGGGAGGGGGACAGAGGGGAGCGAAAAGGGGATGGATGTAATACAACAACAATAAAATAAAATAAAAAAAGAAAGAAGAAAGAAAAACACATTTTGTTACAAAATGAGAGGATTGCTATTAGGAAGAAGTTTCTGCATACTACATTCAACTCTCTGGCCCGCTGGCACACTATACCAGTCTTACCATTTGCCATTATGTTATATATAACATTCTGTTATGTATTGAATAAAAAATTATGCTTACACAAGGACAAATATTAGGTCAGTGCAATGGGATGGTCCTCTGCTGCCCAAGAGGGCAAACTGCGGTCATATAGGAGATGCCTTTTGAAAGTAATACATTATTGGACCAAGATGGTTAAGTCGAACAGGTGCTCTCTTTGTACTAGAGCCATCGGGTAAAATCAGTCCCCAGGGAATAGAATGGAAATTAAGAAGTTGGGAGATAATTCCTAAAATGAAGCTGGAGAGTTATGAAAGAAAACAACAAAATCAACCAGCATCAACATTAGGGGCAGCCAAGATATAGCGATTAAGAAACTGGTCTTTGGGGTTCATCTGTGTGGGTTGGAATTCTGGTTACATCAGCTCTGAGAATGTGGGAGAAGTTATATAAGCAACTTAAACCTCAGTTCTCTTATTTGTGAAGTTGGAATAAAAATCATAACTAACTCATAAGCTTGTTACAAAAATTAGATTAAATAATGTGGCAGGGTGCCTAACACATAATAATAAATATTAACTATTATTGATATGGACACCTTAAAATTCTTAAAGATTTGTTTAATCTAGGAAAGAATCGTCTCTCATGATCAACTATTTTTCAAACTGGAAATCTATAAATTAAGGAGGCCAAAGAAAATATATGGATGCAAATAAGTGCTGTCAGGGATGTGGAGAAAAAGGAACCCTGGTGCACTGTTGGTGGGAATGTAGACTGGTTCAGCCACTGTGAAACACGGTATGGAATTTCCTCAAAAAAACTAAAAAATGAGACTGGCTTTTGACACAGTGATTTCATTGCTGGTAGTATACCCTAAGAATCTTGAATCACAAACTCAAAAGACCATATGCACCTCTATGTTCATAGCAGCACTATTTACAATAGCTAAGAGTGAAAATAGCATACGTACTCATCAGTAAATGAGTAGATTAAAAATTTTTGGTACATTTACACAATGGAAAACTATGCAGCAGAAAGACAGAACTTCTACCTTTTCCAACAGCATGGATGGAATTGGAGAATATTATGCTAAGTGAAATAAGCCAGTCAGTGAAAGACAAATACCATGTGATCTCACCTATAAGAAGAATCTAATAAACAAAATAAACTAACAAGCCAAGCAGAACCAAAGGGGTAGAAACATGGAACAGACTGACAGTGACCAGAGGGGAGGAGAGAGGGGGATAAGGGGGGAAAAAGTGGAAGGAACTAGTCAAAGAACATGTATGAATGACCATGGACATGGACAATGGTATGGGGATTGACTGGGAGAGCGCGGTGAACTAGGATGAGGAAAGTAAAGGGGGAAGAATTGGGACAACTGTAATATAATAAAAATTGAAATATATATGTATATATGGATGCAGGTAAGCCAGGAACCAATGTTTACTTCCAAATTCCTAATACACACAGATGGAAAACTCATAGATTGCCAACTTTGTTTAAGTAAATCCACCCCATGAGGTTTCTTTTAAAGCAGTAAGACCTGACTAATTTTCTTTTCCTATTTTCTGGATATCTTTTATACAATGAGAAATAAGTCCAAATTCTTATTTCAATCAGTCTCAGAGAAATAAAAAACCTACTAAAACAATAAACAAAACATACTGCCATTTGCAACAACATGAGTGGACCTTGAAAATGTGCTAAACAAAATAGGCCAGAGAAAACTAAAAACCATATGATTTCACTCAATGTGAAATATAAAACTGAAAGCCAAAGATACAACAAACAGTATGGTGGGAAGGGGGTGTGGATGAGGGGTCAAGGGGACTAAATATATGGTGATGGAAGGTGATTTGAATTTGGGTGGTAGATACACAATGCAATATGCAGATAATGTGTCACAGAAATGTACACTTGAAACCTATATGATCTTATTAACCATGTTGACCCAATAAACTTAATACAAATTTTAAAAAGTGAAATCAAAACACAAAGACTGTAAAGCATCTTTCGTTAAAAGCTGTTGAGAGGTAGAAACCCTTTGGGAAACATGCAGAACAGTAGCAATAACTTGATAAATAAGCCATGACTGCGATGTGATTGTGCTAATAAGTAACATGGAACAACTTCCTCTCCCACAGAACCCTGGTATTTATGTTTAGCCTGTGTTGGAAACTAGAGAAGTAACTCATGAAACTCATTCATCAATACATGAATGAAAAAGGAATCACAGTGTAGAAATGAAATTAGCATGGAATTAGTTAGCTATAAGGCATAAAAAGCAGTACTGATATTTTCTTGCATCTTCTGTATCAAATATGTTTGGAGAACTCATCCAGCTTGGACCGTAGTTCATGGCCCTTGTGATTTATTTCAACATTTTCTACCCAAGGCAGGTTGTTCACAAAGTCCTTCAAGTATCATTAGGATGAGTCAGGAAACATCGATAATTCTTCAAGAGAATGTGATCATGGGAAGACACTGCTTACACAGAATATTCACAATGTGTCATTGCAGCCTCCAGAACAGTGCATCACTGTATTTATTAATCCACTGCTACAGAGATTACAGCAATCTGACATGGATCCCTAATGAATTTTTGGCACGTTTGGAAATTGTGACTGTCATTGCCCAGGGAGCCTCTTAAATCAAGGGCCATTTTACTGCAGTTGCCTTTTCATGGTGTATATCACATTGAGAAATGGATTACACAATCTGTAGCATTGACTATCCTGCATTAGTTGATCTCATACTATGGATGTGTGTTACATGGTGTATGAATCATGGGGCAGCTAGGATATGGTGACAGATAATTTAAACATGAAATTGATGATGCCTGGGACCAGGAAGGAATAATAGGGAAATAAAGTCAAAAGTTAAGGCAAATAGGTATGAGAATCCAGGTATTTGTAAATAGATTAAAACAAATTTATTAGTGAAGCACAATGTTTAGAAAGAGCTCTAGTTCACCATTCAAGGAGATGATTTTTTATACTACACTTTGATCATCCAATGACTTCTTCCCTTTGTTATCGGATTCCCTTCAGTTTACATATGGACATTGAGGGACGAAGGTAATTTAGTTCCAAGAAGGCTTACTCTTTAAGAAAAGCTGCATCTAAGGTAAAAAGAGGATTGTAAACTTAATTTGTCCAATACATAGACTCACAGTATGTAGTCAGATGGCATAGGGACCAGCTTACCTCCTGTTACAAACTTGATTTGAGAGCTGGGCTAAGCCATTTAATTGACCAGTATCTCCGCAGGTCCACTTGGGATTCGGGCAGATGGAAAAAGATGTGCGGAACTATGAGGATATCTGACAGGCCTTTATTGCATCAGCAAGGGCAATCCCCCAAGCAGAAATCTTACTCCTTATATACTGTGTGCAAAATAAGAGCTGGCTGTGTGCCAGCATAGGACAATCACTCATTGCTCAATATTTGCTGAATCATTTCCACCTGGATGTCCGGGTGAGGGGACCTGATTCCCTTTTCCCTACTCTCATTATCAAAAATGGGATCGCCATAACCAATTCTTTTAACTCAGTAACAATGAAATGAGGCCTTATATACTGTTCTTTCCTTTGGGTACCGTAGTCCCCCTACCCTTCCAGGCCTTCCCAGCTAGTGGAGATGACACACACAGACTTTTAACGGCTTCCCCCTCCACAAGCAAAAGACTATCATACTTTTTCTTGTGTTGTTCAGAAAGTCCGGCAGCTTTATTGGACCAGGCTCAGGATTACTGGGGTCAGCAGGTAAGACATGGTTCCTTTTACTTTTAGCCTCTCTTACTAAGTTCTTTGTTAGACTGCAATGGTGAGGGCCCTGGCTTAGTTTCCCTTCCGACTGCTCAACTGCTTGTTCAGCTGCAACGTAGGTACTTACAGTGTTAGGCAGGCAGATTTCCTCAGTGGGGCTAAGAGGCTCAACTGATGGCATCTTGAGCTTCATGAAGCATCTGCTCAGCCTCTAATAGACACAGAGAGGCCATATACCTTTGACTAGAAATGTCAAGGTCAGGAACTAGTTTGGCTCATCTAGATACTAGCTATCTGGCCTCAGTCATAATATTCCTTAATTTTACTTTTATCTGCTCCGAATTCTATACTGAATTTTTATGAGCAATTAATAATAATCATAGTTCATACTTTTGAAATATCCTATGAGCCTGCTACTACTTTATGAGAATATTTATGTTAACTTCTGAAATCCTCACCATTATCTGCTGACATAGGTATGATGATTATCTTCATTTTGAAGATAAAGAAATGAGGGAATAGACAGAAAACAAGTTGCCTGAGATCTCTTAGTGGATTAACAGAACCAAGATTCAAACCCAGGATGTCTGATTCCATCTCTTCATCTAACAAATCTACTTCATACATTTGTCCCCCTGTGAGGCTTAGCAAGAAGTCCATGTTTTCTTAGAAATAACATTCTGGGGGGCTAAACACATGCAAATATGCTTTTAAAATATCAAAATATTTTAGGTAAGCTATTATTAATAAACACTTAAAATATATCAAATATACCCTTGGGTCTGTTCAGTTTTATAGACTTAAGGTCTAGTATTCTCTATGACTCTTGCATCTGTTTTTATGTATGTACACCAGAAATTTAAAATAGTTTGCCCAAATTAAGTTTTCATTGAAGACAGTTGCAAATTTTTACAAGCATATACCAAGACCCTAAAATGCTGCTCCACTTTTAAGTAAGGTTTATACTCAGGGCAATGGTTTTGTTGGATTTTTTGAGCTATGCTTACAGTAAGAATATAAATATGTAGGTATAAAAGAGATGCTTGAGAAGAAAAGACTTGACTGAACACCCATTATTTAGCATCTTCCATATGTGTGGCACCGTGTTAAACACTAGGAAATGTATGATGATGTTCCAAGTTCATGTTGCAGACTTTCTTTTCTGTAGCTCAAGAACCAACATGAAAAGTCAGTATGTGATTGCCTCAATCCTTTGTGCTATCCAATGCAGTATAGGTAGAAACCCATAGTTTCATCCCTTGTAATTTCCCACCACCAACTGACAGGTATTCATGGAGATTTTCTTTTAAAAAAGGCTTGAGTGTTCCCATTATATTATATTGAGGCAAGTAAGAATTTATTTATCCTAGTATTTTAGAGTAAAAACAGCATAGAGATAAGAAAAAGGCCATACATATTTTAAAATATTCACCTATGGACTGCTATTCTTTTGTCTTTAAGTAGCATGTTAGTTCTTGCTTTGTTTTGCACATGTGCTTTTTCAAAAAGGCCATAATTTGCTCTGTAGAGCCTTGATTTCCATCCTTTTGGCAAAGTGTCCAAGGTCATCATGGTCCATGTTCATCAATCACGGGTGCCTCATGAATATCCTCTGTCAGTAGTACATAGAAGTATGATTAATGATTCAGGGTTCATAGTTAGGAATCTGATTGGATAACTGTCATTTCATTTGTTGGAACTTATAATTCAAAAAACATTAATGAAGTTGTCCAAGAAAAGAGGACAATGCAAGCCAGTATTAGTTATTATGAACAACAAAGCTTAGTTATTTGTTAATGCTGATAGGTTTTGTGTACTTCTGGGCCTCAGCTAGGAGATTAGGAGGGACACTAACTCTTTAAAGTGGCTACACTGCAGCATTAAGTAGTAGCTCTATAATGTGAAAGAATGACTATCATACTGTGTTGAAGGCTTCATTACTCAAAAAATGAGGTTCACAAGTGCTTTAGTAAGGCCTTACTTCTGTGTTGTTTCTAACAGGGAGTAGTTTTTACTTACCTTAAATATATATTTATTTATTAATAATAAAATTACTTAATTATTTACTTATATAAGGAGATGGGCTATTTTTATATAATCATAGATGTTTATTATTAAAAATAAAATTTAAAACATCAAATAAGTTTTAAAAAGCTCCCTAAAATCTTACTTTCCAGAGATGACTATTGGTCTTAGAGAAGATCTTTAGACAGAGAGACATAAAGAACTATAAAGTATGAATAAAGATTTAACATTTTCTAGAAGTTTAATAAATGATGCATTTTAAGTCATTGGATTCTTTTAAGTTAATTGTGTTGATATAGCTGGCTTCTCTTTTTGAGATAAAATAGCTTGTTCTCAACCTCATTCATTACACTTCTATTAGTTTTAAACATATCAAAGATTTGTTTTTAAGTGTAAAACCATAAAATCATTATTATAAAATATGTTCATATTTTAAGATGTTATTAAAAGGCTTTCAAATGTGTCAAGAACTCAGAAGTTAAATAAAGAAATAAAACTAAATTTGACTGAATAAAATAGGAAAACTTTAATATGTTTAAAAAGAAACAAAACACTATCAAAATCATAGATAAGAATAAAAAAGAAAAACAAGATAAGAAGAAATGGTAATATGACAGAGTTAATTTTGCAATACCCTAGAAGTTCTTACTTTCAGTCAGCAATAAAAATAAGCTAGCAACTGCAATAGAGGAATATACAAATACTTCTTCACCAAAGGGGGAAAAATCAATATGCATACACTTTCTGCGTATTCAAAGTATCATTAAGCATATACTTTTCTAGTATTTAAAGAATCTATAGTACATACTTTATTGATGTTCTAGGAAATTCCAGTACAATCAACAAATAAAAAGAACTTTATTGTCAATAAGTGAGTAAAACTTAGTTAACTGTCTCCTTTATTCCAGACTGGGGAAGGGATAGGATAAGATCAGCAATATAATTTATGACTGTACAAAGAAGTCCAAGAATGTCTTAGTTTTCCAGATTTTATATGTAAGAGTAATGTTCTATTTATTTATGGTATGTACTTATCATTTTAATACAGAAATAGATCATCAACATGGTTTAAAATACAATCTTAATGAACAAAACTAACAACAAGCAAAACAGAACCAAATATATGAATACAGTGAATAGGCCTTCAGTGGTCAGGGGGAAAAGGATTGGGGGAGGGGGCAGGCAGAGGCAAGAAAGGGGAGCAGCTTAGACAAGAACCTAGTATAAAGGAACCATGGACATGGACAACAGGTGGGATTGACTTTGGGGGGAATGGGTGGGTGGGGAGGGGGACAGAGGGGAGCGAAAAGGGGATGGATGTAATACAACAACAAAATTTTTTAAAAAATACAATTTTTTAATATATACTCATAATTGCTATCTATGCCTCAACCACTATGAAACTCAAATTATTATTAAAAAGAACCTTTCCATCTTTCTTTACACTGAATTCTGGGTCTTGCAGATCTTTCATAATTTCTGCTTTGAGGTCAGGTGGTGCTGTTGCATTGAAGTTGCAGGTTTCCGTCAAAAAATCCCAAAGCAGGTCTCCATTTTCACTGCCATCAATAAAACAGTCAGATATATCCATGGTGGATAGAAGGTCATGACACTCATATGTAATCTCCAACTTGTCCAGCATGTGAGTGAGGTCAGATGATGTGACATACAGGCAGAGGTCATTCTGGGGTAAGCGGGCTCCGTACTTTTTCCATAGCTTGTCCCAGCCACTGCTTCCTATGAGATAGAATGAAGTTCATGCTTTCATTTAATCTTTCTTTCATTTACCTACTCTGTCAGGCAGTGCATTAGAGAATCTATATTTCCTATGAACTTCCAGAATTAAAGGTGAAGATTTTACTTACATGATGGAAATGCTAAGCGGCTGTAAAAAAGAAGGCCCTCTTCCCCTTGTACAGCATGGATGGACCTAGAGAGTATTATGCTAAGTAAAATAAGTTGGTCAGAGATAGACAAACACCAGATGATCTTATGCATAAATGGAATCTAATGAACAGAATAAAATGGCCTTTTTTTTTTTTTTAAGATCTTATTTATTATTTTTAGAGAGAGAGGAAGGGAGAGAAGCAGGGAGGAGAGAGACATCAATGTATGTCTGCCTTTCACCTGCCTCCAGCTATGGACCAGGCTGGAAACCAGGCTTGCAACCTGGTTATGTGCCTTGGCTGGGGAATCAAACCAGTGACCTTTGGGTTCGCAGGCCAGTGCCCATCCACTGAGCCACCAGCCAGCGCCTTGAACAGAATAAAATGATGAACAAAATAAAACCAGAGGAATGAATATATGGAATAGACTGACAGATCTCAGAGGGAAGATGGGTTGGAGGGTCTGGAAGAGATTAACCATAGAACATACAAAGTCTGTCCAAAAAGTATCCAGCCAGGTGCTATGAAAAATAGAGATATCTATTGAAGATGATATAAGATACATTATACATAGGGCTATGATGCTTTAGACCCCTTCAAAGTAGGCACCTTGGGACCTCACATAGCTCTCCCAATCTATTAGCTGCCCCGTTATATTTTCCTGAATCTCTTCAACATTCTGAAATCTCCTCCCTTTCAAAGGTGATTTTAGTTTTGGAAAAAGACAGAGGTTGAAGGGCACCAAATCAGGGCTGTAATGGGGCTGAGTCACCTGGGTGATTTGATGTTTCACCCAAAAACTCTGCAGGAGACATGATGTAAGAGTGGGTGTGTTGTAGGAAGCGGCCAATCACCAACTGCCCATAGCTGTGAACTTCCTGAATCATCCTAATAATTTCCTCAGAGGAATTTTCAAGCTTAATGTAAAACTGGATACAGATTCATTGCTCTACTCACTCAGCCACACAGTACACATACATGCTCACTCAACAGCATCTACCACCCACGCAGACTAGTATAGTGAAGTTGTCATTGTTCACACATGTGCATTCCAGTCCACTCTCCTTGGCTGCCAGGTTACATCCATGTTACTCAAACCATTCTCATTATAGTAACAATTGTTGGATTTTTTCTAGACAGGCTTTGTATATACATATATAGCTTGTCCATGGACACAGACAACAGTATGGTGAAGGCTGGAGTTGGGGAGGGGGGGCAAAGTAGAGGGAAATTGGGAGACATCTGTAATAGTGTCAAGAATAAAAAAAAGTGGTTTCTTAAACTTTTTAATTCCCGAAACTTTTAGAATCTAATAAAAGTAATCAACTCTCCAGAAAAATACACAAATAAGACACATCCACATCATTGTACATATAACTACAGAATGCTCAAAGACCTCTGACCCCATCCATGGACTAGGCTGAAGTCCCCTGACTTAACTCAACAAAAGAAACTATCCAAGACAGAAAAGAATAAATAATAAATAGCCCAAATAATTGATGTTTCATTTATATTTCAGAAGAGGGAGTGATAACTGCAGAATATGCCCTAGGAATTGGAATGAAGCAGAAACAAATAAAACCTTAGTTCAAAGAAAAAAATAACAAGGGTCATGAGTATATGTTAAAAAATCTACATTCCAAATACAGTGATTGCCTTCCCAAGTAAGAATTTGCCTTACAAAAAAGACTTCATAAGAAGATAAATATTTCATTGGTTGAGGAGAGCCTCTGTTATCATTATTTTTTTAACCCAACAAAGAAAAAAATAACAACAACAAAAAAAAAACTAATGGCAGAAAATTTGCTGGTGTCAGTGTTCTGTGATTGGGTTCCATTTTTGAGCTGAGCAATTATACATGTTCTGACTGATGGATTATCATAACGGCTCTTGGTGGGCACAGCATATGGTGGTGTTACTTTTGTTTTCAACATGATCTAAGCCTGATTCTTTTTCCCCCACTGTATTAAAAAGACCACATCATGATTTGCCTCCTTCCTTGTGTAAGGAGACAGAAGGACAGAAAACTTTAATGATCTCCTTCTGGCTAATCTCTCTTAGCCAGATAGATTGCATTGTAATTAGCAACTCATTCAACTAATACCTGGTTACTACATTTGCAGAAAAACATGTTGCTTGACACATTTTTGTGTGTGGTATGACTCTTTTGTTTTTATTTCTCCTTTTTATTTCCAAATCAAATCTTTTATCTTCATTATCAAGAACTTCTGCTTATTATAATTGACTATTTCCTGAAGCTGATTTAGTTCTGTAATGTATACTTAAGAACACAGATGAAAGCTTCTCTTCCCTCAAGCAACTTGTGATCTAATAGGCTGATCAGAAATGCTATCACTTAATTAATTTCAATTTCTCTTTCTTTTTCCAATTTGTTCCACTTGCATACCCCTCAATGTTTTTTTATCCACCTATTTCAGTGTACATTTTGTGCATGTGTGTAAATGTGTGTCTTTTTTATTAGATTTTATTTATTTTAGAGAGAGGGAAAGGGAAGGAGAAAGAGAGGAAGAGAAACATTGATGTGCGAGAGAGAAAATTCATCAGTTGCCTCTTGCCTGCCCCCAATCCAGGATCTGGCCCATAAGCCAGGCATGTGCCCTGACTGGGAATTGAACTGGTGACTTTTTGGTTTGTGGGACGACACCCAATCCACTGAACCACACTAGTCAGTACTTATGTGTCTTCTTTATTGAGCCTTTTATTTTTTTATTAAACCTATCTTCAAATCCCCATAACTTTCTATATTACCTGATTCCATGTCCATCATGAGTAAGTTTTAGGTAAAAATATGGTGTTGAGGGGTTTTTTGGTTTTGTTTTGTTTTGTTTTGTTTTTTGGAAGGACATTCAGAACTATTTGTACTTGGATATCATAAAGGAGAAATGATAATCAATGATTCAGTTCAATTCAAACACATTTGCTGGGAGTATTCTCAGCGCCAAAAGCTTTGCAAAGATCTAGGACTAGAGATAAGAGACAGAGCCTCCTGTTCTCAAGGAACTCTCCCGAAACTCCCCACATGCCTCTGATTGGAAACAGCACACGGCTCAAAGTGTATACATGTCTGAATCCTACATTACATCAGTAGCCTTTTAAAGGTAAAGGCAAAGTTTATCTTTACAACCTTCAGAGCCTAGCAGTGACTGACAGTAGGAGCTTGGTAAAAGCTGAATGAACCAAATCTACAGGACTGTCCCATGCAGCTAACCTGAAACTGAGGACGAATAGTCTGTTTTGAATAAAACTGAACACTCATGACTGCTGAGCCAAGCAAGGTGCTCTGCATAATTAATTAAATCTAGAAACTGGCCCCAGTATCTTATTGCTTTATAATCTAATAAATTGCAAAACAATTTTTAAATAACAGAGAATTCAGTCTAGTCAGAAAAATAGCTCATCAATTCAGTAATAGTTTAGTGTCTGACTGAAATGGACAAGCAAGACCCTTAGCTGTGTGGCATATTTAAGATGACCAGAAAACAAGATGTTAATCCAGACACTTTGTCGGCCTAGATAAGATACTGGCTACATAAGTGCCCTTAGAAATTTAATTTAATGACAACATTTAATTTAGGCTTTCCAAATCTGTCTACAATGAGCACTCAGTTTTCCGCAATGTAGCTATGGATGACAATATTGTCCTGAAAGAAAGGAAATGTACAGACAGATTTCTTCACTGCTGGGTAATTATAAAGCAGGTTCCATTTAGTAAGTGACTGCAGGAAACCTGATAAAAACAGGGCCTAATGGAAGCCATTTTAGCACAGGTGTTCCAAGTTTTGGGGCAATATTTAAGTTTAAGGAATGTTTTGATTGGACAAGTATGCCAAGTATGAAAGGGAGGTTTCAAGAACCACAGTTTGGGCAGAGAGGGTGGTTTAGAGCTTTTATACAGGGGCAAGGATGGGAGTTGGCCTGGAGAGCTTTCTCAAACTTGTCCACTATCTACAGAATGGTCTGGCAGACAGGGATTTGGAGTGAAAATGAAAAAAAAAAAAAAAAAAAAAGATTAATAAAAATGTGGAGCAAAAAATTAAAAAATAAAAAATAAATAAATACAATGTGAAGCAACCCTATGAATGTTGATTGATAATGATGTAAAACAAACCTGATTGGATATTTCTTGTGATTAAATATGTCTCCACTGTTGGAAACTGACCATGATTATTTTTCTAAAAGCTGATCTACATATATACATATTTATATTGGTTTTATTAATACAACAAAACAATTATTGCTATTTTTTTTTAAATGAAACTGCAGCTACCAGTTTTATACACTGAGAACAACAGAATTAACCTTATGGAAATATGTTTTTGTTAAGACAGATATATAGGTGCATAGGTTTATTGATGTGAAAGAGCAAAAGGGAATTTGCTCTATGTGATAAATAAGAGGGGTGGGAGGGGAAACTGAGGGATTGGTATCTTTGCAAAAGTACTGGGCTAGGAGGATATAGGTGAGGTCTGAAAGAAGTTATGAGTAGGTGCAAGGGAACTGGGTCCCAACTGAGCAAAAGAAAAGCTAGAAAAAGAGTGGCAGTGAGATGCTAATGCTTAATTCTGTTTCTGTTATTCTTCCTCTCCATAGATGTGAAGGTCTCCCAAAATCAAAGAACTGTGCTTTGGTGAACGAAAGAAATAGAGTTCTGTCCATGCTTGCGGTAAACCAGAACAGACCCCAAAAAAGGTAGCTGCAGAATATACAAGGTTTGGCCATAAGAAATCAAAAGTTGAACTGGGAGAAATTTGGAGCAAATAGTGCCCAGCAACCAGCAAAAGGATGACTCCCAGGTTTCCTCAGGGGTCACAAAGTGATAGGCGACCAAGTTACTTGGGATGAAGTCTTCAGTTATTTACTCTGGATTTTTAAGAGTTAAGTACAAGCCTATAGACAGGAGAATCTAGAGACATTCAAGTTATACTTAAGTTGATGACAATTTTATTTACCTGAAGGTAGAATCTTTTCCTTAGCTGCAAAGGAAACTACATTGAACAAAGTAGTTTATGTTTTAATTTTTTACTCATATATAATAAATGTCTATACTTAACAACTCTTCTAATAAATAGAAGCAATAAAGCTATAACTTTTAGCCTTAAGAGAGAAGGGGAAAGCCCAAAATAAAATACCTAAATCTATTTTTTAGATTTTTGCTAAGTGGTTAAGAGGAAATGTATATGATATTTTTTCCATAGCTATATAAAATTTTCTAAGAAAGGAATATATGGTAAAGGAAGGAAGCAATGAGAGTCCCTTTACTAATTCAACAACTGTTATGTGTTGTATGCTTATGTCTAGGAATGGTACCTATTAACAATGTTTTCCTCTTTGGAAAGGAAAACATTGCCTATAGTAAAACATTTTCACCATCAAATGGTTTCACACTGATTGAACAATATTTGAGTCAAAACACTTTCTTTTAAATTGAAAAGCTAGCTGATTTTAGCTTTTTCTCACTTTCTTTGATTTTTCCCAACAAAAATAGATATGCATTGTACATGTGAATCACATATTTGCATAGCTGCAATATCATGTAGGTATGATTATCCAGAAATTGCCCTTGAGTAAGCTTAGATTCATAAACCAAGATTATACAACTAGGAAGTACCCCAGCATTCTAGTTTCATGTACCATCATACACTTCACTAGGCCTGTTTTGGTTTGCACATTTCTTGATACCAATAAAGCTTGGATTTTATTAGTTTATTTGTGATATAGCCAGCAGAATCCTGTATCCATAAGGGCATTTCGTCAATTCTTACTTGCCTATAGACTGCTCATGCCACTTTCTAAACATTATGCTGACTTTTTCTTATTGGTAGATATTTATTCATAGAAAGCTGCCTTTATGACACTGAAATACTTCTGAAAATATTTAAGAATAAATCAAACAAAGTAAGAGTAGATATTCTATGGACATTCAATATGTTCTAAAATCAAACATGATTTCTAGATAAGTTGCTGTTTCTGTCTGCAATATTTTTTTCTGTATTATTGATGGATTATAAAAAATAGACTCTCTCCAATGTTGATAAACAAGTTTACTTTTGCACTCCTAAATGCAGAATAAAGTGCTTTACCTAAGTATCCTAATTTAGAAAGAGATTAACAGGAAGCATCCAGTTTCCATAAGAACTTCTAAATGGGAAGAAAGAACTCTTCCACTTAAATGAGTATTTTTAACTAACCAGAGATAAAAAATAATATATTTTCCTCAACCCTTGGGGAAGAAGTTGTTTATAGGAGCCCTCACTTGCCAAACTCCCACATGGGTTCAAACCCAGAATTAATGGTAACCACCCTGTTTGTCATCCTTAATATCATTCTTCGTATTTAAGATAAAATAAATTGTATGACATATGGTTTTTTGAGTTTGGGGTCTGATATAAGCTTAAGAAGATGTAAATTGTTTTATATCTATAATCAACCTGCCTAGCACTACATGGATAATCCCTAAAAATTGAAGAAGAATAAAAGTTATGAATTAACAAATTCAATAATGTCAATGTTTCATTTGGTAATGTTTATTTATGCTCTCTATGTAGTACTTATTACTTACTTGGAAGCAACATAAGAGGATCAAATGTCTTCTTTGGAAAAATAAAACAACATAAAACAAATAAACTGTTTTAACAATTATTTGAGAAAATCTATAATGAACAATATTGATAATGGCTCTAGAAATGCAATTTAGCCAAATATGATGGCATCCCAAATATTTAAAATTTTATATATTTATTTATAAATATCCCTGAGAAAATAGAGACATTCAGGGGGAAAATGGAGGTAAACAGAAATATTTAATATTTTTGTCTCATTAAAAATGACTGTGTTATTTGCTCTATATTATACACAAATAAAAAAACTTTTTCCTGGCTGGTGGCACAGTGGATAAGGCACCGGCCAGCGAACCCAAAGGTCACTGGTTCGATTCCCAGCCCAGGGCACATAACCAAATTGCAAACCAGGTCTCCAGCTAGGTCCATAGCTGGAGGCAGGTAAAAGGCAACCATACATTGATGTCTCTCTTCCTTCCCCTCTCTCTAAAAATAATAAATAAAATCTTAAAAAAGAAAAAGAAAAAATCTTTTCTCAGGAGAAAGAAATAGACATTTAATTCCACTAGGCCTTCTAGATCCGGAGCTGTTGTGAAGGTCTTGTCTAATACAGACTTCAAACACACGCATCCATACATATATGCACTATTGCTGTTTTAAAATTAAGGTTGCATGAAAAATCTTACCTGACACAAGAATAATAAGAATCTTAGCATTGGTAGCTAAGAGACTATGGAAGAATTTCAGGGTTGCTGGGATGTCTTTTACATAATACAGCATCTAGAAATAAAGGAAAAGAGCAATGAGATACTTTTTCTGTGTCAGTATCTTTGTGTGCTTGGACTAGATATCACAAGTAAATTTTACTGAGCAAAACACTGAAGTTTAAAAAATTAAATATGTGATTTGGAGAGACAGACTAATAATGTGAGAAAAATCTTGAGGAAAGGGAAACCATGTTATTTGCTCTACTAGAACCAAATAGTTTTACCTTGACTCTCTCTGGGTTTAATAACACAGATATCTATAACTTAGCCTCCACTCCACATGGAGGCTGTGATTCTATGCTTATTCTATATTTTGTGAGTTGCTGTTCTTCTGGGAGAAAATGATGCCAGCACCATGAACACAGACTCCATTTCATGCAATGTAGCTTTAGAATTAAGCCCCAATATCACCATGTGTTCAGATACTTTTTAAAAATCAAATTATGTGACAGGCCCTGATGTTGACAGACATTCTAGGAAAGGACTGGATGAAGCATGAAGTTACATGCTTGGTCACAAGATGATAGGAGTCAGTCGACCCATTTTTAATAATTCTGGACTCTCCCTGGTGAAATGGCAGGGAGAGGTCTTTACACCTAACACAACTAGAACTTGGAATTAGAAAAAGTTTCCCTGAGGGCTTATATTCTTGGAACCTACCCCCATAGACTCTTATTTCTAACATCTCATCTTTGTCTCTTTGACAAGAATTCAATATTCTATGTAGATTCCCATGACAGAATTTATTGCATAAAACAAAACCAACTTAATCTATGGCTCCTCTCACTAAATAAATAAAAGTAAATGAACTTGCAATACAGCAGCCATATTTAATATTACATCATTCCATGCTATTCATTACCCGGACCATACTTAGATAGGTACCCAGATACAGCTAATTCAGAAAATGGTAAACAATTTATGCATGACCTGGTGATAAAAGTAGAGGTGGGCCATAGTGGATGCTCTGAAATTTGATCTAATAGACACTGAGATTCTCTGTACTTGACTGAATATTAAGTTGAAAATGTTATGAGAGTGTTAGGGCTATAAGAAACAATACAGAGTAGACAGAGAATAAGAGAGGAATAGAGTCATAATGCAGAGGAAGCAGAATTATTATAAGAAAAACAATTCTTTAAGAGAAATCGGAGAATGATTGCTGAAGCTGCAAAATTTCACAGCAGGCTAAGAATGGATCCAGAACAAAACTGGGGGGAACTGCTTTCGATAAAAGGAGGCTTTTGTAATAAGATAAAAGAAAGATATGATAGGTACAGTTGCAGCTATGTTTGTGAATTTGGAGGGTGAATAAAATGAGTTTCTATCTGGTGATTTCTTTTTTCTATACACAGGATGAAGTGAGACTGTCAGTTGGGAATGAGTGGTGGGAAGAGAGTTATAGGAGGTATAAGGAGAGGGGGAGGTATGAAATAACAGTGTTAGGAGGTGAGAAGCAAGACTAATAAAGGAATAAAGGCTTGCTGGGCACTCCCTTACAGGTAAAGGACTTTGACAGCTAAAAGGGCACAGATGTGGGACTGCCTGAACATGCCAATCTTGGAATCATATCTTTTTATAATTTCTTTTAAGTTTATTTCTTTAGTGTAACTATACTTGTGGACTGTAGAAAATAAGCAACATCTTGTTAATTATGGTATTTCTAAAATACACACATCTTTAGCCCTGGCTGGTGGCACAATGGATAAGGCACCGGCCTGGGAACCCAAAGGTCACTGGTTCAATTCCCAGCCAGGACAACATGACCAGGCTGCAGTCCAGGTCTCCAGCCAGATCTGTAGCTGGAGGCAGGTGAAAGGCAACCATACATTGATGTTTTTCTCCCTCTCTGCCTTCTCCTCTCTCTAAAAATAATAAATAAAATCTTTAAAAAAAATACACACATCTTCTAATGGAAGCCTATGTATGCACCCATATCCCATCCAGAAATATCAGTGCAAATATGTCCCCATGCCACCTACTGAATAGTCACCCCTTTCCAGGAAATCCCTATTGGTGCAGGACCATAGAAATAAATTCCTACTGAATGACTAACTGTTATTAACAAAACCTTACTAACCCAAGGAATTATTTAACCTGCCCTTTTATTGCATGAACTCTAGCCAGGTCATCAGCAGATGGCAAAAGCAAGATTACAGAAAACTCTGAGACATTGGTCCATCCAGACCATTAGGACTACTGGGGAACTGTGGTAGGCTTTGTTACACTCTACTGTCCTCAAATCTATCTATAAACTTTCAGTCCTACAGAAGAAAAAAAAAAACTCAGTAACTCTGGAAGTATTTTGAGTAGAGAAAATAGGCTTTTTGAATGTTATAGGGCATTTTGTAGTATTGTTAACATGTATATCCTCAATTTGAATATGCTCACTTATAAAATCAGAAATCAGATTCTCATTTTTCTTTTTAAAGTTAGAATATTAAGCACTCTTATACATATTTCTGAAAAATCTCCTTTCTGAGAGTACATAACAATAAATATTTCTTACCTGAATCATATGAATAAAGTCCCACTTCTGCAGTTCTTTTTTCTCCATTATTCTATTTTGATATTCAGATGATGTCTCCTTATGCCAAGCAAACTTTATGTTCTCAAGGTTTGAAGACTTGGCTACAAACTCTAAAATACAGAAAAAGGGTGACACACCATCAATTTTAATTGCAAATGGGGAACCCATTTCCATTTAGAATTTTAATGGAATCAGTGTTATATACATAACAAATATAAAACATATTTTTCTTTTTACATAGCCCTGGAAGACCAAAGAGTTCATCCTGCTTTTCTTCTAGTATTAAATAAAGTTTAATACTAGAGATGAAAGAAAGAGTCAATAAGAAATAATTATGAGAATACTGATCAAACATAGTTTGCACTATCTCAGTCTTAATGGGGAGATAACTGGTAGATTTTATCAATGAAAAATTGATGTAAAATAGGTGATATGATTCTATAATCCAGGAGTCAGCAATCCATGGGCCCACTACCTATTTTTAAATTAACTACTAGATAAAAACATATACTATCCCATTTTCTGACTTCATGCCTCTGTCTTTCATAGCTCATGCTATTATATTTTTAAATGACTGAACAAAATCAAAATAAGAATATTATTTTGTTATATGCAAAAATAATATCAAATTCAAATTCCAGTGTTTATTAAAAAAATTTATTAGAACATACCCACAGTCATTAGTTTATGTATTATCTGTGACTGCCTTTGTGCTACTGTGGCAGAGTTGATTAATTGTGACAGAGATTCTGTGGTCTTCCAAGTTTAAAATATTCACTATTCTTTGGCACTTTCCTAAGGTTTTCAGATTTCTACTATAACCCATTAAACATAAGCTCTTTAAGGATAGGGATTCTGATTTAACACTTCTGCATGAATTAATAACTCTGTATCTAAGAATAAGTATCAAAAATAGTATTTCATGACCAGTGAATGGATGGAAAATCAGTATATAAAGGGGGTTAATTATTCACTGTTCATATTACAAGGTGTTTAGTTATCCCTGCCAAGAAACAAATTAATTAGGTTCTCCCAATACTTTTACGAAGAACATACCACAGTAATGAGGCTGTTAATGGTTAAAAGGACAAATTTGGGATGATAAACCTTTTGAGATGGAATTTGGCATATAGCACCAGGAGTTACAGGTACCTTTATACTTGGCAATTTGTTCAGTATTTGGTTCAACAACTTCATTTTTGATAGGAATTCCAGGGTATTGAGCCTGCACTTTGGAGAGAATTTGAAGATCAATTTCACCTAGAATATAAGCAAAGGGAACAGAATACATCAGTCCAGGAAAAAAAAAGAAGTAATAGTTTAGCTGTTTTGGTATTACTAGGAAAGCCTAGCAAGTATAAGGAAAAGTGCTCAATGGTTGCCCTGCCACATCATCTATGATGTAGACAGAATAGGTAGCTTATAAATTGGAACAATAAAGTAATTTGAGGAGTACTATGATTGCTATTCATTGATTTATTGATTAGTCCAATGTTTATTTAATATATATTATTGTATTACATTAACTCTAAGATGCCATTGAGTATAGGGATGCAATCAACCCTTCCTTTTGTACAATTAAGTTAGAAAAAAGTTGTCTCAATTATAATTTTAACATATCATTAACTGGAAAATGTATCCCAATTTCACAGATGTTAAAATACACACACAAAAAAATGTACCTTAGAATAAACTAGGCTAGGTCAGAAGCATACCAAAAAATATGTTTGATGCAAAATATGTCAGGTACAAAAAAGGTTACAAAAATATGTCAGACATCTATCTCTAAAAACACCATGGTCTACTGGAAGAGATAGGCATGGAAAGAATACTGACTGGTTTGCTCAGGTGGGAAGAAGGAAAGAGATAGTGAGAATGGACAGGAAGAAAGGCCAGAGAAATAGAAAGCTTTATGGAGAAATATCACTCCTGAGCTCTGTGTTACATGTTAAGTGGAAGATAGCCCAGAGACTTCTGGGGAAATGAGGAATTACAAGTAGAGAAAACAGGAAGTAAGGAAGCAGAACAATCTATGTGGGATTGCTGACAGTTTAGAATTTTGAAATATTGGTCAAGGCATGTTCTGCAAGAAAGAGGTGACACCAAAGAGGTAAATAGATAGAAGGTTATAGTAGAATAGATGTTTATTCATTAATACATGCATCAACTATTCATTGATTATTTACTATGTACTTGCCAGACACTACTAGCCTCTAGCTGATGGTGATCAGAGGAGACATAGATACCTGCCCTGTTGAAAATTTAGCCTATAAGTGATTTCACTTGAGAGATGGTGGTAACTTGGATGGACTTGATTCTCAAACCTGTTTTCTCTGCTTACTAGGTATACAAGGTCTGTCCTGAAAGTATCAAGCCAATGTCAACCTAACTAAAACATATGGCAGGACAAGCTTTGTATGTGACCTTTGGCAATTTGCTTTACATCTCCATGCTATATTTTTCTCACCATAAAAATAGCAATGAGGTACATAATTTATTAGTTGTAAGGGTTACATGATGCAAGGCATATAAAGTACAGCGCAGCCCTGGCTGGTGGCTCAGTGGAATGGCACCAACCTGCGAACTCAAAGGTCTCTGGTTCGATGTCCCAGCCAGGGCACATAACCAGGTTGCAAGCCAGGTCTCCAGCCAGGTCCTTGGCTGGAGGCAGGTGAAAGGCAACCATACATGGATGTTTCTCTCCCTTTCTTCCTCTTTCCCTGCCCTTATCTCTAAAAAAAAAAAATGGATGAAATCTTAAAAAATAAAATGAAATAAAAAACACAGTGCAAGATAGAGTTGTCACCCAGTAAATGTTAGCTACACAGTTTTATTATTATTGAGTTCTTCTTTTTAGAAATATATCTTCCCTCCCTATTACTGATGCCTCCAACTTAAATTTTGCTTTCAGGTTATGATGTTGATACCTTCACTTAAACCAACATATGTACTTGTAAGACTAGTGTATTAAAATGATGTTAGTCTTTAATATTTTGGCATAACTTACATTAACAGAACCTATTTATGATTAGATATGGCAGGCAACAAAAGCACACATCTTAAGACTGGGAGATCTGAAAGGAAGCACATGAGGGAGGCAAATCAGAAACAAAATATGCTAATGTAGGAAAAGATGGGGTAAAATGAGAGTATAATGGTAAAGTGGGAGATGCTGAAGTGTTGAGAGTAGAAGAAGTGGAATACAAACTGAAATGGAGGATGAAGGAGACTATGTGATGGTTTTCTCCAAAGCTGCCCCCACCAACATGAAACCTGTCATTTCCCCCTTATTAGTTCTAGCGGTCATTAGTTGGCCACCTATCATTTGTCAAACACTATACTCTACTTGGAACATCTCATTTAATCCTGACTATAATACTATAGCGAATTCCACAAGAGTGTTCCCAGTCAGAAAAGGTGACTTGAGTAATTTGACACTCAGTAGATATCATGTGCCTAAAGTTTAAGGCACATTTTTCTGATTCTAAAGTAGTTGTTCTGAGGATACCAAATACTAAAAGGACATAGGGGATTTTTATTCTTTGCTATACTAGCTATTGCTGAAGGGTAAATAAAGTAACTAAGGCAAAGGCACTAAGAAATAGAGAGGTTCCAGCTTGCCCCAAAGGACCAGGTATCAAAAGTTTGTTCTTGGCTCTATCACCCTGGCCATATATTTTTTTAATTAAAAAGAAAAAATATCAATTATGAGGATTCCAAATCCAGTATTTTAAAACTCAGGTTGTTGAAAGGTTGCAAACCAGGTCTCCAGTCATGTCTGTGGCTGGAGGCAGGTGAAAAGCAACCATACATTGATGTCTCTCTCCCTCTCTGCCTCTCTCCCTTCCCCTCTTTCTAAAAATAATGAAATAAAATCTTAAAAAAAAAAAAAATAGTAAAACTCAGGTTGTTGAGATGCAGTCATTTTCCCCCTTTGGGCTTGATGAGCTCTTCTCCTAAAATGCATTTATCCAAATGACAAAATGTACCTAGCATGCCCTCAGCATATGTTCCCATTTTATCATTTTCCTAACCAGCAGAATGTTCTGCCATAGTCAGAGGTAGCCAGTACCTTCTCCTACTGCAATAATGGAGGGCACAATGCTAGAATTGCAACTGAGACACAGAAACCTTAGTTCATATAACAACCTCTAGAATGTGAGCCCCTGTGTGAACATGAACCACAGGTGCATTTGCTGCTGGATCCCTAAGAGAAACGGACTAACAGGAAGGGGAGATAATGAAACTAGTTCTGCTGGAGTTAGCACATAAAATCCATTTTTGACTTCAGAAGTCAGGTGGCCACACGCTTATTTGCCAGAAACTGTTCCACTCAATTGCCTGTTGTGTTGGTGTGGCATCTGGTTTTATTTCTTATTTTAAGTTGTTTTTATTTCTAACAAAATATTAACATTAAAATTTTATTTTTGAAAATAGATTTTAAGAGAATTATTTAAAAACTTGTTCGATATTTTAACAAGTTATAATTTTAATTATTTTGCCCACTCACTTCAACTGTGACTCTTGAAAAGTATCCTAGGTTTGACATAACTATTGCTACCATGCTCATAAGTCACTTATTTTCAGTGCAATATTTATTTCTTATAATGGACTATATTATTTCTCATTGTAAGATGAGAAAGAGAGAGGAGAGAGATTGTAAGATCATATATTCCTTGGTCTCATATCCTACATAGTTTGCTTTCCAGCATCCTTCAAAAATATGAGACATGTATATTTTTAAATGATTTATATAAAACTCTTCCATAATTAAAAGAGAGTCAATAGTAGTTCAGATATTCTATAGTATTACAATGTAGTCTAAACATTTAGCATTTTGTTGTATATATTTTCTTGATACATCTCCTATACTGTTTAATATCCACACAGTCACCCAAGCTTTGCTCTTTCCTTCATCCTCCTTCCCTGTCCATCTGTTTTGCTACAAAATGTTTCTTTACTTTCTCTATCTCTTACCTACTAGCAAAGCCCTTCCTCATTCAGGCCCAAATTATCTACCTCTTGAAATACTGCAATAATATCCTAAAAACACAGTCTGTGTCTTCTAAATTCCCTCTTCCTCAAAGCCATCACTACAACTACCATTTAAAACCCTAAGCTAAACAAGCCCATTACTTACCTGCTTAAACCTTTTTAATGGTCAATCAACTGGCTTAAAGTCTAAGCTTCTTAACTAACCATAGACCATCCTGCCTAGTTCCATTTACTCAAGACAACTTCATATTTTGAAGCAATATATGGAGTTCCATTTACTCATCTTTTAGTCAACTTTCTCCACTCCCTGAATTTCAAGTACAGTATGTATTTAATGAGCTAGCAGAGAAATGCTGTATTTTGAACCCAAAATTTGTTGGATTTGCACCTTTCTCATCCCTCCTTTGTACCTCTATTCACCATGTTCTTCCATGCTCTTAGTCTTTTGCCCATGCTTTCTCCTTTCACAGGATTCCTCTCCCCTCACTCCCTCACTTCATCTGACTAAAGCCTATGCATCTTGAACACTTCCACACAAGACTAATTGTCTTGGGAGTCTTTCCCATAGAGTCTGAAAGTATCATCAGAACCCTTCAGACAGGAGTGACCTATGAATTGATTGGAGATGGCAACCCATATGAAAACCTTCTAGAGTTACTTGATCTTATTTTACTCACTAGCAAAACTTGATTCCAATGAATCTGTTAAGTAGCATCCAAGACTCTAAAATGGTAGATTGAACAAGTGAGCAGACTTGATCATCAATCACTGAGAAGCATATGAGGGGTTATCAGACCCTGCAGAACCATGAACCAACAGTAAAGAGATTTAAAAAAAAAGACCATTTGTTCTTTCTCAACTGAATCCTTCTAAACAGGAGCTATAATGTTATGAATGTATTCCAGTATCAGACATTAAGTTCTCTATAAAGGCTTTTATAGAATGCACAAGCTAAGCTAATGTGCAAAAAAAAAAAAGGAGTGGGGGAAGTATGTTGAAATGAATCAGCCAAATAATTCAGAAATTCTGAGCAAAGTCAGGGATGTACAACAACAACAATAAAAGATGGAAGCTTGCAGTTTATTTTTTTATTATATGTTGCAAAGTCCTTGGAAATCTTAAATTTGAGATCCAAGAAACAGCATTTAGGGGAATAGGAAGGCACTACATTTTCATTCTATAGTCAGTATCCTTTCAAATATAATTTTGTTAAGCATTGCTTGATCATAATCCTGACAACTGTAAACTACTTACTTTGACATCCTAACCCTTCAGATAGATAAATGCCAAACAGTTGTTTGGGTTAACCTAAAGCC
The DNA here is from genome assembly GCA_004026585.1 of Noctilio leporinus. Taxonomy (NCBI): domain Eukaryota; kingdom Metazoa; phylum Chordata; class Mammalia; order Chiroptera; family Noctilionidae; genus Noctilio; species Noctilio leporinus. The sequence goes on along the minus strand of PVIW01001996.1, from coordinate 224,222 downwards.
TTTTTATGTGTTTCCTCTTAGAGTTTTGGGACAAAATCTTCAAAGTTTCGGGTGACAAATGTAAAAATTGTAATGATTAAACAACTCTATTCCAATATATCATCCTTCTTTTCTTCTCCCCTCCCCCAGCTCCTTGACCTTTCCCTTCACTCTTACCCTCCTCTTTCTTCTGTCCTCTCTTCTCCCCTCTCCTATTTCCCCCTCCCTCTTCTGACCAGCTAAGCAAATTAATAATTTTAAAGTCTGCATTTTATGATGATGTAACTTATTTTCTCAGTTGATCAATATGTGGAACTTGAGCAAAATTAGAAAAATATAGACATGCATCAGCACCAAACAAAAATTATTTTCTATTAGGCTGGATTGAGGGTTTTCTTTCTTTTTTTTTTTTTCTATTCTATTCAGTCCTGTGTTATCATCTATCAAACAGAATATGCTGACTTTCTGATTCAGGAAGTTTAATGAAAACAATATTTTAAAAATCTCCTTCCTTGAAAATCCCTTTTCTTTGTACCATCCTTTCCCTGAAATCAGCTGCAACTATAATATTACCTCTCATGTCTCCTTTCCAGACTAAGATGAGTGTTTTTGCTTAATTTTTCAGGCAGATATTTTTGTGGTTATAATAACATGCTTTCATATGAGTGACATTTTAAATGCATCATGTCTATATTTAAAAGGGGGCATAACATTGACATCCCTGACAGAATTTATAAAAAGTTCAAAGACAAGAAGAGGGTAAAATCTCATCTTTTAGTCAACTTTCTCCACTCCCTGAATTTCAAGCGCTGTATATATTTAATGAGCTGGCAGAGAAATGTTGTATTTTTTGCTTGAAATCTGAGGTCATCTGATTAAAAATGGAATATATATGAAAAGGAAAAGGTTAAAGTCTATAGAGAGAAAACACTAAACTCAAATATAATATTCACTAGACTTACACAAAAATGTTTACTATCTTTATCCTTTAAATTGTACATCTTTAAGTTAGAAATAATATGGTCTATGCTACTGGGTCATTGTAAAGGTTAGAGGCATTATATGGAGATAATTTACCACAGTTCATGATATATAGTAATTACTCAATAAGTTGAAGCTATTATACATTAATTCAAGGAATATTGTTGAACACCTATTAAACTCCAGATGCTAATCACTGGAGATGCAGCAACAAATAAAACAAACAAAAACATCCAACCTTTATGAGTAAATTAAGTCCCATGGATAAAATCAAGGTGGAAAAGAGTGAGAGGAAGCCATGAAGAGGGTCTTTATGATTGTCCACTAGGTGCTCAGGTATACTTCATGAAAACAGTGACATTTAAGAGAGGCCTGAAGGAGACTGGGAATGAGGGAAATTCTTTTCTTTTTTTAATTTAATTTTTGTTGTATTATATCCATCCCCTTTTTCCTCTCTCTGTGCCCTTCTCCACCCACCCACTCCCCTACAAAGTCAATCCCACTTGTTGTCCATGTCCATGGCTCTTCCATGCTAGTTCCTTGACTAAACTGCTCCCCTTCTTTAAGAGTTACCTTTCTAAATGGAAGCTCCATACTAAAATGACAACCTGGAAAAGCACTCATCATGTATTCATGATGACTTGTCCTTCTAACTGAGCCTATGTTACATGAAACACAAATCCCAAACTTGAGAACCCTGTGGCTTCTCCAGGTGAGAAAATCTGCAGTTCAGGAAAATGGGGGAGTAGAGTCTGTTGAGGTACCTTCTGCCATTTGATTCCCATCTATCCTTGCTTCATTTCTCATGTCAAACTATATGTGAATTATTTAAATTATCAGCAGAAAAATTTTATAACATGTTGCATTAAGATTATTATCCTCCTTGTTCCCTCCACGAGAATATAGGCACAAAAAGAAAATATTTCTAGGAGATAAATTGCCTGGATAACCCTATTCTTAGTGAGAAAAAATAATTTCAACTATGGGTTTACAGTCAGAGCAAGAACAATCTGATTGTGAATTGCAGTGGGAAAGATATAAGATTCTTGACAAGATCACTCCCCACTCCCAACCACTCCTTTCTCTCTTCCCTACCCTGGTTGCCTTAGTATTGAGGCAGTTCTGTCAGTATGGGAAAGTAAGAGAAGAATATTAAAATATCAGTAGAATAGCAGGAAGGAGATTATAAATATAAATTATGAGTCAAAACAGCATTGCCATTTGCTTTGGTGGGCCTTCTGGTTGTTGGTTCAGGAACAATACTATCTGAATGCATGCTTTGCTACCAGGCAGGAGGCCTAAGAAAAGCCATGCTACCAAGGAGTTCCATAAGATAGAAACTTAGAGAAAATGCCACAAAGGGGGCTGAATGCTGAAGTATAAATATTTGATTGACAACTCAGAGAAGACTAAATCTTGCCTTAACTTTCAACTTGTAAATTTTAAACATATAGTTGACTGCTACTTTAGCACATACATAGATAAACCATATATACAACCTTGTAATAGTTATATTGAGCTGTTCTTAATTGGCTATCTTGTTCATGCCAATGACAGAATTTACAAGATGAGACTACTGGAACTGACAAAGATAGTCCAAGGTCATCACCTAGTTGGTGAGGTCATCAATATCAGTGCGCATGCATGGACTCGCACGCTCTTATGGGCTGTCACTGTCTACCTCTCTCTGCCTTAGACATCTCTCACAGTCTGTCTCTTTTCTGAGCTTACTGAGTTAATCCACCATGTTAATAGTAGTCAAAACTCAAATGTTGCTGAGGAAAATCATTAGTCATTTACACCCTAGTGTGAGTAGAGTCTGAGCATCTTGTGGAGTAAGAAACAAGAAATAATCAAAAGAAAACATCAAGTACATCTCAAGGTACAGACAGCAGACAACTACCCCCGTTTTAATCAACATCACCCTCAGCCCCGTCATCATGGCTAACATGCTCAGAGTAGGCGTGGGAGTATCTCTGGGCTCTGCAGAAAAGCTGGGCTACAACCCTGGTGAGATTGTTCTTAAATAAAGCATCTGCACAGCTGTAACTCTATTACCGTTGAGTCAGCCATGGCCAACTGACACCAGTTTGTCACGAATGGCTGTGGCAGAAAAGTGCTTTGGATGTCAGTTAAATTGCTGAAGGAGCTGTCAAAAGCCAGGGAGTCTACTCTTTACCATCACTTTCCAGCAACTATAAAATATTGTTTTAATTGAGTTCATTTTTTTCTTGTCCTTGGATATAAAATTACCACTACAGAAAACCTGAGACACGGACAGAAGTATAAGATAGAAAACAAATATCTCACTTCTAGAGAAATAAAAAGTTAGCCTTTGGGTTATTTCCTCCTACAGCTTCTATTTCCTCTCTTAGAACAAATAATTTTCTTTAGTTTACACAGGTGAGATCATCATGTATATAGATTATTTTAACTTTCTCACTTGAGAGTTAAACCATGAATATGTCAAAACTTATTTGAATCTGTTATTTGTAGTAGTGTCATTATTTTCTAAACATATGTGCAAAAATTAATTACTAACCTTTTATAAGTGATATAAAATATATGAAAGTATAGTTATGTACAGTTTTAATTTTAGTTTTAGATAGTTATACTTAATTTTAAGTTTTTTGCTATTTCGAGGAATGTGACAACGAACCATGAGTTTTTATACAAAAGAAAACTTTTACATTAATTCCATGAATCAGAATTAATTAGAATCTGACCCTTGAACTTTGGTGATACAGAAAAAAACAAAACAAAAACCCAACCTAAGGTGCCAGCTGCTAAGAAAGGATGCAGGCTGAAAACCTACAGCACATTCTTAGAGGCTCCATGGGTGGAGCCCCTGGAGATGTGGGGGGCTCAGGGATCCAGTATAGGTGGAGGTGGGATGTACAGGGGTTTAGGAGGAGGCACTGAAGCCGCAATTGGAACTGTGGTTGGGCAGCAAGGGAGTGGCTATTTACCAAGTGTGTCGATATAGTGACAAACAGCATGACCAGGACTTTGTGTTTTAGAAGAATATCAGAACTGTTCTTGATACATAATGCCACATTATTTTCAGGAACATTTTGTTTCCTTTCATACCTTTACCTTTGTACATGAAAAATTTCATATTGCTGTAACCTCATCACTGTTGTGTATGGGCTTTCTAAATCTTCTCAAATTGTTCTCAGTACTAATATTTGAACCTTTCTCCAAATATTTTTTTAATGTTTTGTATTAAATATATTAGCAACTACTTTTTGCTGATTCTATATTAGCAAAAATTATTTGTTTTTCATGTATTTCTATTAACAAAACATGTTTGTACTTTTACACCATTTCTATCAGTTCTTTACTTGTTAATAGAGACTAACCTGCATAAGACCCTTGGCATTAACCCCAATCTCTGTGCCTCTTTGTTGCATGTATTATCAGGTCCAGTATATCTAAAATGAGGATGACAACAGAACTCCTACATCAGGGTTGCCTGAGTGCTTGTGTTGAATAACGACATTTTATTCAACAGTTCATGTCAAGTGAACTAAGAGACTGTATCCCAAACTGGCAGAAAAACTGGCAAGATACAAATTGTTCTTCAAAAAATTACAGATATACATGCCAGGTACTTTTAATTAATTACATTGCAGATAATGGAAACTGTGCATGAAAAACACTCAAATTTTAACAAGAACATCAAAATGTGGATCTACCATTCTATTTTACCTATTTTACTTGTATCCAGGCCATTATTGCACAGTTATTTAATTCTAAGGCTGTGCAACTGACTTTATTTGTTTTTCTAAGTACATAATCATTTAATCTGCCAATAATGATGATAGTTCCATCTTCACTCTTCCCATTATGCCATGTTTTCATGTTTTAAACTTTACCAACTTAGCCCAAAACAATCTTGTTTACTTTGGTTTTGATGACAATGGTATTAAAACCAATGTGTTGAAGCATTATATTCAGGTCTCTCAAACCTGAAATGTATCTGTCTTTAACAATATCTTCATGCTCAATGAAAGTTTTAAAAACAATACAATGAGGTAAACAATTTTTTGGTAAAAAAAAAAAAAAAATATATATATATATATATATATATATATATATATATATATATGGAGAATAGTGTATTTTTAAATAATATCATTATGAATACCTGAGGGCCCAAACTGGTTACCTGAAGTAAACAGTCAGTCCTAAATCCTATTATGTTAGTGAATCACTGGAGTACATATCCTTCTAACCATAGAGTAATTGCTAATATGCTGTGCATAAGTAAAATAGTTCTTACTCATTTCAAGTTATAAGTAGTGAAAATGAAAATTAAAAATCACCCTGCATATCCAGAAGTCCCATGTAAGTTACACTTCTTTATTTATTTATTTATTTTATTTTAAAGATTTTATTTATTATTTCCAGAGAGAGAGGAAGGGAGAGAGGCAGAGAGGGAGAGAGACATCAATGTGTGGTTGCCTTTTACCTGCCTCCAGCTACAGACCTGGCTGGAGACCTGGCTCGCAACCTGGTTATGTGTCCTGGCTGGGAATCGAACCAGCAACCTTTGGGTTTGCAGGCCAGCACTTTATCTACTGTGCTACCAGCCAGGGCTGTTCACTTCTTTAATAACCGAACGTGGTATTAGCCACACCACTCTGGAGAAATGCCTACCTCCTTCTAGAAGGTTACTCATAAAATCAGTTTTTACCTAAAAACACAGATAACAGCTCAACCACACAAGAAATCAGTGCCTAAGTGTCTTCTATAGAATGCCTGAAATGTATTTTTCCAGCCTATTCTGACATTTCTAGCATGACAGATAGCTCTTCATCTTCCAAGATATGCACTTTCATTTCTAGACAAGTTTGATCATTTGAAAACACTTAATACTGAACCAAGAAATCTCTCTCTCTTTCACCACTGGCCCTTCAGGAACACATGCTCTGTAATTTAATCAACAAGAAATATTTGAAAAAGGCAATAGGCACATTTATATTCCTAGTTTCTAGACTAAAATTTTTCTCAATTTATTTCATTTCTCCAGTCATTTCTAATTTGCTGATAGAGATTGTTGGCTTATTATGAACCACTGGGAAACACTAACCTCGGCTACTTACCACCTCCTGGCTGCTAAAGTTAACATACTGGTTCTTCCAGTTCCTATCCTAATTGTTTCACTTCTAACTAGCTTGGAAACTAAACCTCTGTGTCACCTTAACATGTCATTTATTGAGAGAGAAGACTACTCATTTGATAAGATCAGATTCTCAAATAGCTGGTCATATTGAGTAGTAATCTCTCCTTGTTGAAGTCAAAAATTAACTTTTATATTGTTTAGTACAATTTGTTGTACTGAACAAAAATCAAGAGACCTGAATTTTGTTCTGCCTTGGTTAGTCTCAGTTTTCTTATTTGCAAAATGAGAGTATTAAACTCTCTATTGTTTAACCCCTGTAGGAATGTGAGTGTCCATTGATGCAGAACAAGAACAACTACCTCATGTCAACGTATATGAGAAAAATTGGTAACAACAACAAAAAATGTATAAGAGTTCAAATTACCTGTCCTTCATATGTGAGTGGCTTCAGTGGATTCAAAACTATCTATAATATAACATCTGAGGGGGAACCCCCTTAAAATGGAATTTATTTATAATGTATATTTATTCATACGTTTAAACTTCAGTCACCTTCAATATGCTCTCCATTTGATGTAATACACTTATCGAGACATTTTTTTCCACTGCTCAAAAACAGTTTTAAATTCATTGATTTTGATATCTTTTAGTGCTTCTGCCATTTTTGTTTCACCCCTTCCACATCTGCAAAATGTTTCCTTGTGAGGACTTTTTTCACCCGGGGAAACAGAATAAAAGTTGCTTGGGGCAAGATCAGGTGAATAAGGAAGGCAAGGAGGCATAGGAGTCATGCTGTTTTTGGTCAAAAATTGCTGAATACCAACCATGATGTGGGCAGCTGTGCTCGTAAATCACCCATCATGAAATGGACAGATGCACTGAGTCTTCAAAAATAATTCACTGAAGCTGAACCTAGCTGCTCATAGCACCAGCAGGTACACTAATACAGGTGGGTTCCTAGAACACTCACTTAGTGGGTGAAGCCTCTACTACAAGGGGTCTGCCTTCCAGGAGATAATTCCAGGTTTTGGGGGGATGCCCTTGTTATATACAGGGTGCGCACGATACATTGGCAATAACTTTGCATCTCCCTATTTCATATGCTTCTTATTAATTTTGAAAAACTGTGTTTCTAAGGTTATGATTTAATATCATTGTTTCAAATATAAAATACTAAATTCTGAGAGCAACCATCATGTTGAAGGAATACCATGTTAGAGCAACCATCATTTCTAGACTGCATGCAGGGCAAACTGCTAAGGAAATTGCAGACTTTAATAACATCCCTTTACATACAGTTTACAACGTGAAGTAGGTATATGATGCTGATCCTGAAGTTGCCACACCAACAAGGAAAATGCACAAGGTACACAAGGATTGTACAAGTCCAGATATTGTACACAGAATCCAGGAGATCATCCATGTAGATCCAAGAAAGTCAACGCACTCCATAGCAAGAGAATTGCAGATGTTCAACAGTTCAAAAGATTATTGCTGAACATATGAGATACAGATAGTATGTTCTTAGAAGAGGCCAGTTTATGACATAGCAAAAACAAAGGTGCTTTGAAAAAGCAAGGAAACTAACAAAATTGAAAAATCCCAAAGAAAAAAACCCTCTCATTTTCTTCTCCTATGAAAATAATTTTCAGCAGGACCAAATAGTCAACAGAAGAAACAACAGGTGGCTTAATGAAGTCCCAATTGTCATGAAAACAAAATTTCCTGTTACAGTGATGGTGTTAGGTGTTGTCAGCAATGAAGGAGATATCATGACCCTGCATTTGTTTCCACAAGGCTTGAAGGTGACTGCTGATGTTTACCTTAATGTTTTGAGAGAAGTAGTTGTACCATGGATGAAACAAGTTGCAAATGGATGTCATTTGATCTTCCAACAAGATGGTGAACCAGCACATTACATCAAAAAGGTGCAAGAATGTCTTAGTGTCAATGTTCCTGAATTCTGGTCAAAGGAAATCTGGCCACCTAGTTCACCAGATACAAATCCTTTAGACTATTATGTATGCAGCATTTGTGAGAGAGAAGTTAATAAACAACCTCATTCCAATAAAGAGGTTGTTAAAGCTAAGATTGAAAATATTATGGTGTCCATGGATAAAGAAAAGTTAATTAAAGCATGCTCAAGATTCCAAAGTAGAACCAAGTCTATTATTGCAGCAAATGAAAACTTTTTTGAACAATTTAAAAAATAATGAACCATACATGGATGTCTCTCTCCCTCTCTGCCTCCCTCCCTTCCCCTCTCTCTGAAAATAATAAATAAAATCTTAAAAAAAAAATAATGACTGTTTATGTATTTACATATAAGAATAAACTTATTTCAAAATATAACACTTTCGTGGTATGTTGTTTAATTTACTAAATTTTTGCCAATTGATCACGCGCACCCTGTGTATAGTAGTATATTGTATAGGATATGGTAATTGAATTGATACACAATAGGTTAATATGAATAGAAGTAGAAGGCTGAATATAATAAGATTGAGTTATAGTCCTATCTAACTCTTATAAGATTTTCTGGCATTTGAACATAAGAATTGTACAGTTCAGCAGATAAAATGGTTCTTTTTTTAAGCAGAGCCCAAATCAAGGAGATCACATTGCTCACTGCTGCTATAAATTAACAGCATTTTTCTTTACCAAAAAGAACGTGAATTTCCTTTTCTCTATGTATTATCTAGACAACATTCTTTAAAAGTTGAAGAATATGGCCCTATCTGGTGTGGCTCAGTGGATTGAGCACTGGCCTTCAAACTGAAGCATCACTGGTTTGATTCCCAGTCAGGGTACAGACCCAGGTTGCAAGCCAGGTGTCCAGCCTGGTCCCTAGCTGGAGGCAGGTGAAAAGTAACCATATATTAATGTTTCTCTCCCTTTCTTCCTCCCCCTTCCCCTCTCTCTAAAAATAATGAATAAAATTTTCTAAAAAAATAAAATAAATAGTCCTGGCTGGTGGCACAGTGGATAAGGCATCAGCTTGCAAACCCAAAAGTCACTGGTTAAGTTCTCAGCCAGAGCATGTAACCAGGTTGCAAGCCAGGTCTCCACCCAGCTCTGTAGCTGAAGGCAGGTGAAAGGCAACCATACATTGATGTCTCTCTCCCTCTCTGCCTCTCTCCCTTCCCCCCTCTCTAAAGATAATGAATAAAATCTTTTAATTAATTAACTAATTAAAATAAATAAAATAAAGTAAAAGTTGAAGAATAATGGAACTCCAATGAGTAGCTTACTTTTAGGAAGCATTGATGTCAAAGATGGATCAAAAAGCATATTCTCTGAGATTTAGAATACAATGCAGTTGGTCTCAATATCTGAAAAGCAATGCTGAAATGAACTTGATATGAATACACCAAGACCTCAAATGAAGCAATCTCAGTTGCTCGTAAGCTAATCTCTTCCAAAAGCAAAACATAGGAAGTGACTATCTTGGTTAACTCGCCTATTGCATAACTTTATACTTCCCTAATTTGTTCTCTGTAAAATCTATATGGTCTGTATTTCTGTTTGTGATTTGTTTCTCCTGATTTTCTCTTTTCTTTGGGTGGGAGAGTGTCACATTTATTTCATATCTTCCTGTATAATCTATGAATAGCAGTACTGTTTATCAATTCTATTTTATTAATGTGGTAAACTACTTAAAGATGACATCAAAAGTTGGCCACCAATTTCCTTTCTTTTGAACTGCTCCAAGCCCTAATTATTGCTTGGCTTCTAACCTGAATTTCCAAATTCCTTTTCAAACAGCTTAACTCTCTCTTAACTGTGAAATTTCTCTTCATATAAACATCAACCTCTACACAAGAGTCAACAGGCAGAAAGAATCCATATGCACCCCTATTTGTGTTTCTGAAAAGGAAATCAAATAGGCCACCAAAGAACATGAGCATTAAGTAATATAAAAGCTTCAATTTATGTAGGATTGTTTGCTTTTTATATGTTTTTCCATTGTGATGGGGACAAGTGGTAGCACCATTATGAATGCAGAGAGAATATCTGCACCAAAGATATGAAGAATATGATTTGAGGTTGTCTGTGCAAATAAGAAGAAAACATCTAGAAGGTAAAACCAGAGCAGACTATAAACTAAAACTAGCATAGAACCTTGTAAGATGCATTATGGGAGCTGAGCCAAAGGTACCAGACAGGGCCAATGACCTTATTTCCAAGGACTGGAATTCAATAGCTGACCTGGAAGGATGCTTAAGATAATGCAAAAGTTTCAGGCATAATGTGAAACTTCTAAGGAGATGATTCCTCTAAGGCAAGGATAGTTTCACACACTGTTCTGTGCAAGGAGCTTACATCTGGGCCATGGCAGGTTATCAGATGGGCATCTGTCAGTGTATGTACATTCAGACTGAGTGGCGTGTCTTCTCCTTTCAAACACCTCTCTTTTGTACCAGCGACATCTAGACCTAGAGATTTTAAATGACTGCTTTTGATTTCATGTAGCTTACTTCAACAGTGAAAGCTAAGTATCTATAGCTTCAATTTCCCTTGGAGTTCTTCTTATATTTCTGGTCAATCTCTTATGAAGAGTGCCCCTAATGAGCACCCATATTCTGCCCATGGCATAGCCTGTTTTTAATAAAATGTTAGAGCTCAGGCAGTGGAACTCCAAATATTGTTTCCTTTGTTTTGATAAGTTCTTCACATTAGTTCCTGTGTGCACTTTCATGTAAGAGATCACAGTGTGGGCCAAATGTTCCTTTTTCTAGATAGCTTATGTACATCTGGATAAGTTTACATTAAACATTCAATTAACTTTTATTAAAAGATCAATTAACTTGGCCATGAGAGAGATTGTTTATAATTACTTTTCCTTGTAGGGCTTCTCTTCTTGTCCAAGTACAGTGACACTATCAAATGATAGTATCATTGCTTGTTGGTTGCCTGAAGCTCCTATGCAAAACACACTGGAAATGACGATCTTGGTTAAATAAATTAATAGGATCCTCTGGGTAATTTATCACTCTTATAGTCCTTAGGGCTTAAAATACCAGTAAGCAATAATGAAATATTTTAGCTCAAACATTCTCTATAAGATCATTAATGACAATATCCTATATTTGTCCTTGTTTTCTATTTTCTTGGTGAAGATGATAATAAAGTATGCCCTGGCTAGTGGCTCAAGTGGACAGGCACCGACCTTCAAATTCAAAGGTCGCTGGTTCGATTCCCAGGTAGGGCACATAACCAGGTTGCAAACCAGGGCTCCTGCCAGGTCTGTAGCTGGAGGCAGGTGAAAGGCAACTATACATTGATGTTTCTTTACTTTTCTTCCTCCCTCCCTGCCCTTCTCTCTAAAAAATAATGAGTTAAAAAATATATTTTTAAAAGATGATAATAAAGTAAAATGATTTTAAGGATTAGTACTGTTACATTATACCACAGTGTATCTTATGAGGAATTAACAAATAATGACATAAAAAGTAGTTGTCTCATTCCTTAGAATGTTCTTGGTTATCTTTGTTAATATGGGCCAACAATTCACTCATTCAAGTGGTGCTATAACTCATAAATTTAAGTCTCAAGAGATTATCACTTGTCACTCTTAATATCCATTTGTTACCAAATGCTAATACTAAATAGCGAATTTTTCAAAAGAAAGTAACCAAGACAGAATAGAAAGGAAGGAGGGGGGAAGACAGAAAAGGAGGGAGATAGCAATAATATATAACTACATTTTATATATTAGTATATTAATATTGGCCTCCAGATGACTGGCAACTTTTAAAAAAGCAAACAAGGGGTAAATAGGGGAGGTTTAGATTAGAAGAGTGGGAGAGGGATGGGGGGAAAAAAGCAAACACAATTCAGGAGTTTGATATGCAGCTAAGTCTGGGGATGAAATTGTTTGTTTTTGCAAAAAGGAGATGCATACACCTTATAGGAGCAGTAACAATGGGCTAACCACTTTATAAATGTTATCTATATAATTCTCACTACGACTCTGTGAGATATGATTAATTGTTCCCATTTTACCAATAAGGAAACTGAAGCCTATGTTTCAGCCAAGGCCACACAGTTCATTGGTGGCTGAGTCAGAAACTACACCCACATCAATCTGCCTTTCCAGACTTTCCATTTCCCCCTAAGATAAAAGCACTGGCTCGAAGAGTAGTGATACCATGAAAAGCTTCTAAAAGGGGGCAGAGTGTGTGCTGAATTCCAAGAGAGCAGTTTGGAACTGAATCAGCCAAAGAGAATGATTTGAGCAAGCGCAACTCAAAAAGCAGAACCACAAGAGGGTAAATTAATTATGTCACTGAGCATATTTTTCTCAGAGCAACGCTTTTTCCATGATGGGAGCTGTGCATTTATTTACATTCCAGTGCACAATTCTTATCTCCTCATGGACTGGCAACAGTCTGCAAACCAGCAACTAATCTATGAACGACACTTTTAGGTGGGACAAGCTTAAGAAATGTCTTATGAAATCTTCCTTTTCTGTGAACAATTAAATCATTTTCAATAAAAGTTAACCAAATATATTCTATCTATCTGTTTTTCCCATTTGTAAAAAAGAAAACTACATCTTATCTACATTATGATAGTAATGAGTGCTAATGTCCTAAACCCTATAAATTCATGGTGGCATTAATCTTAGTTGAAGTAATATTGCCCTTACTCATTTTAATAAGCTAATCTCTTCCAAAAGTAGCTTTCTGGACAAAAAAAAAAAAAAAAGCTGCTATCAAACAGCATGATGTTTTGAAGTGAAACACAAATTTTAAAATGTGTTATTCATACCTGCACCTCCGCCAACGCTTAGAATCTTAATTTCTGACTTTTTATCTCCAATCCTGAAAAAAAAAAAAAAAGTATGTTGTTTAAGAAAAATGTGCTAGGTACTTTGAGAAAATCTGATTAGGTCTAGGTGAAAAGAACAGCCTTAAATTACAGTGAACAAAAACTAGGCCAATAGGAAAGATTCCAATTTTTTCAGTAGTAATATTGCTATCTTTAGAAATTTTTAGAAATATAGGTCCCATACATTAACAATCTTGAACTGATAGACTTCTAGAAACACTATAAACATCTCAGAGGGAAAGCTAAACCACTTGTTGAGACTTTCTTTGGAGAACAAGAGCAGAAAAAGTGGGCCCTTGAGTCTTGTGATATAATTAGCCATTCAATGTATATGGGGAAAGGCTGAGGTGCTTCATATGATCAATGCGATAGCTGCCTTCTTTCCTTCCTTTTTGCTAATTCTTTTTAAATAATCAGGTGTTTATTAAATATTTATTATATGCATATTCTATGCATTGAGAATTTAAAAATAATACGTTCCTTGGCTGTCAAGTGAAATGTGAGACAATAAAGCTCTAGTATGAGTGAAATTGATGTCCTGGAAAAGAACACTACAACTTGCTTGAGGGGCATGTAAAGGGGTGAGGAAAAAGAATGAGTGCACAATGCCAAGTTTCCAGCCAGAAGAACTTGGTGAAGCATGGTGCTGAAAAGGAAGCTGGAAAACATAGTTTGATGGTAAGTTTATGTTTTGTCAGCGTTTTCCTTTTTTGTTTTTTGGTTTTGCTTTGTTTTGTTTTGTTTTAATAAATCTGAATTCAACACACATTTGGACAGGCAAGAGTTCATCTGGGTGAGAGATATGTCAGGATAAATGATATATTCTAGATAATTATTGTTACAAAGGAATGGTCAAAACCAGGAAAGTAGATTCCATCAACGAAGGACATTGCAAATAGAAGAGCAATGGGATGATAATGCAATACCAACTTCTAAATGTCACTGTGGACTATGGGACATACACAAAGAAGACAGGAAAACAGCAGAGCTCAGAGATACTAGAGGAGTATTACAAAAGGAGAAAGTCATCAGTAGTGTCAAAGGTGGCAGAGTGTACTACTAAAAAATAAGAAAAGGAATAGATCTCCATTGATTTTGGCAATATAAATATCTTTGATAACAGCAGTTTTAAAAGTAGGTTGAGGGCAGAAGTCAGATGGGAGTGGGATTAAAAGTGAAGTTGATAAAGAGAAATGAATGATCTAGAGAAATTGTTGAAATAGGATGAAAGAGTGAGGAGGGGCAGCTGTTCAGAGGGGAAATACGAAGTGAAGGTATGTTTGCTTGTTGGGTTTTAGGATGGTGAACAAGTTTGTTCTTTGGCAGCTAAAGAGCCTGCACAAAGTAATAGGATGAAGACAGAGTTTAAAGCAAGGTTCTTAAGGAAATAGGAAAGTAAAGAGTCAAGGAAACCTATCAGTGAGTTGCCTTCCTAGTTCTAATTAACTGACAACTCATAATCATGAGTCTTAATATACCCATGCCTATCTATGTTCTGGGTTAATTCTTAAAAATACCCATATCTGTGTCTAGCATAGTGAGGCTATGGATCAGAGCATCCAGGTTGAAATCCCAGCTTACTGATTTTTTACCTTGAGCAAGTTATTTAATTTCTCTGTCTCTTTATTACACCTATGAAATAAAGTAATATCACCTACCTTATATATTGCAATAATGGTATCTAAAGCTTGGAGGAGTTATGAGAATTAAATGATTTAATTCATGTAAGTCTCTTAGATTGGTGTCTACTCATGACAGGCACACAACATGTGTTAGCAATTATTATTCTAGGCACAGCTAAGTGATTTAAATTAACTCTTTGAATCTTCACAACTCCTCTGCAAATTAGATACTATTATTGTCCTGTTTTACATATCGTAATGACAACTAATAAATACTGAAAACTTACTGTTTAGGATCTAAATGCATTACATACAACAATAACACTTGACTATTTACAGCTATACGTTATCACTCTCTCCACTCCACTCTTCATCAGAGTGAATAAACTTTTGTATATTGACATCTAAGAATCTCCCAGCAAATAGCTGAGTGCATATCAAACAGCTGAGTCCACATCAAATTGCCACTCAACAAACTCTTCCCTTACACATACATGGAGGATCTGAATCACTTTTGAGTTCCTCATTATTTGATTAGGTAGACAACCAAAGCTTATCAGGTAATTTGGAAGCTCCCCTACCATGAAAGAGACCAAAACAAAAACAAAACTCAAAAGAAACATGCAAAGAATATTGGAAAATTTTATAAAAGATAAAATAAGTCATTACAAGTGTGAAAGATGAACAGGAAGCTATAAAAAATAGAAATTTTGGAAACTAAAAATATATAGCAAAAATTTAATAGGCTGAAAGATAAAATTGTAGAAAATAGAAAATATAGGAAAATTAGCATATCAATTCAGAAGGCCTATGTTTGCTGAATACACATTCCAGAAAGAGAAAAAGAGAAGGGAAGAATGATTTAAAAATACCAAAGTTTGCCCTGGCTGGTGGCACAGTGAATAAGGTACCAGCCTGTGAAACCAAAGGTCACTGGTTTGATTCCCAGCCAGGGCACACATAACCAAGTTGCAAGCCAGGTCTCTAGCAAGCTCTGTAGCTGGAGACAGGTGAAAGACAACCATACATTGATTCTCTCCCTCTCTGCCTCTCTCTCTAAAAATAATAAATAAAATCTTTAAAAAGCTAAAGTTTTCTTGAAAACTGAATCTTAATTGAAATGGCCCATGTAATACAAACAAAAATGGGTAAAAATGACCCATATCATTATTATCTTAAAATTCCACAATACTAGTTATAAGAGAAGATCCTAAAAGCTTCTCAGTAGGGAAAACAAAACAAAACAAAAAACAACAAAAAAGCAATAAGCCAAAAATGACATTTGAATGCTATTGGATTTCTCAACAGTAAATCTAGTAGGCAAAAGAGAATGGAAAAATACATTTAAAATGTATAATATAAACTCATTTCAGCATAGAGTCTTAGACCCAAATTATCCAAAGAAGAGCATAGAGTGGAGGTATTTTCAACAAAGTCTCAAAAAGTTTACCTTCCAGAAACTCTTTCTTGGGAAGCTGTTAAAAGGATTAGCTCTATGGAAGAACCATGGACATGGACAAGTGGGATTGACTTTGTCGGGGAATGGGTGCATGGGGAAGGGGACAGAGGGGAATAAAAAGGGGATGGATGTAATACAACAACAATAAAATTAAATTAAAAAAAAAAGATTAGCTGAAGGGAAAAAGCAAAAGCAAAAGGAAACCAAGGAAAGAAGGGCATGAGATCCAGGATAAGGGAGGAAATCCAATACTAGAGAGAAGAGAAGTTATAGAAAGTTATAGAAGGTGAAATAAATTCCCTTGTCAGTTGTATAGCAGGCACAGAGCACATCACCACAGACTGAGGGTAAAAAGCACAGAGAACTAAACAAAAAGTTGTTTCTAAGGGGAAACAGTAGCCAATTGATTGATCTTCTGGAATATATTGAGAGGAGATTAATACTTCTGCTTGAGGTATAAGTAATGATAAATTCATAAAAAATTAAGGAAATTTAAGATTCATAGAAAAGTAAAATCAAGACAATAGTTAACTAGGAGAAACAAAAAGCTGGACATAAAAGGAAATGTAATTGTGGTACAAGACATGGTTCAAATATGAATAATACGTACATAGGCAAAATGATATAAATACTCAAATTATTTAACAAAAATTTACATAAATATATTGATACAATAAGGAAGGAAATATACATGTTTATTTAGCTATTTTAACACAGAAAACTGAAGAAAGAGAAGAGTATCATGTTATTCAGAATTAGGAAAGAAAATTCCATAAGACACAGAATGTCTCAGTATTGAAAGTGGTATTTTGGAGAATGGGAATCAGGGTTGGGAGTGTGTAGGGCAAGGAACCATTTTTGGGTTTTTTATTTGTTTTGTTTTGCTTCTTTTTGCTGTGGTAATAACTTTTTAGAACCATGGGACTCCACTTTATTTTAGAATGAAAAATAAAGCAAGCATATTGAGTACTTATATAACTTAGAAACAACTTTAAGCAGCAACTTTAAAGGTCTTTCAGCTAAATCTCATTCCAAACATTACTTCCAGAAAAAATATTATTTGAAAATAAATGACACTTTGATTTAGATTATTTCTAATTATTTATTACTAACATAATGCAAACCTATTTATGTCTTTGAAAGTTGTTTAGCCTTTTACAAGTTCCACACTCAATAGTTCCAATTGGATTGCATATGCCTTGAAAAGAAGGATCACCACTTATTATGTTATATTCATTCATGGTGCCTCTTCAAACAAACTGATGGCTAAAGAAAACTAAGTATGTGGATAAGCTATAGACATGAATGCAGATGTTTAGTTCTGATCAAGAACTCAGAATTGAACTCATTACTTTTTATTTTAGAAATGAACAAAAAGTCCCAAAGAAGAAACTATAATTAGTTCCCATTTAAGAACTTTGTCTGTGTTGCTGTCTGCTTTGGTTTATACATCATTACTCCATTGCTTTTTAAATTATTAATAAAGTATATAACTCTATTTCTAAAAAACACATTTAAATTGTATGTCAACCCTCATTAACTTTAAAAATAGTTTAAAAGCACATATAAAAACTAAACAATTTTTAAAAAAAACCTAGAAAGGGAAATTCAATTCCATCTATAACCAGCAATGTCTGTTCTGGTCAGGCAGAGGTACTGTCCCAGTGAAAGAATTTCAGGCCTGTAATAAAGTGGGCAAAGATAAAATTTCAGTTTCCTTTGCTGCTGCTGATTGCATCTCCAGTCAGTCACTTCTTCCCAGTTTTCCATCATTATTTCCTGAAGCAGAGTAAGTTATAGCCATCCACCCCTAGATAGGTGATTTGATTATCTTCAGCATGTGGAATCTGTTACTCTCACAATGCTTATCAGCCCTGGCACAAATTGAACACATTAATCACGAAAAAAAAAAAAGCAGTCTGCAAGAAGGATAGAAACTAGTGAATTTCACCGATAATAGGAAAATGCTTTTTCTTTTGGGGCCACAGTGCTAATATTAAGTTAAAAGGAAAAGACTATTTTTTCTGGTGTGTGATAGCATTAATAATGGATAAGAAAAAATGAATTTAAATGGATACTAGGAGATCTGAAAAGCAGCCACTCAATCCTCAGGAGCAAATAGCGTTTGGTAATTATTTATATTTGATTCTTATGACTCCATTTAGGACATTGTTGAATGAGACATTTAGAGGAAGGTTGAAAAATCTGAGCTCAAAGATTTGTACCTTATCTTTTCCCAAATAAACATGGATTTGTGCCTTCAAATGGTTAATGTTTATTTCCAAGCAGCTGGAAACGCTGTTTGAATAGGATCCCTTGACTGTTTAAAGCAAACGTCTCAGGCTCCCCAGGAAATAGGGAACAGTGGGGGAGGTGGGAAGGGAGGCTCTCAGTAGCTGGTTCTTATCCCCTAGCCCAGCCTGCAGGCTGGGCTCCACCCATCTATCACTGAAAAGAAAGCCGAGAGGCTTTCCCCTTGGACAAAAACGTCCTTTTTTGTTACCTTGCTATTATGCCTGGCAGCTTCTTGTCCATGAATTCCTGCATGCACTGGTGTTCCGTGGAATTGTTGAGAAACCTCCGAAAAGATTCAACATATCTGCTGTGATCAGAAAACAAGCTCTTCATGGAAGATGCCATATTTGGTTTTCTAAGGAAGACGGAGGGAGAGAGAGAGAGAGGGGAGGTTTAACTTCGCCTCTCCTTTCTACCCAGTTCCTTTTTGCTATCCCTGCCCCCACCAATTTGTTTTCAGGAAGCAAACAAAGCTTCCTTTGAATTTAACTGGTAATGGAAAGGCTGGTGCACAAGGCTCATTATTACACCCGTACAACTTTTGCACTCATACTTGAACCCATACGTGGTTGTTTTGTAATAATTGAAGGTAGTAAACAAGGCAGTAAATCCACAGATAAAACTTGTTTTACTCCTAAAGTTCAGAGAGTTGTAAAAACAAACTACAGTCTAATTACTTCTTGTTTTGTTTGCCCTGCCTCTCAGTGAGTTCCAAGTGGGAAAGAGGTTTCTTTTGATTAGGGACTCAACTGTTGGAAAAAGCTTATCAGGTAGTAGGTAATAAGCTTAGTAATCAATGTATGTAAAAAAAACTGTTTCAGGTGTGACCCACCTTGGCTCCAGGCGACTGTAAGCAGTTTCACCTTTGTGCCTCAGGAGCACTGAACGCAATCAAGACGGTCTCTGAGCCATTGTACTCTGGGATGAGGCCACCTCTGCAGTGCACAGATGAAAGAATGCTGCCCCTTTTTGCTTTTTTTTTTTTTTTAAGATTCCATTCATTCTTTTCAAAGAAAAGGGCAGGGTGGGAGGAAGAAAGGGAAAGAAGCATCACTGTGTGGTTGCTTTTCACCTGCCACCAGCCAAGAACCTGGCTAGAGGCCACAACCTGGCCATGTGCCCTGACTGGAAATTGAACCAGTGACCTTTAGGTTCACAGGCTGGTGTCAATCCACTGAGCCGCACCAGCTAGAGCTGCAGTTTTTATCTGATTAATTTTTCTCTGAATTCCAAACCCCTTACCAACACTTTTTGCCTTATAAAAAGGGGCCGTTTATAATGGATTTTTTAAGGTTAGGGTCTTCTCAGATCGCTGACCATCTGAAGAAAGTGTCTCAGCTTATTGGGTCTGGTAGATGGCAGGCAGCACAAGCACACCGGCTTTTCGGGTTTGACTTTCAGGGCCAAAGGTGGCAAACACAGGAATAAACATGCCAGTTACAAAACTACAGAGCATGTTCTGCATTTACAGCTGTTGAAACGTTTGACATATGGCTGTCATCCCTTTCCTTGCTTTCTGAGGAGCATTTCATGCCTTTATATCCCTCAACAGTTAACTTTAAACTCATCTGCTGCATTTCTTAACATACTGATTAATTCGTTGTGATTTAGGAAGTCTCTTTAGAATAAACCAGCAAAGGAGAACCAGAGAACTATTAGCTAGAAGGTCTTAGAAGCCTATGGGAGTGAAATGAGGGAATTGAGAGAGTAGTTTAGGGCAAGAATGCTGGGCAGCTTTCCTAAGTGCCTCTGAAGGTGGGATCATAGATTTGTAGGGTCAGCCTTTTGAAATCCAGCAGTGTCTCCTGTTAAAAGACTCAGTGGTAGAGAATTCAAATGCCAAGCATTTTACCTGAGAAGTGGTCTTAAAGGAACCATGCTTTATCCAGTGAAAGATTATTAATAATAGTATACAACTCATGGAGGAGTTTTGAGAATTAAATGAGTTAATTTATATATATATATATATATATATCTCTTAGAAATGTGTCTACCTAAAACATTCCCTCTTCTGATTCAGTTCCAAAACTGCCCTCTGAATATTCAACATACTCCCCAGCCCTCTTTCATAACTTTGTTATAGTCTCATTGCTTTCAGAGCCACAGTTTTATCCTAGGGGGAAATGGGAAGTCTAGAAAACAGACTGATGTGGCTATAGCTCCTGATTGGGCCACTAATGAACTATGTAACCTTAGCAAAAACATAAGCTCCAGTTTTCCCATCAGTAAAATGGGAACAATGCGTTCTATCTCACAGAGTTGTGAGAATTATAGAGATAATTTTTGTAAAATGATTAGCACGCTATTACTGCTCTTGTAGGAGCCGGCTGCTGCTTTCTGAAATAATAAAACAGCAAAAAGTTGTTTTATTTATAGACACCAAAAATTGAGTTTCATATCATTATCACATGTTTTGAAATAATACCCTTCTTTGGATTTTCTTCAATCATTTAAAAATATAAAAGTTATTTTTAGCTCATGGGCTGGTTGTACAAAAAACAGCTGCAGGCTGGATTTCGCCCATGGACCTTAATTGGCCAACTCCCAAATCTAGCTCCTCCGGCTCCATATATTCACTGCTGAACTCTTAACTCTATCCAACCAGCCGCATGTTCTGTTAGCTTGTTTTTCTTTATTACTATTCTTCCACACTTCTTTTTAGACCTCAATACAAATAATTTATTCATATATTCATCAACTGAACAGTTCTTTAGTAGGGGTCTAATATGTGCTATTCTGCTGAGAAGGAATATCCTTGATCTTATATTCAAAGTCCCTACCTTTAACTAAAACCCAGTCTTCTTCTAAATTCATCACTTGCGTCACTTGTCAAATCTGCACCAAAAGCCTGCTCTTCATGTAAGTTTCATTAAGGATTTTCTCTCCATTCTCATTGCTTCCAGCCTGCTTAGGATTCTCTTTTTTTCAGTGGCTGTGCTATTTTTCCTTTTCTTCTTTTTTTTCCTTTAAAGAAAAATGTAGTGTTTAACACACTGTTTTCATTTGTTTTAAAATAATTTTAATGTTCAAAAATGTTTATATTTTTATAATTCAACCTAGTAGAGCTTTATTCTATTATGATCATTCCCTACTTTTGTTCTATAATTTTTTCAGTTTTTTTTAAAGAAAGGTAACCAATTAATCTCAAAATGTTTTGAATTTTTACTATTTTACTTATTTATTTATTGGGGTAACATTGGTTAATAAAATAATATAGGTTTCAAGTGTATAATTTTATAATTCATCATCTATATTGTATACAATATAGATGTGAACAATGTGTGTTTACCATCCACAAGCAACTCTCTTTCCACCACCATTTATCCCCACTTTACCCTCTTCTACTTAACCCCACCCCCATTTTCCTCTGTAATCACTGTACTGTTCATACTGTTGTCTGTGTCTATGAGGTGTTGTTGTTGTTGTTGTTGTTGTTGTTGTTTTTATCTTTCACCTTGTTCACCTAGTCCTGCAAACCCCCTCCCATCTGACAGTCTGTTCTCTTTGGGTTTCTTTCTTTCTTTCTTTTTTTTTTTTGTTAGTTTATTTTGTTCATTAGATTCCACATGTGAATGAAATCATATAGTACTTGTCTTTTTCTGACTGGTTTATTTCCCTTAGCATAATACTTTCCAGGTCGATCCAACTGTCACAAAGAGCAAGATTACCTTCTTTTTAATAACAAAGTAGTATTCCATTGTGTAAATGTACAAGAGCTTTTTACCTCCTCTTTTACTGATGGACACTTGGGCCCCTTTCCTATCTTGGCAATTATAAATAATGCTGCAATGAACATAAGGGTACATATATTCTTTCAATTAGTTTCTCAGGTTTCTTCAGAGATATTCCCAGAAGTGGAATTGCTGGATTACAAGGCAATTTCATTTTTCGTTTTTTGAGGAAATGTCATACAGTTTCCACAGTGACTGCACCAATCTGCATTCCCACCAACAGTACACAAGGGTTCCTTTTTTTCCACATCCTTGCCAACACTTGATTGTTGATTTATGTCCATTAAGATGATAACCATTCTGACAGGTGCAAGGTGATATCACATTGTGGTTTTAATTTGCATTTCTCTGAGGATTAGTGATGTTGAGCATCTTTTCATATATAATCTATGGGCCATCTGTATATCCCTTTCAGAGAAATGTCTATTCAGGTCCTTTGCCCATTTTTAATTGGAGTATTTGTCCTTTTTATAATTTTGGATATGAACTGTTTATCAGATATATCATTGGTGAATATATCCTCCCATTCAGTGGGTTGTCTTTTCACTTTGTTGATGGTTTCCTTTGCTGTGAAAAATCTTTTTAGTTTTATATAGTTCCATCTGTTTATGTTTTCTTTTGTTTCCCCTTAGCCAATGACATATATCAAAAAAAAAAAAAAAAAAAATTACTATGACAAATGTCCAAGACTTTACTGCTTAGGTTTTTGTCTATAATTTTTATGATTTCAAGCCTTACATTTAAATCTATTATCCATTTTCAATTTATTCTTGTGTATTGTGTTAAAATGTGGTTGTTTCATTTTTTGCACATATCAAATTTTCCCAATACCAATTATTGAATAAACTCTTGTTAGCCCTTTGTATGTGCTTGCTTCCTCTGGTGAAAACTAATTGACTATAAAGGTGTGGGTTTATTTCTAGGCCCTTTAGAGTGTTCCATTGATCTCTATGTCTATTTTTATGACAGTACCATGCTGTTTTGAATACTGTGGCCTTTTAGTGTAGTCTGGTATCAGGTAGCAATGAGTCTTCTAACTGTTCTTCTTTCTCAAGATGGCTATGGCTATTCAGAGTATTTTATGTTTCAATATACCTTTTTGGAATATTTGTTCTAGTTATATGAAACATTTCATTGCTATCTTGATAGGAATTGCATTGAATCTATAGATTGTTTGGGTAATATGGACATTTTAGTAATGTTAATTCTTCTTATTTGTGAACATGGCACATGCTTCCACTTACTTGTATTCTTCGATTTTTTTCTTCGGTGCCTTAGAATTTTCTGAGTCAGGCTTTTTTCATTCTTGGTTAAATTGATTCCTAAATATTTTATTTTATTTTTCAAATTGGATTGTTTTCTCAGTTTCCCTTTCTTATTGCTCATTATTGATGTATAAAACAAAATACAACTGATTTCTGGATAATTATTTTGTATCCTGCTATGTTACTGAGTTCATTTATCAGTTCTGGTAGTTTTTGGGTAAAATCCTCTTTTTTAAATTTTTTTATTTATTTATTATTTTTAGAGAGAGGAGAAGGGAGGGAGGCAGAGAGGGAGAGAAACATCAATGTATGGTTGCCTTTCACCTGCCTCCAGCTACAGACCTGGCTGGAGACCTGGCTTGCAACCTGGTTATATGCCCTGACTGGGAATCGAACCAGTGGCCTTTGGGTTCGCAAGCCAGCATCTATCCTCTGAGCCACCAGCCAGGGCTCAGGTGGAATCTTTAGGGTTCTCAAATACAATATTATATCATTGGCAAATAATGACAGTTTCATTTCCTCCTTCCCAGTTTGGATTCCCTTTTTTTTTCTTTTTGTCTGATTGCTGTGGCTAGGACTTCCAGTTCTATGTTGACTACGAGTGGTGAAAGTGGGCATTCCTGCCTTGTTCCTGATCTTGAGGAAAATACTTTTAGTTTTTGACTATTAGTGTGATGTTAGCTGTAGGCTTGTCGTACATAACCTTTATTTTGTTGAGGTTTCCTGTATTCACACTTTGCTGAGAGTTTTTATCATAAATGGGTTCTGGATTTTATCACATGTGTCTATTGATATGATCATAGGATTTTTATTCTTCATTTTGTTTATGTGTTGTACCATGTTTACTGATTTGTGGATGTTCTACTAACCTTATTTTCTCAGAGTAAATCCCACTTGATTATGGTGTGTGGTCTGTTCAGTAATTGATAAATCTGGTTTGCTAATATTTTGTTGAGGATTTTAGCATCAATGTTCATTAGGGATATTGGCATATAACTTTGTTTCTTTGTAGTGTCTTCATTTGGTTTTGAAATTAGGATAATGTTGGCCTCATAAAATGAACTTGGGAGTCTTCCCTTCTCTTGACATTTTTTGAATAGTTTAAGAAGGAGAGGTGTTAGTTCTTTGAATGTTTGGCAATATTTACCTGTGAAGCCATCCAGTCTAGGACTTTTGTTTATTGGGAGGTTTTTGGTTGTTTGGTTGGTTGGTTGGTTGGTTGGTTACAGCTTCATTTCATTAGCTGAAGTCAGTTTATTCAGATTCTTTAATTCTTCCTGATTCAGTTTTGGAAAATTGTATGATTCTAGGAATTTAGCCATTTCACCCAGGTTGTCCAACATGTTAGCATATAGTTGTTTGTTATATTTTCTTAAACCCTTCATATATCTTTGGTGTTAGTTGTTACTTCTTCTCTTTCATTTATTTTATTTATTTGGGTCCTATCTTTTCTTCTTCATGATTCTGGATAAGAGTATCAATCTTGTTTATAGTTTCAAAGAATGAGCTCTTGATTATTAATCTTTTGTAATGTGTTTTAGATTCTATTTTGTTATTTCTGCTCTGATATTTAATATTTTATTTGTAATATGCATTGCATGTTTTGTTTGTTGTTCTTTTTCTAGTACCTTTAAGTGTAAAGTAGACTGCTTATTTGAGATTTTTCTTAGTTTTTCAGGTAAGCTAAAAAATTTCCCTCTTAGGACAGTGCTGTGTTCTTATATTCATTTTTTTAAATTTAATTTAATTGTTGTTGTATTACATCCATCCCCTTTTTACTCCCCTCTGTCCCCTTCCCCACCCACCCTTATATTAATTTTTTAAAGGCAAACAGTGGTACCTCTGTACTCATTATTTATTAGTTCCAGAACTTTTGATGAATGCCAAATCTGACTAGTACAGGACAATGAAGCATTTTCTCTTGAGGGGCCATGTCGTGACTCATACAACTTCTAGCAAGTGCAAGTCCCAAGCAAGAGGCAAGTGCTGAAACACTTTTTCCCCAAAATTCAATGAATAAATACAGAGTTTGATGAGTTCAGAAGTCAATGAGTACTGAGGTATGACTATATTTTGATTTCTTCCTTGATATCATTTTTTAGTAAAGTATTATTTAGCCTTCATGTCTTTTTGTGTTTTTCAGGGGTATTTTTTGTGATTGATTTATAGTTCCATATGATCTGATTTCATTACGATTAGAGAAGATGTGTTATACTAATTTAATCTTCTGAAATTTAATATAACTTGTTTTGTGCTGTAACATATGGTGTATCTTAGAAAATGTTCCATACACACTTGAAAAGAATGTCTCTTCTGGTGCTTTGGAGTGAAATGCTCTGATAATACCAAGTAAATCCATCTAATCTAGTGTGTTATTTGAGGCCTCCATTTCCTTATTGATTTTCTGTCTGGGTGATCTACCTATTGTTGTTAATAGAGTTAAAATACCCTGTTATGACTGTATTATTGTCAATCTTTCCCTTTATGTCCATCAAGATTTGCTTTATATATGTAGTTGCTCCTATGTTGGATGCATAAATGTTTACAAGGGTAATATCCTTTTATGGGATTCCTCCCTTTATTATTATGTGGTATTTTCTTTGTCTCTTTCTTTTGCCTTTGTTTAAAAGTCTATTTTGTCTGATATAAGTATTGCTACCCCATCTTTTCTTTCCTCAATTTCATTTGCATAAAGTATCTTTTTTTAAATCTCTTTACTTTTAGTCTATGTGTATCTTTCATTCTAAGGTAGGTCTCTTGTAAACAGCATATATATGGGTCTTGTTTTGTTATCCATTCAGATACCCTATATCTGTTAATTTGAGCATTTAAAGTACTTACATTTAAAATAATCATTGATAGGTATATGTTTTTTTTTTGTTTTTGATAGGTATATGTTTATTGCTACTTTATTCTGTATAACTATGTTACCCTGTTCTCTTCTTCTTCTTCTTCTTCTTCTTCTTCTTCTTTCTTCTTTCTTCTTCTTCCTCTTCTCTGTCTTTTTAAAAAAGACTTAGACTTTCAGCCCTGGCTGGTGGCTCAGTGGATGGGGCACCAACCTGCAAACCCAAAGGTCACTGGTTTGATTCCCAGCCAGGGCATATACCCAGGTTGCAGGCCAGGTCTCCAGCTAGGTCTGTTTCTGGAGGCAGGTGAAGGGCAACCATTGATGTTTCTCTTCCTCTCTGCCTCTCTCTCTTCTTCTCTATTTGGAAATAATAAATAAAATATTTTTTAAAAATAAAATAAAGTTTAAAAGACTAATATTTTTGTAATATTGGTTTGGTTGTAATGAACTCTTTTAGCTTAGTATTTAATTCTATTATTTTATTTTACTTTAGTTTAGTTTATCTGGAAAGCTATTTGTTTCTCCTTTAACTTTAAATGATAACATTGCTGAGTTACTTTACATCACTTTGATATTTCAAGTGAATCTCTTCTGGTCTGAAATATTTTTGTTGAGAAATCAACTGACAGTCTTATGGGAGCTCCCTTGTAAATTGTCTTTCTCTTACTTTTGGCTCTCTTTTTGACTTTGCCCTTTGGCATTTTAATTCTGATATGTCTTGGTGTGGGCATCTTTGAGTTCATCTTGTTTGAAACTGTGTTTCTTGAATTCGTGTGTCTTTTTTCTTCACCAGATTAGGGATGCTTTCAGTTATTATTTCTTCTAATAGGTTCTTGATTCCTATCTCTGTTCTGGTATTTCTATAATGTGGTTGTTGTTATGCTTTATGTTGTTCCAAATCTTCTTTAATATATCCTCATTTTTAAAATTCTTTTTGCTTCTCTGATTGGGTGTTTTCTGGTAACTTGTCTTTCAAATTGCTGATTTGATCCTCTGCTTTATCCAACCTACTATTTATTTCTTCTAGTGTATTCTTCATTCCAGATTTGTATTCTTCATTTCCGACTAATTACTTTTTATAGATTCTCTGTTTTTTTCATGCTGTTGAAGTTTCTCGCCAAGTTTCTTACACATTCTTATAACCATTTTTTGGTACTCCATGGTAAATTTTTGCCTTCATTTCATTTAGCTTTTTTTTTTTTTGAGTTTTCTCTAGTTCTTTATGTTGCTTTGTCTCCCCATTTTAGCTGCCTCTCTGTATTTGTTTCTATGTTAGGCTGATTTGCTGTGTGTCCTTTGGGACCCAGTGGTGCAGCTTCCTTGATCCCCTGAGCTGACGTGCTCCAGGAATGTCCCGTGTGGGTTATGTGAGCCCTCCTGTTATAATCGAATCTTGATTGCTATTGGCCAGTTTGTGTGTAAGGAGGATCATTAGGCTGGCTGACTGTGAAGATCAAATCCAACTACTATGTACTAGCCACTGTAGAGGCATTGACCACAGGAGGTAGATTTCACCACAACAGAGCATGGTTTCTGCCAAGATCTCATTATGAATATGCTACTTGTGAAGTTAATTGCATCCTACTCTGATGTTGTCTGAAGCTGGCCACTGGCTGTGTCTGTTCTGGGGCCTCCTTGGGAAGGACTCTGGTGTAGATCCACATCAGACAGGGCCTGTAAATGGTGCTGGACAATCTGTTTGGAGCTGCAAAGCAGACCACAATTTGTGGCTGCCGTTGCGGGTTTTGGTGGGTGGGGGAAGGACTGAGCTGCTCATCAAGGCCAGCTTCTACCAACACCCTGCCTAAGGATTTGTTAGCAAAAGGCCTAAGGTACTCTGAGATTTGCCTCCATCTGCCTTTACCTGATAGCTACCTTTTAGGTTCAGTCACTGAAAGAGCCTCTGGTAGTACACAAGTTGCATGAGGTCACCATATAGGGTCAAATGGTAAGTCACCAGATTGATATAGATTTCAACTTGGTGCTAGAGCTGGGCCTGAGGACACTCAGCCAAAGTCCCAGTGTATACCATGTCTAGCTGCCCTCCACTGGGTGTCTATAGACCTTTGTGGTGGTGTGGGGTCTCAGGGTATCATCAGGGTGAGGCCAGCAGAGTTTATCAGGTCCAAATAGACCATGATACAACCATGTGAAGGGAAGAGTCTGCACTGGTTGGGCATTCAAGGGAAAAATGGCCCCTGTCCTAGAGACACACAACTCAGTCTTCCTCAGATTCCACTTCATATAGTTTCTAACAGCAATGAAATGCACATTGGGTCAAAGATGGTAAAGGTATATGGAATTAACTTGGTAACTTTTGAAAATAATATTTTGAAAATCCTGAATACACGTGTGGGCTATCTTGCCTGTGAAACTTCATACCACCACCACCACCACCACCACCACCACCACCACCACCAACAACAACAACAACAAAAAGCCAGAGTGATTTTTGCCTCCCACCAATGCCTGTTCCTTTTTAGCATCTGCTTTTAGTTTGGATGCCAAGAGAAATGCTGGTTGGTTGGTTCAAAGTTTGTTAAAACTTTAAGCAGTACTGGATCTTTCATTAGCCAGATAAACACTAAAAAGCTCACTTGGTTTTCATAATATTTTTGCTAAAATCATTTTCCTAAGGTTCATTTTATCACCTTTTTATCTTCAGTCAGGGTAAGAAATGAATGCACACTGGAATTTAATTTGTTTAGGGAATATGTTTTGTTTAATTTGATTTTAAACTACTAACTGCAATCTGGTACTTAGAAGAGATAGCTTGAACTCCTTAATAGCTTTTTCCAGAGGGATTTCCATAGTGAAAATGGAGGAAGGGGGTGAGGAGTAAATATCGATGATATTTAAGCAAATAATTTTAGAAAACCCATAGAATGAATGAAAATTACATATGAAAACTCAAATTGGAATTAGAATTCTAAGCAAGGTCTCCATGAATACAGAGCCCTACACCCTGCTGCTGGGTGGCAGACAGGAAAGAATAAATGAGCTCCAGCTTTTGAGAAACTTAATTAAAAGTTATAGCAAACCTGGGATTCTCCTGGAAGAATTAGTACTTACTTTAATAAAGCCTGCTCCTCATTAAGAAGAAATTCTAACTTGATACCAGGATTGCAGTTCAGTGCTGAAAATGGCCTTTCTATGAGATCTTGTTCATTTTTCCAAACACAATATACCCCCACCCCGACACCTTCCTCTGGCACCCAGACAGGAAAGCATCTGCCAAAACAACGATAGAACGCTTAGAAAACCATAGCCCTTCATTGAACTTTATTACTGTGAGTAACAAGAAATCCAGACCAAGGGTAATGCTGGGTAGAAACCATATTTACCACCCATGTGGGAAATTTCCATTTCTAATTTTAAATCTCTGGTAAGGACAGAAAAGAGATCAGTGGTTGCCAGGGTTAAAGTTTGTGGGGAGGACTAGGCTATAGAGGAGCAGCAAGAGGGAACATTTTTGGAGCCATGGAACTATTCTGTACTCTGAGTGTGCTGGGGGTGTTTGTGAAAACTCCTAGAACTGTATGCCAAAACGGAAGGAAGTTTACTGCATGTAAATTTTAAACAAATAAGTAAACATTATCTGCTTCTACATTTTTAAAAAGTGTGTCAGTTTGGCTTTGTGCTACATGTGTCCACCAGAAGACTTGACATCTAACTGGCATTTCTCCAACTCTTTAATTACTATTTCAAAGCCTCCTTCCCTCCCAAATCTCTGTACTTTCCCCTCTTCCCCAGGGTTTACTATGATTTCTGGATTTTGGTGGGTTTTTTTGTTTTTATTTTTTAAGATTTTATTCATTATTAGAGAGAAAGACAGAAAGGGAGGAAGAAAAGGAGAGAAACATCAATGTATGGTGGCCTTTCACCTGCCCCCAGCTACAGACCTGGCCGGAGACCTGGTTATGTGCCCTGACTGGGAATAGAACCAGCGAGCTTTGGGTTCATAGGCCCACACCTATCCACTTAGCCACCAGCCAGGGCTGATTTTTTTTTTTTTTTTTTTCAATAAAGGAACCAACACCTCAAATGAATGATGGTGATGAACAGCACTCAGACCTGGGAACATTTTGACATTGGGGAACTGTGTGGATGGAAAAGCTTCACATTAAAAGTTGGCAGTGGTGGAGTTGGGATTTGGGTCAGGGTATGCATGACTTCTTTTTTTCACATCCCCTGTGAGTCTGAAAGGGGGAAGTAGGGAAGGAATGAAGAATATCTGGGGATTTAGTGACCTCAGTATCATCAAAAGAACCTTTTAGGTCTGGTGAATGTGAAAGGAAAAAAGACAAGCAGACAGGCCATGAGATTAAAAGATTTATTTGGCCAGCTGCACAAGTGGGCTGAAGCAAGGAAGGCAGGAAGGTGTCAGTAGCCAACAAAAAATAAAAAGCAGTCTTTAAAGGGGATAAAGGGGGAGAGAGTTGGAGAGATTGATTCCCTGTTGATGGCTTTGGGGGAGTTGGCTCTAAGAACAGAGAGACTTAATACTAGAAGGGAATTCTCAGGTTCTTACCAGCAGACTATCATATCCTTGAAGGCCACAGGCCTGGTCAGCAGACCAAGACATCTTTGAAG
This sequence comes from Noctilio leporinus, assembly GCA_004026585.1. Classification (NCBI taxonomy): domain Eukaryota; kingdom Metazoa; phylum Chordata; class Mammalia; order Chiroptera; family Noctilionidae; genus Noctilio; species Noctilio leporinus. The sequence goes on along the minus strand of PVIW01001996.1, from coordinate 193,484 downwards.
GGCACAGATGGTTACTATTATCAGCATTTACTGAGGAGGCAGCAGGTTTAATGAGGTTTGCTAAAATTATGCCGGGATTTCCATAAACCAGGTCTTATGCCAAAGAGAACCTATTTTAAATTAACTTGTGGATTAGTGGGATTGGTGGGTGGGTGGTCTGACTTAAATAACTTTTGAAATAATTATAAAGTTAATAAGTTAACTGAATAAATAGTTCCTCTTTCACTTTCTTCATATTCCTCACTGGAGTATTTTCTCTTGACTTTAAATACCATAGAGAGCATAAGGAAGTCATGGCAGTGGGGGAGGATTATTTGCAGGCAGAATCACATATCAAAGAAAATGCCTATCCAGGATGAAGATAAGCTAAGGTGGATAAAAACAGACTCATGGAGACTGGGTGTTCAGATTAAGTGTTAGAGTCGAAGAGCTAAGATAGCAAAGGGAGATGAGTCAGGAGTAGAAACACAATGGTTGGGTCATGGACCTTCCTAGGAAAGGACTTTGATGTACAACTGCATGTGCTCTCAAAACTGGTCAGGTTAAGTGGACCAGGGTGTTTAGGGGAATGGATAGCAAGGACAGAATCAGAGAAATATATCTAAGGCAATGGTGAGATGTCCTCAGCTTAAGTCAAAACTGGGATTGTTGGGCACTCGTACTGGTAGTGAGGAGTGATTGTTGACATGTTCACAGGCAGGGAGCCTTTTACCCTCCACCTCTCCCCCAGCCTTTTTCCCTTTTCAAGTGATTCAGCAGCAGGAAAGTCAGACATTTGAATAGATTCTGTAGGCAAAGCACTTCTTTTGTCCTAGATTGAAAGTTAAAATATATTCTCCCCACTATAGAAAAAAATAATAACAGTGTCAGTAAAAGAAGAGTTGATATGGCACTATTGAAGTAGTATTTCAGAAACAGAATAACTGGAAACTGAAAACCAACTTCCATATTTAACATAACCTCTATGGAGAAGGCATTACAAGATTTTTTTTTAATTGACTTCTAGAAAGAGAGGAAGAGGGGACAGAGAGACATTGAGAAATAGAGAGATTGGGTGGTGCATCAATGTGAGAGAGAAACATCGATCCATTGCCTCTTGTATATGCCCTGATCAAAGATCAAACCCAAAACCTAAATATGTACTTTGTGAGGGGATTGAACCTGCAACCTTTTTAAAAACTTTTTATTTATGATATTCAGAGAGAGGGGAAGGGAGAGAGGCAGAGAGGGAGAGAAACATCAATGTATGCTTGCTTTTCACCTGCCTCCAGCTAAGGACCTGGTTGGAGACCTGGCTTGCAACCTGGTTATGTGCCCTGGCTGGGGAATCGAACCAGCGACCTTTGGGTTCACAGGCTGGCACCTATCCACTGAGCCACCAGCCAGGGTGAACCTGCAACCTTTTGATGCACAAAATGATGCTCCAGCCTTGGCTTAAAGGCATTGCAAGTTTCAAGTCAACTTTTAGAAAACTTTTGGTTCCATTGAAGTGAATCTTCTGAGGGATTTGTTGAACTGTTCAAACATGGACCCATTTATGACTTGAAAACTGCCTCTATTTTAACACAAGAATAGAAATGCCTCAAATATTTTCATGCATCTCTTATTTTGATGTGAGGTAAATTGAAGACTGAATGTTTTATTTATCAAATATAAATCCTAGTACTGGAAGTCAAGTTTAAAGACTTCTTGCTTTCTTGGCATCCTAATTTGTGGGTGGAAAATGGTTTTCATCCACCTGCATGCAGTCAAGGGTACCCACAGATAATGACCCAAGAATCTCCTTTCTATTTAGAGTGTTGGTCCTTATACTGGGTTTTGTCTGGGACACATTGCCCTTTGCCCAATTTCTCTATCTCCCTTTTCCTCACCCTGCTTTATCAAGATGCAGTCCTCTTTATCTGCTCACAAAAGTGAACTCCTAAGTGCTGGTTTGTGATCAAGAAGCAACAAAGCTGTCATCTCCCTAAATATATTTTTATATTTTGCTTGAGGTTGTCACTATAAATAAGAGAAAGTATTGCTGATGGGGTTTTTCATGTGTGTGCTCTCTTTTTCTCTCCCTCCTCATTCACTTCATCATCCCAAGACCCCTACAGCTGGGTCGCCACCTCCAAACAAATGGGGAGAAGCAACCTATTAACTTAAAATGCAATATAAACAGAGAGAAGAAGCAATTTGTAACTTGGATTTTCTGAAAAGCTGTCTACATTCTGGTGGCTAGTCAAGGGAATGGAACAAATAAACAGGTTATTTGACTGTCATTTCATTTGAATTATTTTAGGGATCATAGTGGCCCAGGGGAATAGTCCCACTGAGTCCTCTCTCTCTCTGAAAAATAGTTTAGTTTTTGTCTATGTCACTCATTTGGGAGAATACAGAAATGGACAGCATCTCTGGCAGAGTCTTAGGAAAATTATTTTGGGAATAAGACCAGTGAAGAGGGTTGTGAGAATGATGACTATGGAGACTTAAACCCCTTATGTCTTCTAGAAATGGAAAGACTGGACAAGATTGAAGTGCTTGTGCCAGGAATTCTCATATGCATGCCAATCTCTACAGCAAGCAATGTCACTGAACATCAAGGTGACCTTACAACCTGAGAATGTGGAAGGAAGAGATAGTCATACATTTAGCGACCTACTCAGAAGCATGTAGAGCAGGATGGTAAATACGCCACACACATGTTGCAGTCACCCTTGCCATGTCCGTGGCATATGTTATAGATGAATTACAACCTTCTTTCCCCCACAACACAAATTCTATTTCAATACAGAATGCCAGATAAATTATCCATCAACTGCGGTCAGCATACAGCAATCTATTTGCTATTATGTGATCTGGAATGTACCTGAACACTTGCCTGCTTTCCTTCTTTTTTTTTTTTTTTAAGATTGTATTTATTTATTTTTAGCAAGTGGGGAATGTAGGGAGAAATAATGATAGAAAGAAACATCAGTGTGTGGTTGCCCCTCACATGCCCCCAACTGGAGACCTGGCCAGAAACCCAAGCATGTGCCCTGATTAGGAATCACTACCCTTTAATTTGCAGGCTGGGGCTCAGTCCAAGGAGTCACACCGGGCAAGGCTGAACACCTGCTGTCAATTCAGGTCAAAAGCACTGTGATTTAGGCTTGATTTAAGGAAACAAGCACCTGCCCTCTGACTCAGTCTCTGCTTCAATGTAGGTGCAAGCACACCTCTTTTCATTATTGCCCTGTATGGGTTTTTACATTTCTCTTACCATCATAACCATTTAATTTTATTTTCTACTCCACTATTTTACCTCCTGCCCTCATAATATTCAGGCAACATTCAGGGGCTGTCTTGTGGAGGATGTAAATGAAATGAAGTTGAAGATAATGACAAGAAAGATTATACAGATTTTCTTGTTATCTTCATCTATACCTAAATGTAGTCTTTAGAAGTTCAGATAGGCAACAAAGTTGTCAGATGTCTCAGGTGACTCTCTCCTCAGGTATGATTGGTGTCCTTCTCTTAGTGTTAGGTTATCTGGGAAATCACAGGACTAATAATGACCATGTTAATGACATCTATAAAATTTCCCACAAATTACCTCCTAAAGCACTACAGAGATAACAATTGAGTTTCACCATTTTTAGACAAAGCCTCCACACCTACCTTCATAAAAATTGTAACCCTAATACTGAAGTGTGTATTTTTTTATTAAGCCTTTTGGTATATTGTATGCCCTTCAATCCAAACAACCTCACTGAAGTTTCATCATAATCTCTGAAATTTGATTTCTGCAGATTATCAAATCATACTTATCTATAATTATGGAGATAAATTTCAGCATTTATAATTAAAAATAATTTTCAGTTGTGATAACTTTTTGTGAATCATATTATCTCCAAAGGAGTGTTGTATTTACTGAAATATTAGTTTATTAAATATCTGTAAATGCATGTACACAGTCTTAGGGACATAGGGGCCCAGCAGCAGCTCATTTGAGTTATTGAAAGGTATTTTCTGAAATTCTCAATCTTTAGAGATTTCTTTTCCCCAATATGATTCTTAAAACAAAAAATCCTAAGAGTAGGAGAAATAAAGAAAAAATGGTTCAATTTCACATGAGGCCATTGCCTTAGCATTGTGAGGTTTCACAGGTATTTTTAACTATTAATAATATTTAATTCTTGCCTACCTCAAATGCACCTCTTAAATTTCCAACATTAAATGTATCTCATTGAATTAAGACAAACCTCCTGTCTGGGAGTAGTCACTCAATAACCAGTCATAGTTTAATTAGCTTTTGGTGAAAAGCAGGATTGAAGCAAATGGGTCACCCTTCAGGTAAGTATCATCAGTAAGGGAGAATTATTAGACTGAGTTGTGTTTTCTCTTTTAGCTAGGGTAACTTTGACTTTAAAGACACTTTGGAGACATCTGGGGAGTCATAACAACCACATTTTTCTGTGACCAATTTTATGTTACCAAAACATTTCACAAACTACATATCTAATATAACTATGCCATTAGAGCTCAGCTCCTTACCTCACCAGCCCCAAATGTCTTCCATCCTTTGCCAAGTGCTAAACTAGACCCTACACCTGGTCTCCACCGGTTTCTAGAGGTGTTATCGTTGTTGTGGTTGTTGTTTTGGTGGCTCCCATCTCTGTGATCCTCATGACCTTGAATAGGAAGCAAGTCTCTTCTTATTTCATAGCTCATAATCCCTGCTGGGATGCTCACTACACTCCCATTTCTTAGAAAAATGACATCCCCCCTCCCCCAGCTTTCTCAGAGCAGTGGTGACTGATGCAACTTGATGACAATGACATTAAGCCCAACCAATGTTTAGTACCTGAAGGAAAGCATGAACAATATTGGCTCTGGTTTGAGCTACACAAGAACAAGAGAACGCTTGTGAGCTTCATTGATCCACAAACATAAATTAAAACACTTCGATAGTTTCTCATGGAATAGGCTAACAGCTGTAAGAGGGGAGGATGGAGGTGGAGACTGATTGAAAACAAAGTGAAGAGATTAGTCAAAGAACATATATGAATGATCCATGGACTATGGGAGTGGGGTGGTGTCTGGCTGGAGGGGGCAAAGTGGGAAAATTTGGGATAACTGTAACAGCATAAACAATAAAATGTATTTTTAAAAGATTTTGATAGTTTCAAAAAACTAGTGGAATAGGAGAAATGTAGAACTCAGAAGGGAGTATGTTGAGGTTCTGCAGTAGGCAGGTGGGTCTTAGTGAGCCTGGTAAGGCCTTAATGTTCATTTGACCTCACTGGTACAAGGTTGCTGATACCTAGGAATATTTGATTTATCACGGGTACATGATTTCCATAGAGGAAGAATCCATTGTTCTTCAAAAGTGAGAGACATCCCATAAGCTCCTGAAATCATTTTAATTTCTATAATTATCCACAAGATAATAATTTTGACAAAAGGTCTTTAGGTTCACTTTAATAAGCCAATCAATTCAATAGACTCTGAAGATGGTTGTGAGAATAAATCTTGTTAACCTTTGGCAGGATAGAAGATGACTGGATTCCCATATATGCTTGGGCATTCAATCTGTTGTTTGTTGTTTTAGAGAACTACATGAAGAAAATCTGTTCTCAGACAGGTATATAGTTGGAAAAATAAGGAGAATTTAAACTGTTTTTTTTTTTTTTTTGGATAATTACAAATACTGTTACAGATAGTACACCAAATCTCAACAAGTAGTAGTTACTTAAAAGTTAGTTGTGCATTGTTCTGAAACCATATCAATAAACATTTCTTAATGTTTATTATTATAATTATAAATCCATTATAATCCATTAGCCTATCTTGTACTTCAAATGGATCTTTTTAACATGTGTGAGTTGTAACATCATGCACTGATGACTTGGAAAATCTCAGTTCGCTGAGTTATGTGGATCTTACAAATAATGACATATTTCATTATACAATATCAAAAAATTTCATTTATTAATAGCAGCACCAATCTCACAGAAAAGTCTTTAACTGTTACAAAGCTGGTAAATTCATGGTGATGGATACAAATTTTCTAAAATTCAAATTTCTACTTGAAACTTTGAATTGTATTACTGGCAACAAATGCTGTTAGTCATTTTCCTCAAAATGACAGACTTATTCATTTTGACAATGTTTCTGAAATACCCCAATCTGGATATGCAAAAATTATCTCCCTTTTGACCTTTAAGTTAAAGTGGCATTTGTGAAAGATACGAATAGTTTGGCTTGCAACTTAATTGCACAAGTGCTTTTCTTCAAGACAACCATTGTACCTCTATATACAGCAGAAATGTGGTTCCTTATGCATACTTTCCATCCTATTTAGAATGGTTAATTTTACATCAACTTGGAGAATGTTTTTGGATGACTCCACTTACTATCTCTCCTGAAAAATAGGAAGAGCAAAGAGATTTCTATAAACCAACCATGAAGCAAATGAAGTTGAAATCATTCCATAAGACCCCCTCCTCCCCAACTCTGAGAGCTCCCTGAGAAGGGTGCAAGGGCTTTTCCAAGTCTAGTCTTTGTTGGTGTTACAGCAAGTGAGGAGACAACACTATCTCTTACCTGCTCAATTTGCTTCTACCCAGTAGAGCCTCTTGAAATGTCTCCAATCTCAAACCTCACTTTATGCATAATTGAGAGCTTATAAGAAACTATCACATTCTAAAATATGAAAAACAATTTTTGATGAAGCTGAGGTCCTTTATGATTGCTGCAGATTCACTTCGGGACAAGGAACCCTATAAGGAGAAGAACATGATATTTAATTTGCATAAAGACAATAAAACTCTTTCAGCAGCAATTTCCCCATATATAAAAAGTGAGAACATAGTACCTTAGTGACACAGACATCTGTTACTTAAACAGATGTTACTTTCTCAACTTACTCAGGCAAACCCTCTACTCCAGCCAGAGACCCCTAAACCAAAATTTAATGTGGATAGAATTTAAAGGAGGGGATTTGAGATAATGACTGATTTTACTTCCCAGCTTTATTATGAATATGCATGACTTTTATGTGGTTTAGTTTAGCAACATCTTCATCATCTCTCTCAGTAATTTCTTGCTTCTATCTTAATCTCCACAACCTGTAAAATCCAGTGCTTCTTTCTAAGATTCACTGCTGATTGGCATTAGCCATTCAGAGGCTTTGTCATTCTGTTTGTTTGTTTTTGCAACTGCACTTTAATGACTTCACAGGGCAGGATTCCAGCCCTATCCAAAAGACAAACAAAACTTGTTTTTGTTTCTTCTTTAAAGTCACACTGAGTCCCTGGCTGGTGTTTTCCAGTTAAGCAATACTCCCCCAGACTGAAACTGATAAGTGCATTCAGAAGTTAGGCTTATACTTCTAAATCAGCAGTTCATGAAAGGCATTACTAAAAACTATTATGCTGCTATAATGGATGATAGCGCAGTTGTATATGCTACACCTTGAAGTAAGCGGTCGGATTTTCAATCACTTGATAACCTTGAAAATACTAAGGTATCAAATTGCTATCATGAATATTGTGCAGGAGCAGAAATCACTCAGGAAGCTGCCTTTATGAATAATAATGAGAAAACAACAGCATTTTTACCAAGAAAATGGATTCGAGGCAGTGGTGTATTGACAAGCCCTCCAACAGGAAACTAAAGTAGACATTACAAGTACATTTGCATCAGACAAGGCACTAATTCATCATAAATTCCAATAGCATTGAGTTTGTTATGTCTAATCAGTTAAAAAATTATGAGCAGAGAATTAAGTTATTTGTTAAAATTCAAAGGAAAAGGGCAAGGAGAGCCCACTTATTATTTTACAGCTAAAAACAATAAACAAAAATGTTTTTTTAATATTTGAACTTCTCAATGTACTCTCAAATCCAACACATTTCAGCAGAGCATAGAAGGTGTTTGCAAAGTAAGGATTTGCTTAATAGGTATTTAAGCCAATTGCAACATGAAGACATAGCAAAATTATAGGCAGTAGACATTTACGACACATCCCTCTTCCCTAAATACATCTGCTTAACTTTTACCAAACCCTAGCCTTGTTCATGAGCAGAGAATCCAGTGTTGGTCTGTGGCATTTCCAGACTACAGACTGCTAAGAACCCTCAACAGCCATGTGAAAACTCAATGTCTGGAGTAATTCATCATTGTGTCAGATTGGCCGGCACTTTGTCACAGTGACTGACAACAGGAGAAACTTGGAAATAATACAAAGATTCTCTGTTCACTGATAGTGTCTGCAGTGTGATTAGAGAAGAAAGCTTTGAGACTGTGAGGGGAATCTTAATTTTTATCCCCAAATTAATTTTGATGTTTTTACCCTTTGTAAGTCAAACACTATCTAACTTTTTCGATTGTGTTTTCCTCAAAAACAGCCATTTTCATTTATAAAAGATCCTGGAGCCTGATTATGGAAATCACCACACACCCAACATTGTATTGGCTAGGGTGAACAATTTTTCAATTGTTTTAAAACCAACTACCCCTGTTTTATACAGGATACTGCATTCACTTGAAAAATTTAAGTGCCATGCAGCAAAAGATTGTCTTCACCAACTGACTACTACTAACAGTAGTATGAATGCAACCTAATTTGCAACCTACATTTAGTCCCACTCACTCCTTTTCTTGGAGTCCGGAATTATTTTATATTACTCAGTTTGGCAAAATCCTGATATCAGGTAAATTATTGCAAGATAAAGTAATATAGGGCATGGGCATTAGGAAAACTGAAAAGCAAATGTAAATGTATTGATGCAAATCCATCCCTTCTATAGGAAATAAGTGAAATAGCATCTTCTGCTGGTAGTTAGATCAATAATGTCACCTTCTTATTAAAAGGACAAAAAATAAAAAAAATGTATCTTACCTAAAAAGAGTATGATTACAATAGGAGTAATTTACCAAAGAGGGTAATAATCCAATCTAGCATTTTTGACTCATTATGTACCAGAAATTGTATGCATAATCTCACTAATTCACTGGAAACTCTGAAAGATGAATTATCATAACCATTTCACAGATTAGATGATGACTTAGAGAAGAACACTATGTTCCTTAAGATTATATAATTAGTAAATGGAAGAATTAAAATATAAGTCCAAGAGTGCCAAATATTATAATTTCCAAGGGCATCCCACTAGAATAATCAAAAGGATTTGAGGTGGGGGTCACTGAGAGACAAAGTCAAATACCTTCCTCATCATCTTCCACCTCATCCTTCTCTCTACTACAGCCATGCTGATTTACTGGTAGTCCTTCATATTTAACAGGCTTCCTCCTAACTTAGAGTCTTTCTAGTCACTAAAATTGTCTTGCTTATCCTTTTAACCTGGTTAAATTCCTCTATTCTCCATAGCTCAGCGGGCACCATAAGGAGTTTGGATCTTCTTTAGCATACAAACCACACGTTTTTTTGTTTTTGTTTTTTTTTCCTTTGTTGCCTCTATCAGAATGGCAACCTACAATTGTCAGAATGATTATTTTATTTATATTCAAATAACTCACTTGACTAGTAGCCCCAGGGCTTCACTCTCCCTGCCCCAATAAACAGGGGTTCATCAATTCTCTGAGAATGAAGGGGTAGATAGATCAATAATTTCTATCTCTATTTCTCCTTATAGTTTGTATTTAAAGTTTCATTTGATTTTTATTGCAACTCAACAATGAAATGAGCTAGATGTCACTTTCCCCATTTTACCAAAGAAGAAATTGATGCTCAGAGAAGTTGAATACTTCTCTAAATTTACATCAGTAGTGACAGAGCTGGCTAACATCTAAGCCCTCTGGATCTCTGTTTACTGTTGATTATACCAAAGTCTTCTTGTGCCATCAATAAAAATGGAAAATTTTGCTACCTATCCATAACGAAACACAGCAAATGGAAGAAAATGTAAAACTGAGTGCTCGGTGACCATGGAGAAAGCATAAGACGGGATGAATTGTGCAGATAGCGGCACTGCTCCCCAACGAGCCACCGGCGGCTCCAGTGCTGTGGATACTCACAAACCTCATGAAGACCCTGGAAGGTGACTCCAAAACTTGAGTTAGAAAGGATGTCTTTTTGGTGGAGGAGCTGGCTGTGAACTCAGTGAGTGGGGGGCACAGCGGCCAAGGTTTGAACACTTTGGACGGGTCGCACGGCTGTGGCCAAGTCCTTGAGGACCAGAGGCAGTGCGCTCCACAGGTTGTTGCAGAAATGGCTCCCAGCTTTGGACCAAAGCAGCTCTTCTTGCAAAGAGGTTGGGATGGGAGTCTTTGGGCCCAGCCAGACCCAAGGTCCCTTGAGGTGTTTATTAGTTCCCAAAGACACACAGGCCAGCCTCAATCAGCCAAAATCAAATAAACCAGAGGGTAAAAATCTAAACCCGTGCCATCAACTTGCACACCATACTACTCAGGTCCAACTTTAGGCCAAGTGTGGGGGTGAGCTCTGCTATCAGACTTGCTTACTGCTATTCTTGGGGTAAGAATGTCCCAGAGCCTTAAAATTCCTCTCACCTCAGCCATGTCACACAGCTGGAAAAGCTGCATTTCAGCCTAATTTTCTGGACTAGTGTGACTTCTTTTAAAAAGGGAATGTTGCTAGTAACAGTAAGCCCTTTGTTTTTTAGCCAGGCCTACCTATTTCCTTTACCCTGTGAAGTGGGCCCTTGCCTAATTTTCCCAAATATCACTTAAAAGGAAGAGACCCCTCCACCATACAAAACCATGAACAAATTATCCATCTGATTTTGAATCACCATTACTTTGATTCTCGTGATACCTGGATTTCAGAGAAGTTCTGAGTCCGTTCTGGTTCCTGAACTTCTTTGGATAAATGCCTAATTGTCTTGTAATCATACTCTCAGAAACTACTAGATCTAACTTCTACCTCTACCCTGGCCTTTCACAAAGATGCTCCTAGAAAAACTTAGAATGTCTTTCAGTAGATCACTTATACATTTTGACGAAATCCATGTCAGATTTCTGAACGTCAGATTTATCTGGTGAGCATATGAATTATCTGATGCTACTATTCTGTTCAAACCAGCACTAGGGATCTGTCCTCACATGGCAAGGAGAAAAATCCTCGGGCACACCTAAGACTTCATGAAAAGCACCATCCCACATGGAGTATCTGGTATATTTATTGCCTCTGGACCCAGACCAGTCATGTTTTAATCTGTGCTCACCACTGACCCTGAACTTCTGCACTAATTACCAGCTTCACTCCCAGAGTTTAATGAGATCATTGTGGTTTTTTTCCCTTGTGTGTACATCTGGCTGCCATATCACATCATCACAGCCTCCCAGAGACTGTTACTGGCTGCCTCTTTCCCACCTGAGCCAATTTCTTAACTCCAAAGGACTACTATAGCCTTTCTAAATGTCACTGGAAATTAAAAAAAAAAAATGAGTAGCAATGATTAGGAAATTAATACCAAGTAAACTAATACGGTGGGAATAATTATAAAGCTGAGCTCAGTGTGCAGTCAAGGTTAGGAGTTACTATTCTATATCTGTAGATATATAACAGTGGAAACTGTATTGGAGCAAGAAGGGCAGGTGTGAGGGAGAGTGGATGGGTTCATAAAGCAGAGGAAATAAGTGGGTGGGAAAGCAATAGCTTAACAGGGGGGTGCCAGTGGAGAGGTGGGCAGGAGATTGAATAAAAGAGAGCAGAGAAAGCCCTGGAAGCTGTGTTCCAGGGATGACATAGGAAACATGCTCAGAAGGCAGACAGGAGTATATATCCAACCTAGATGCTGGGATGGAAACCACTGGTACAAGCAGCACTTACTGGACATGGTAAGCTCACACTTAGCCAATCCATACAACCAGAACATCAGCCAGTCCTAAACACAGTCCCCTGCCCATATTCCTGTAATACCACTGAGCATCAAGAAGTACCGCACAGTTCTAACAACCAGCAAGATGACAAAGTCAGATCACATACTGATTTTGATTTTAGGGGCCAATCTTGTGAGACAGGCAGGACAGTCACTATTTTACTTATGTTTTATTGATAAGGGTAATGAGACTCAGAATAGAGATGTGACTTGCCTAGAGTCATGTAGCTACTGAATTCAAGGCAGGACCATGATTAGAGCTTAGATATCTTCTCCCTCTAAATCCACAGCTCCTTTCGCTTTTGCACTCTGTCCATCCAAAAGGAGTGAGAATGCTCTCAAAATTCAGAGGTCAGTTTACATTGTAATGCCCTGCTCTATACGTTTGAGTAGGAGGCTGTCCTTCATCAGTTGAATCAGTGGTTCTTAAGGATCTTTCTTTGGGTATATTTGGAAATTTATAGGGAGAGGATTTTGGTTGTAACAATAATGAAGAGTCCCTACTGGTACTTAGTGGATGGGGGCCAAGGATATTAAAAAAGACTAAATCATATTATATTATAGTCAGTAAAGAATTCTGTCTTCACACATGTTGTTGAATACCCAGTGGACATCATGACATCATGTTGGAAACCTAAGTATAATCACCTGAATCATGAACATAACTCCATTTTACATATAAGCACAAAGTAATTTGCATGGTTTTAATGGTTACTAAATTTTCAGGAATGTGACCCCAAATGAATCCAGGGAAAAAAATTGTACATGGTTATTACAAGGAGTTGCTCAGCATTTTAGAAAAATCCCAATACATGTGCTTTTATCTTGACTTTACTTGCTAACTCTATATTCTTGCTCCAGAGTAGGAGATAGGGGATATTCAATGTATAGGTGCCAGAAATTAACTATTAGTTTTCTTTAATTTGATAATTTTGGATGCTTGACAAACCAAGGCTATAGTTATAACATATTGAACTTAATTCTGGGAAAATCCAATGACTAAATAACACCATGATTCACTAACCACAGCCTGGATTTTGGCTAAAATTATGCATGAACCAGCTCTCTTCACTGGATCATCCAGGAATTTAGGTGATAAGTTTGAATTTGAAAGGAAGATACTTTAATGAGAAAACATTCCACAAAGTAACTTTCTTTTCCTATATTTGCTAGGAGAAAAGATGGGATATTGAGTCTGGATAAAACATTCTGTCACAGATTTATTTCAACCTCACATCATAGCTTGTGTATTATTTAGAGGTAATTTACGGTTCCTATATACGGCAACATAGAGTGAAACTTTCATTTCACCTACTGCACTTTCTCCCTGCACTTTCCAATTTCAGTCTTTGTTTTGGAAGGAAACTGTTAAGTTGCAATATGAAGTTAAACACACTCAACATAGAAAGATGTGTGGATCAGCAGTTTGTAACTGCCAATAAAGGAATGATAGAGCTTTCAAATTCAGGCTATTGATGTGAATTATTTTGAAGACTGTATGGTGATCTGTTTCAGTGAACTTTGGCAGGGATCAGCAATTTACTGGTGATGAAAATAAACTAACAAACCACATTACATTCTCCAAACAGGAGCAAAGATAATCATTTGGTAATCTAAAGTTAAAGAGATAAAAGCTATAGGTGATCATTCAGTGTAACCAATAGAGGTCACCTGAACTCAGCTCATTATTTCTAATGGTCAGATCCTAGGTTCTCAGTGAATGATGAGTCTGTCCAAAATTACATCTGCACTGCAGTTGCTCAAAGCCATCAGTCCTATACTGTGACAGCTAACTTGATAGCACTTCTAAATATCATGTTCACAATAATCGTGGGAAGACTGAGCACCATTCTGGAAAATCTGATCCAGGTCCATAACATCAAAGTCATCAACACAGATTTTAAGAAACAAAACAAAAACATAATTTCTAAGCACAACTCCCAGCACTCCTGATTTGGTAGCACTGGTGTGAGGCATGGGAACCTATAAATCAAAGTAGTTTCTGGTAGTTTCTAATGTGCCAGCAGGTATGTTACTGACTGCTTTTGACTACTTGTCTATTAGTTGACAGAATAAATAAGAACAATGTAGAATTTCTAGTTGAGTTGCTGTAAATACTAGTATTTACATTTCACATATTTTATCTGAATATAAAACATTTAATAATGAGAAAAACATAAAGAATCCCACTTACTGTGGACAAGGACAGAAAGAAACTGGCAGAAAGAATGTTAATGGTCTAACCCTTCTCCTGGCCCAGAGTGGAATAATGATGCAGGCATTACTAGGAACACTTTCTCTAGGCAATAGATGCAGCTGATGACATGAGATTAATGGTTGCTTAAGCTTTTTGGAGTTGTAGGAATTCTGGTGAAGGAATACTTGGTTTCAGACCATCTAAGGAGATGAATCCAGCACCTATCTTCAGGCCGTTTTTTAGACACAGTTTCAGATTGTCCAACCAGGCAGAACTACTTTTCTGTGGTTGCTTCTTTCTTCTTAAAAAAAAAAAAAAATAGAGGCTTGCCCCGGCCAGGTGGATCAGTTGGTTGGAGCATCATACCATACACCAAAGATTGCCTGCTTGGTCCCCAGTCAAAGCACTGGTGGGTTCAATCCCCAGTTGGGTCGAGCGCAGGAGGCAACTGATCAATGGTTGTTTCCCTTTCACATTGTTTCTCTTTCTCCCTTTCCTCTCTCTCTAAAAATCAGTAAACTTCTCCTTGGATGAGAATTTAAAAACAAAACAAAACAAAACAAAACAAAAAAACAGAGGTTTATAGTTTAGTGAGTTTTGGCTAAAACATTTTATTATCCCAAAAGATGCAAAGTGAACAACTTAGCACTTGTGACCATGTCCTGATGCCTAGTACAAAATTATTTGTTGACAATACATATTGAGCCAATGAATGTTTTCACAATTCTGACTAGGCCCCTGCTATATTAAAGTAAGAAGAACTTTGTGCAGCAGTAAATTTTAGAACCCATGGTGAGACCTGCTTTACCCATTTTATTCCAGCATAATTATATCAAAAACAATTTGGATGCATCCTTTATAAGGAGAGGAGTATAAAATGAGAGAAGAGATCTGGCCCACCTGCAACCTGGAGTCATCCATCCAAAATCTATCAAACAAACAATACACTGGAAATACCTTTTGTCTGTCTTACATATGTTCAGAATAAGACTTCTTCACATACCTCCACTGAAGTGATCTTGGTCAAGCCACCATCAGCCTCACTTGGATCACCAGGATCCCTTCCTAGCTAGTGTTCTTACTTCCATCCTTGCCAACTATAGACTTTTCCATCACAACAGAGAGGCACTTTTGACATGGAAATCACATCATGCCTTATCTATGGACAAAAGGCCACCACTTTTAATGATTTTCAAGATTTCACATGTTTTGTTTCTAGGTTACTTCTCTGATATCATCTTCCATAATTCTCTCCCCTCTTTCTTTCCTTCCTTTCTTTCTTCTTTCCTTCCTTTTCATTCTGCTGCAGAAGACACACTGTTGTCATGGCTATTCAGTGAACATTTCAACTGTTTCCTCAAGTTCAATGTGCTGGTGTTTCTTCTTCCCAAAATTTTCTTTGCACATAAAACCTCATGGTCAATTTCTTCAACTCCATTAGGTCTTTGTTCAGAGGCCATTTTCTCACTGAGCCTATACTGATCACCCAAATTGAAATCCCCTCCCTGCAATGTACCCTAGACTTCATATCCACATTTTCTATTGCATGTAGAAGGTTTTCTGTTGTATGGTTCCCTGTAATCTCATACATATTATCATCAGTGGAATCTTTTTCATTCCATAAACTTGCTACTTTACTTAATGGCATCCTTTCTATAAAGAAATTTGAAAATTTACTTAACCAACTCCATGTCAGAAGCTTTATATAGAGTACATACATCATTCAAGTCTTTCTTTAGTCCTTTATACTCAGTGTATGCACCCAAATTTAAAGCAAGAACATCAGGGATACATAATGAATGGCAGAGCTGAAATTCAGAACAAGGTTGCAATGACAGTATATACAAGCAATGTCCTTCATGCACACCAGAGTCAGCAAATAAGGACCAAAGGTCAAATCTAGCTTACTACTTGTTTTGCACTAAAAATTGTGTTGTAGTGTGGCTATACCCTTTCATTTACATACTGCATATGGCTACTTTCATGCTGGAATAGCAGAGCTGAATAGTTACCAGCAGACATTGTATGTGCTACAAAGCCTAGAATATTTACCATCTGAGCCATGGCTGGTGTGGCTCAGTGGATTGGCACTGGCCTGTGAACCCAAGGGTCGCTAGAACTAGTCTTGAAAACTCAAGAATGTTTTGTCACAGATGAAGCATATGTAGAAATTATTTACATTATTATAAACAGAGGAAATAAATACTCAAAACAAAAAGATATGGCCATTTGGTAGACTACAAAGGTTGTATAACAGGGACTGGATTTGTACAAGGAAGAAAGTAAGGATTTTAAGGTGATAGAGAGGAAGACTTAGGTTGTCCATTTACTTTTATTCTAAAAGGTAGAAAAGAGGGTCACTAATTGATTTTGAGAAAAATGGAAAAGATTATAATCATCCTTCTGAGAACACTGGAAAGGAGATGTTTTTAGCTGCATGCCATGGATTTCATTCCAGTTTGAATTTATTAAGAGACATTAAGTAGGTTTTAGGATTACCAGAAAGTCTAGTGAGCCACAGGCACAGACAATGCTTGATGCATGACCATCACTAATAAAAATGCCACTGCTGTCAACATGTCGGGCCTACACCTCAGTTTACTGAAATATCACAGATTGTACCTGTCAAGCTCAAGACTGGACATTAGATGCCTCTGAGGAGCCAAATGCTTATAATCACAAACTGCCAAGAAATGGATACTGCAAGTGTCTATGTCCTCATACTGCTCTTTTATAAGAGACTGCTGTTTGTACCCAATATACATTCTTTCCTTTTTCCATTGTCATAGAACATTTAGTTAGTCACATGGCCAACTGCTCAGAGTAAAAACTACCCTTTCCAGTCTTTCTTGAAGCTTAATGTGTGCATGGGAGTAAGTTTTGGCCAATGGGAGGTATTCTATATAATACAATGTGACTCTATATAGTACAGAGTCATTCTCTCATGTTAGTAATCAGCTGAAAGGAACTGTGTCCCAGTGGACTTCTTAGAGTAGGGTTTATTTTTATTCTTTCATAAGAAAAAGGTTAACCTCTTTTTTTTCCAAATTAAAAAATGTTATATGGTCATGTCTGATGCATAGCGTGATTCCTGGCCTGGTCCCAGATGGCCCACTGGGAACGAGGGAAGGGGTTTAGTTTCCAAGTGTGGTAACCAGGACTCCTAATGTAGAAAATGTCTCTCAAATAGGAGAGGTGATCAAAAGGTGTTAGATAACCAAAAATAAAACAGATGTTTTACAACAGAAAAGAAGTGAAGAAGGGAAGGAGGGAGAAAGTAGGAAGGGAAATAGTAATAAAGAGTGGCCAAGGGACCCAAAAGAGCATGAGTTAATCAAGGCCTGTTATTATGGCATAAAACAAACAAATACACATACACACACAAACAAACAAACCTAGACACCTTGGAGCTGGGAACAAAAACTAGTCTTCGCATAGTGAAAGTTGTGAATTGCCAGATTGTACAAATCAAATTTTATATAGAAACAGAAGTGATAGGATAAACTTTCCCTCCTTGTAAGCCACCCCAGGGCCCAGTGCAGGATGGGTATAGGCAGTAAGTAGTACTGAGAATTGAGTGGTGCTGGAAATAGGCACAAGTTTGGGGTCAGATGTGGATGTGACGCTAACTCTGTATAACATATTGTAAAAACATAGACAAGTTATATATCTCTTTTAGCTCACTTCCTGATCAGTATATAGGAAGAATGCTAGCCCTGGCCTGTGTGGCTCAGTTGGATGGAGTGTCATCCCATAAACCTAAGGGTTGCAGGTTCGATTCCCAGATAGAACACATGCCTAGGTTGCGGGTTTGGTCCCCTGTCAAGACACGTAGGAGAGGCAACTGCTTGATGCTTTTCCCTTGCCTTGATGTCTCTCTATCTCTCCTCCTCCTCTCCCTCTCTCCCTCCTTTCCCCTCTATCTGAAATCAATTGGCATGTCCTCAAGCGAAGATTAAAAATAAAAAGAATGATAGCAGCAGCAAACAAGTGTAGTCCCATAGATAAAGTAGGCTCAGCTCCCAGCACAGTGCTTGGTACCTTGTAAGCCCTCACAATCATAGTAAACACTTTTTAGTAAAATTTAACTGCTCTACCTACTCTTCCACTCTCATCTTTTTACCTTATGATATAAATTTTAGGTGAATAAAAATATATAGTCTTATCTGGGGCTGAAAATCACCCATCATAATTCAAGTCATTCTTTGGAATGGAGTGTTTAGACCTAAAAAAACTATGATTCACAATTAAAGGGTAGAATCCTAAGGAAAAAACAACATTCACATCTAAACAAGAAAATGGGCTCATTGACACTGAAAAATGTTACAACATTTTCAATTTCATTAAAGTCTCTAATAAACACATTTATTTCTGTGCTTTGTTTCTGAGAGCAAAAATGGGCAAAAGCATTCGTCTATAAGCTCTGGAACTCTAGACTGTGACAGTGCTGATGAAATATGTGTTTCCTAAAGAGATGTACAATCCTCACTCTCTGTGACCGTGGAAATATTAAGGAAATTAGTTATAAAACAGATAAAAATCCATTATGGGAGCATAGCCTAGAAACCACAAAGAAGGGTGGGAAGGTATAATTTCCCATCTTCCTTGAAAAGAAAAAAGAAAAAAAAGTTTTTCTCTTATTATCCTGGTGAAATTAAAGTTTATTGTGTGGTTCTCATCTCTATAATTACTAGTTGCTTTGAGAATTAGATATAAAAAAAAGCTATCTCATATAAAGGCAGGAGCTGATTTTTCTAAATACTGTATTTTTTAAATACAAAAGAGGAATAACATTTCCAATGATCATTTTAATCCACATACATGTTCCATGTCAGTCTGCCCACCTTTCAGCATGCTCATCCGCAGGGGATGGGGAACATCAGCCCAGGCCTCAAACCAGCCACATCAGTACTTAACTGGGACATCCAGGAATATGTACTTGGGTTTCTGCAATAAGTCTGGGATCTGGGAGTTTGGAGACCTATGAGTCTTGTGAGGTATGATAGGCTAAATAATTGGTTCAAAAGATATCCACATAATAATCATCTGGAACTTGTCAACACATGACCTTCAGTGAAAAGCCATTTTGTAGATGCGATTAAGATCATGTACAGAACCTGAGATGGGGAGATTATCTTGAATTTTCCAGGTGGGCCCCATCTAATCACATGAGTTTTTAAAAGCAGAGGACCTTCCCTGGCTGTGCTTCATCAGAGAAAGAGAAAAATACTGGTGATGGAAAAGAATCGGAGAGATATCAACCTGAGAAGAACTCAGCCTACTTTTGTTGCCTTTGCAGAGCAGAAGGTCAGAAGCAAAGGAAAATGGGCAGCTTCTTGATGCTGGGGCAATGAGAAAAGGGACCCCCCCCCCTACAGTTTCCAGAAATAAATGATGGTCTGCCCACTCTTTGATTTTAGCCAAGTAAGACTTAGTGAGACTTCAGAATCACACAACTGTAAGATCAACTTATATGTTGCTTTAGGCCACTAAATTTGTGGCAATTTCTTGTTAAAAAAAAATCAATTATATGACGATTGTGGGAACCTATTAACTAACTTGACATTTTCCTTCTAATTGTTCCTTTGATCTATAAGTTTGCTTTTCCTATATCTCTGCTCTTTATGTCAGTGTGCACACTGACCTGAAGCTCTGGTCTTGTCTCCAACTCTTTAGACTGAGGTCCTGACAATGTGTCTGTCTCTTAGCAGCTTTTATTTGGGGACTAGACTAGTAGCCAGCCAGTACACAGCTCTAACTGAAATGAATTATAGGCTGTGACCAGTCTTGAGAGTTCTTGCTGCTCCTCTTTGTGATTATCATCGAAAACCCAGTTGAGCATCAAGCATAACACAGACCTAGTCCTACTCATCAAGTATTCCTTTCTTCCTTCCCTTTCTCTCTCCCTCCCTTCTTCCTTCTTCCGTTCCTTCCTAGTGATGGTACCCTTTACTCAAACATCTTAACAAGTACTACTTATAAACCATATTTTTTTTTATGATAAACAAGGATTTATTTATTTTTTAAAAAATTTTATTGTTGTTGTATTACATCCATCCCCTTTTTGCTCCCCTGCCCCCCTCCCCACCCACCCATTCTCCCCAAAGTCAATCCCACCTGTTGTCCATGTCCATGTAAACCATATATTTTTAAAGAACTATGACATTAAAATTACCAAAGAAGAATGATTTTAATTTCCATTTTACTTTACTAAATCATTGTAATGCCTATTTATAGTGGGCAAATTTTTTTTTTTCCAATGTATGATTGCCTTTTGTGTGCCTCCAGCTGGGGACCTGGCTGGAGACCTGGCCTGCAACCTGGGTATGTGCCCTGGCTAGGAATAGAACCAGAAACCCTTGGGTTTACAGGTTGGCACTGAATCCACTGATCCACATCAGTCAGGGCTATAGTAGGTAACTTTTATTTTCTGTAAATTGTACCTCAATATTAAGTTTTTTGTAGATCAATGAACACCTTTATGACAAAGCTAAATAGCAGGGAAGAGGGTTTATTTGCCTTTCCTGCACTTGATGTTCCTCAGCTAGAACCCCAGCTCCTTGCCATATAGCACATAGCCATCTGCACGGCCACATGCACTGGGTCTTAGAGGGATACATGCAAGAAGTTAGCCAGATGGAACTGCTCCTCCAGAAGACTGTGGATTGTGGCATTCTTTTTCCTTTATCATATATTTTTTTTGAATTTTCTGTGATCATTTTTTGTTTATAATATCTCCCTTGTCAGGAGTCAGCTTGGCCTACTTCTTACAGCCTAGGGGCAGGGCCCAGTAGGATTCGACCACTTTTGATACTGTGTGCTGTCAATGAGCATCATGTAGTTCTTTTCTAGGGTCTTGGTGTGGACCAGTTTATTGCTGGATGCATTGTGAACAACATCAATCATCTTTGTTTTGCATGTACAACACTCTGAGCTCCAGGAGAAGCTGCCCACATCTGGCCTCAAGGCTCGGTACTTCTTGCTGCCTCCCTGCATGTGGACTGTCTCAGTGTTGGCAGCAGGGCATCCCAGCTCATATTTTCACTTCTCAAGTAGAGGCTCTCTCTTACCCCTGGTCTTGCAGCGCTTGTGCCAATTGTCCTGAGACACCTGGTGCCACTGGAAAAAACTGAAGATTTTTTAAAATACAGTTTAGTTATAAAGCTTTTTCTCATCACTCTCATCCGCGTTGTTCTCTTTATTAACGTTGCTATCATCAATTAAGTATGCACAAGCATGCAAAGAAAAAGTCAAATAGTAAGAAAAATATAAAATAAGAACCGTATTTGCCTTCCTTACCACCAGCACATTCTTCAGATACTTTAATCAATTTCTGATATTTTTTACATAATTTTTAAAACTTGGAGTAAATTTATGTTTACAGAAAAATCTCAACAATAGCACAGTTCTTATAAATACTTCTCTTAGTTTCTCCAGATGTTAACATCTTACATTATCATAGTACATTTGTTTAAAAATATTTCTGCTTTTAATTCTTCAGGCTACTTCTTTCCTAGATCTCAATAATATGCTTATACCTTTATTAGTTTATCATATTTAGACAGTATTCATTGTCACTGTGAATACGGAAAATCAGATGGCATATACTGTACTACATTACCCTCCCTCCCTCTTATCTTAATGCATGCTAGTTTTAGTATGTTTTTAAATATTTTTTTTGCTTTAACATACCTAAGAAACTATATTGCTTTTCCATCAGTGTTAAACTCTATTTCTCAAAACTCTCTTTGTAAATTCAAAAAATTGGCACCTCTCTATTTTCCCCATCTACCCTACTCTTTTCACAGTTCAACATCCACAATGCAAGATTTATAGAATTAATACTTGTTAAACATGTATTATGTCCCAATGTTTTTCTAGGTTTTATTAACATAATAACAGACATAAGCAGATGAGATTCCTGCTCTCAATCAGCTCAAATTCTAGAATTGAAGTCAAAGAATAAAGATAAGAATAAATCTCAGATAGAGTTAAGGGTTACACAGATAAAAAATACACACACACGCACACACACACACACACACACACATATATATATATATATATATATATATATATATATATATATATATATAAACTGATGTAACAGAGTAGTGATCCTTAGACCAAATATCAGGCAAGACATCCGAGGACATGACTTTTTTTAAATTTTTCTTTAAAATGTCTTTTTATTTTTAAAAAAATAAGATTTAAATGACAATTAAAAATAACTTTAAATGTGTATGTTTTATAAAAATTCCTATAGTTTGTTGGAATGTTATTTTTGTCATAATTTTCATATGAGGACATGACTTTTGAATTGAAAAGGAATGGTTCGTGTAATGAACCAAAAGTGGAAATAAGAAACAAAGAGGCAGGCAAACAGAAAAGAGAAAGTAAGTAGTAAGACATGAGATGAGTATAGTGGGCAAGACTGAGGGCATTTTAAGCAGAATAAAGATGTGGATTTTATTCTAATCATTATGAGAAGTCTTTGAAGAAGTTTTGGGCATGATGCATGTGTCACAAGAACACGGTCTGGTGAACATTTCTAGGAGCTAATGTGTGGAGAATGAATGGTAGGGGTGGGGAGGGCAGATGCTGCATCAGAGACCACTTTGGAGGTTATTTCCCTAGTTAAGTAAAAGAGAATAATGATTAGACCTATTAGGATATGTTTTAAAGGTAGCATTTACAGAATTTGCAGATGAATTGGATGACAGATGTGAGCAAAAGAGTAGAGAGTGATAAATCCTCTAAGCTGGGTAGTGGATGATGCTGTTTACTGAGATGAAAAAGCCCAAGAGAAAATAGTTCAGATGAAAATGTTGAGATAATCAATGGTAGAATGATGGACATATTATGCCTGGGATGCCCCACAGATATTTAACTGGTGATTGTAAACAGCAGGATATGGCTATTTGAAGCTTTAGAATGGGTCATATTTTAGATGCATATTTATAAATTACTTACAAGTACTTTACATTTAAATCAATGACAGGGGATGAGGTCATCTAAAGGGAGAGTGGAGAGATGGAGAGGAGAATTTATTTAAGAAGGAGGCTTGGAGCACTCTTTGCATATTTAATGTCACACACATCAATTGGCAAATTTTGCCACATGCTTCATATTTTCAACCTCTGTTTTTTAAAAAAAGATTCTCCCACTGATTATTTTTAGAAAGAAAGGCAGGGAGGGAGGAAGAAAAGGACAGAAACATCAATGTATGGCTGCCTTTCACCTGCCTCCAGCCAAGGACCTGGCTTACAACCTGGCTTACAACCTGGTTATGTGCCCTGACTGGAAATCGAACCAGCAACTTTTGGGTTCACAAGCAGAAACCTATCTACTGAGCCACCAGCCAGGGCTCCCAATCTCCATTTTTTTTTTTTTTTCAATATGTTCTGAGAGAGTTCCTTAAGTTTTATTTATTTCTATCTTCTCTTTTGATTTAAAAAAAAAATTCAGCAATTACATTTTTACTTTTCCCAAAGTACAATCTGCTCTGTTTTCTGTTTTTTTCATATGAACATTTCCTTCTTTCAAACCCATCTGAATATGGTATATGGTAGTTTGAGATTTTTTTGAAAGTTACCTTTTCTCCATGATTTGGGAGCCCCTCCAAGGGCTTTCACAGCATATTGGTCCCCACTTTCACCAACAGCTTTCTCATGTCTCTTTTATTCAACAATATATTTTCTCTCTTCCAGAAATCTGTTAGGAACTAAATTTCTGATCCAAACTCTGGTAGGAAATATGCACATTTTTCTTAAGGGTATATTTCAATATGTGTAAGTGCTTAAATAAAGAGTAGGGAGTTTCTAAGGGAGGAACCCTCTACCTGTAGCCTACAATCTAAACTGACCTAGAGTCACATATTTTGACCCTTCAAAGAACTAAGTAAAACAAGTGTTTCTGTGCTAAAGTTAAGCAATTACAATGGGCTATGACAAAGTGGCAGACTTAGTTTCCAGAAAAATAAAAAGACTAAGAGCAGGCTAGGAGGATAGTCATTTTAGTCAAGCCTAGTAGTTTAAATTCTATTAAGTAATTGTCAAAAATCTAAGTTTAGGGCATAACTAGAGTACATACATGGGCCAGAAGGTTGAAAGAAGAGACCCTACAAGTGAAGTCTAGACCAGACCTTTGACGACAGTACTTGCACAGGGAATTGACTGAAAGTGAATAGATGAATGCTTATCAAGTTTCTGGGGCATCTCTATTTCCAAAGAAGCTCTAGACTTAATATGGCTAAGAATAGCTTTTGTTCAAAAACAAACACACACACATATATAAACACACACTATCATCCTATACCCTTTAGACTCACAATGAGAGAAAGTAGGTTGTAAAAGCTGTCCCTAGGAAAGGCCTTAACCAAAACTTAAACTTCAGAGACAGTTCCTTCATAAGCATAAGCATGAAACAATGCACTATAAGTGAATTAAGCCCCCTCCAATGGGTGTCATTGATGAAGAAAATGCATTAAAAACACTAGAGGAGAACCAAGATGGTGGAGGAGTAGGTGGAGCTACACCAACCTCCTCCCAACACCAAACTGGAATTACAACTTAATTGGGGAGAAATCATCCAAAATAGCCAACAGAACACCAACTAGAGAGAAGCCTTATTACCAGGGACAGAACAGAAGAGCCCATTCATCACAATGTGACTGGTAGGAAGTGCGGAGACACGAGAGGGCTGGCAGGGCTCCCACAGGTGGCAGCTGAAGGAATGGAGAAACATCTAAGCAGCCAGAGCTCCACCTGAGAAGGGTGGGATCTAAACCCCCAAATGGGCTTCCCAGCTTACAGCAACACAGCTGAGAATAAAATGGCACCCAGATGTGTAAAGCAAAAAGCCTCCAGGCTTAGCCAGTTTGACAGAGAGACTGAATTCTTAAAGGGACCAAGCATGAAAACACAGTGGCACCCATCTACCCTGGGCTCTAGCAGAGGGAGGGCAGAGTGGACTAGAGACACTTAAGGAGGGTTTGGATCAGTGGCTTTAGGGAGAGAGTTGAGGGTGCAGCCCATGAGTCCAGTGCTGACCCATCCCCCATACAGCCAGCAGACCACTCTTCTCCAAAGGACGGGAGCCTAAAGGGAAGCCACAGCCTGACCCATAGGAATTAATCTGCCCCACCCAGCAGTGCCTAAACCTGACCTCAGATCACAGGTTGATTGGATTAACAACTGAATTCCTCTGCCCTGCCCAGAGATGCATAAAACTGACCACTGATCACAGACTGATTGGACTAACAACTAAAGGAGACCAGTGGCTCTTTGGTAGTCTCCAACTAGCCAACTAGGCCCAGATTGGGACAAGAGCTGATGTCACCAAGCACAGATCCAGGAATTAAAAAAAGTGCACCTCTACACCACAAAAGGTCACACCACTAAGATAGTAAGTCAAAGCAAACCAATCCAAGAAGCAGAAACAAACAAGAGTCACCTAAAATGACAAAGAAATAAACCCTCAGCAAATGGAAAGGAGGAATGCAAAATGGAATAGAGGAAGAGTGCAAAATGAAATAGAGGCAAGGACCCTATCAGACATGGAATTCAAAATAATGATGATAGAGAAGCTCAATGAGCTCAGTGAGTTCAAAGAAAACTACAAAAAACTCCAGGGAAGCTACAAGGAACTTACTGAGAACTACGCAAGCATTAAAAAGGACATAGACACCATCAATAAAAGCCAGGAGGAAATGAAGAATACCATTTCTGAATTGAAGAGCACAGTAGAAGGAATCAAAAGAAGGCTAGAGAAAGCAGAGGATCAGATCATCGAGCTGGAGGTCAGTGTAGAAAAAAATTCCCAGTCAGTGCAACAAAATGAAAAAAGACTGAAAAAGAATGAAGAGGTTTTAAGAAACTGCAGGACAACATGAAACTTAATAACATCCATATCATAGGGATACCAGAAGAAGAGGAGGAGCAAGGAATAGAAAACCTGTTTGAAAAAGTAATGACAGAAAATTTCCCTAACATGAGGAGAGAAAATGTCATGCAAACTCGGGAAGCACAGAGGGTCTCAAGGAAGATGAACCCAAACAGGCCCGCTCCAAGACACATCACCTTGAAAATGGCAAGTTTCAAAGACAAGGAGAGAATCCTAAAAGCAGCAAGAGAGAAATAGCTAATAACATACAAGGGGGCTCCTGTAAGGTTATCAGCTGATTTCTTAAGAGAAACACAACAAGCCAGAAGGGAATGGCAAAAAAATATTTCAAGCAATGAAAAACAAAGGCCTGCAACCAAGAATACTCTACCCAGCAAGGCTGTCATTCAAAATGCAAGGTGAAATAAGAGTTTCTCAGACAAAAGAAGTCTAAAAGAATACATCTTCACCAAACCAACATTGCAAGAGATGCTAAAGGGTCTGCTTTAAGAAGATGAAGAAATAGAGACAGACAGAAACACAGGTACAAAGGTAAATGGATTAAATCCACCAATCAAAAGACATAGGGCAGCTGAATGGATAAGAACCAACTTTAACTTACGAATGCTTTAAAGTGATCTTGTTACATATAGATTTTACTAAATAAGGTACAATTTTGTATATTACTTATATCTGCATTACTGCAGGTTAAGTTTTCTAGATTAGAATCATTTCACAATATGGGAAAAATCAGGTTACTTGCAATAACTCAGAAAAACTGAATGCAGTTAAGGAAGAAAAAAAAAACTAATATGTGGGTGTATATTACATAAAAGACATACTATCTTTCTTATTCACTGTTACAATATTTGTGCTTATTTGTGATTATGCAATATATAAATTTTGTTAGCAATTTATGCTTTAAATAGGAACCAACTGGAAATGGGTATGTTGTGAAATCAGTCAATCTTTAGGTTAGAAAAGATGCTGAGAATGAAGACCAATTTGGATGGAATTTGCAAACTACTAAACTATTTGATTCATGTACACAGACAATATATATTATCATATTAGCATGTAAATTAGATGAGATTCCTTTGAACTAAATTGTGGAAATATGCATTTCCAGTTATGAAGGCCCCAAACTGCAGATGCTTAAGAAAAGGAATTAATGCTGAAGTAAACTTTATTATTGAAATGTGAACATACCTAATCTCTACCTCAACAGACTCTTAAATAGTTCAGAGATTAGTTTAGGACCACATAGGAAGTCAACCACAAGTTTAAAAAGTAGCTAGAACACTATCCTACAAAATTATTTAAATCCTAGGAATTTTTATTTTTTGCCTCAACTTAGTTCCACCCGAGTGCCATTATTTCTGGAGGCTTCAACTTGTAGAACACATGTAGAGGAAAAATAGAGGGTATTGAAAGCAGTAAGACCTGTGCACAGCTTAAATAAATAAATAAATAAATCTACCATTTAAGATGGAACACTCCAAAAAGAGTAAGTTGTAGTTCTAGTAGCTTAAAATAAAGTTGAGTTGTATTATTGGAGTGAGGAGGATCTGACTCAAAAACCAAATTCATTTTTCACTATGGGTTGGGCACTTTCTCTAGGACAACTTTCACAAAAGTGAGTTCTGCAATACACCATTTCTGTGATATATTTCACAAAAATAACATTCCAGAATAAAATAAGTATTAAAGAAGAAAAAATCTGCCTAATTTTGCTACAATATATCTCAAACACTATTATTTAACATGTAATAATTATGTAAGCTATTGGTATATTTTAAATTTTTTATATTGACTCTTCAAAATCCAGTATGTACTTTAAATATGTGTAAAAATATGTATGGGTATAAATGTATTTTTGCATGTGTTTGGTAATATTGCAATTCATATTACTTAAAAGAATAGTTCTTTAAACAAATGAATTAATGTAGGCATTTTGGAATAATGAAAAGAAAACTGTATTAATACGATTTGAGAAGCTGACAGAAGGCAGTAATTAAATGGTGAATTTTCTGGATGTGAAAAGAAAAAAGAAAAAGTACACACTCATGGTTACAGAATAAACAGAGGGATGTTAAGAAGAACAAAGGAAATAGAGAAGCCAAGGAACTTATATGGACTCATGGACATGAACTAAGGGGGGCATTGCTGGAGGAAATGGGGTACTGGGTGGAGGGAGGCAAAGGGGGGAAAATTGGGACAACTGTAATAGCAAAATAAAATATATTTTAAAAACCCACTAGAATTTTCATTTCTACTTTTAACCTGATACATTTCAATTTACATTTCAATATAATTTTAGTGTATTATTTTAAATTAAAAATATATTAATATAAATGATATAATATATTCATAAGTTTAATGTATAAATTTTACTTTCTTTTAACTGCTGGTTGTATAATCAAAATAATTTGGAGAGTAATTCTCCATAGCTTGTTGAAGTATGAGTTGAGATCACTTTCTATATAATATTATTAATGCTAATAATAATTGAATAAATTGTAATTACATAAAAATATTCATATAAATGAGCACTTACTAAATGCATTATTCTGTTCTTGAAAATTAATATATTTGTAAATGTTCCTTACAACAATTCAATAAGCAGGTGTTTGTTTGGCATATTATGAATACAGGCAATGATACCTACAGAGTTTAGTTTGCCCAAGGTTGATTGTCTTAACTAAATTGCTCCCACTGGAAGGAGTTGGGGCTTTTCCGCTCTGTCATTAGGGAGCGGAAGAGAAGGAACACATATAGGCCACCATGGCATGATGCTTCAGACTGACAAAACCCCTGAATGTTTCCATTGAGCCAGGTTTATAAATTTCAAGTCACCACTGAACCCTGGCTGCTGTAAGAAATTGAGCCTAAAAATCACAGACTTAAAGCTAATGACCTAGGAGCAAGCTCTAAATTGCTGGCATCTAAGCTGAGTTTCATTTTTCTTCTCTTGACTCAGACTTCAATTTCAGAAATCCTAATTAAATTGGTGAGCAGATCAGCTCTGCTTACCCTTCTCCCAATATAAGTGAATGAATATGGTAATTCAGTCTAACCCATAAGTATGAATGAAAGAGAAAGACATGTCAAATAATTGTAAAATATTGCAGACATTTGTGCTTTGAACTCAGTTCTCCTTAAAACACCTATTAAGCTTTTAGATCTTGATTTAGATGGTAACTAAAGTTTAATTATTTTTTATATTTTGTTCTAACATGCCTCCCAACACTTTTCATGTCATAGCTCATACCACATTGAGTTTCAATTGCTAATTTTCTTGTCTGTTATCATTACTGAACTGGTAGCTTCTTGATTGCAGGGACAGATGACTGTTCCTTGCTATATCTTCACTGTCTTCATAACTTCTAATATATTGTAGAAACACAATTCACATAACATAACACATAAATACATATGAATGGATGATGAAATAACAAGTTGTTAAATTGACTGATGGGTTAAAGGAAAGTAAATAAACATGGTACAGGGAATAAGCAAAGTAGGGCCATCAAAAATGTAAAAAAAAGTTGTAGTTCAGCAAACTCTTCTAGACTTTTACAACAAGAAAAATCTAGAAACTACTCACTTTCAGCTTGCATGTAAGCTATGGATTCATTTGGTATTAATGATTGCTGCTCATTTATAAGAATTCCAAACAAAAAAGCTTTGTCAGTGAAATGGCCAGAATATGCCACCCTCAAATATTTCACTTAGGCATATTGATTATTTTGACTTAAAAGTATTTGAGAAATGCTCTATGTAAGAAAAGCACTCTGACCCTTCTTTGTTCCCCTGAATAAATTAGATATTCAGGGGGACATTCTCCCACATGGAAGGTAACCTCCCTCTACCAGGAGAGTATAAGGCACCCTTACAACCAGAGATAGGAAATTTAGGATCAAGAAGGTTATATAAACAATCTTGTTACTTCTTCACCAATTTACTAACCCAAGCTGACACCTCTTTGTCTTGTCAGTTTTTCAACTTTATGTCTGTGTTTCTAAAAGACGTGAAGGCCTTCTTCTTCTTGGTCACTTCTTTGAGTCTCATAACTTTATGTGGTGCCCATTCATAGAAAATTAAATTTATCTCTTGTTAATCTGTCTTACATCAATTTATTATTAGACCAGCCAAAAAACCTTAAAGGGAAGAGGAAATAGTTTTCTGCCCCTTCCCTAGAGGCCTGAAAATACAGCTGAATGCAGATCTGCAGTCTTCCTGCTTCACGTAAACCATCCCATAGTTTGGTTCACACTGTATCTCATCACTGTGAGTTTAATTCAAACATGAAGACCTCAAGAGAGGCTGGAGGAAAACAATCAGTTCTTGACACCTTTACCCTTGAAATCATAAATCATCCATGGCCCAGTGGTCACTCTAGACAAAAGATGTACCTTGTCCCTCCTTCTCTCAATCCCCCAAAGGTTAAAGGCATCACTCCAGTCAGAAAGTTTCCACTGAAACTTTTTAAATCTTCTCCAACTTCAAAATGACCAAATGCAGCACAGGTACTTGAGGAAAAGCTAAAGAGGCAGTGCCCCAAACTGCTGATTAGTCTCATATGGCTGGAGTTGACAAAGAGGCAGCAGAAGTAGATGATTGCTAGTGAGGATATAATGCAATATATTTGAAACCCTCTCATTCCATTCATTTTAGGGGTGCTTTTACAAGTGTGCTTTCTATTTGTGTTAGAATATGTATCTCCCAGGTCCTGTTGATGATTCTTAATTTTTTTTTCAGTTTTAAAAAGCTGGGAAAATGTTTCTGAATGGAAAACAATATCAAGTATTATTGTAAATAAATTAATTGTCGTTAGCATGGTTCCTAATAAGGTTTAAACTGTTAGCCATTGGCAATCATTTGCATTTAGAGTCCTTTTCTAAGGATCCAGCCATCTCTGTGTGGCTTAAAGCTCTGGACATACTCCAGTGACTAAAGCAAAAGTCCTAATCACAAATCTACACAGTGTTTTCTAATATAGAATAATGCCTTTGTCCATATGGATATTGTGATGCAATTTCTTTTAGCACTCAGTGCAAATATAGCCTTTAACAAAATACAAAGTTCCTAGGGCCACTCAAGAAATATCTGGAAGTTCTATTCAAATCAATGGGCTAAAAGCAAGAGTATTTAAACATTCCATTATAAAACCTTAGCACAGCAAAAATGGAACTGTGTTTAACACTGGATAAGAATAACAAAAAGGAGGATTTCTCACCTCTTTGGAGCAAGAAATGGTAAAAACAGGAAATGCACGTACATCTCTGCTAGCAAGGAGATGGAACTGGGTGGAAGAAGTAGGAAACAAATATATTCTTACTTGAGCAACATTTGCCACAGTAATCTAAGCAATGCTATAGGATTAGCACCAGTTGAGCTAAGGTCATGAGAGTCTGAGCTTGGAAGCAGAGTGGGGATATAGTGTAGTATCTATTGCAAAGAGTACTAGAAAAAAAGTAGACCAAAAATCAGAAGGTGGGTTTTGTTGTTACCAGTGATATTTCCTTACTCACCATCCTGTGTCCTTAGGTTATTTCAGGAATGGTATTTTATACCTTTTCCTGTTTCCAAACTCAATTGTGCAAATGAAGTGTATTATTTGTCAGGCTTCTGGAGAGCAGTATGATTTTTAGTAAAAGGGAGCATTAGGAATAACCACCACCACCACCACCACCACCAATTAACCAAGAACATTCAATGTGCCAGAAACTTCACTAAGAGCTACATGTTTGTGTGTGTGTGTCTGTATGTGTGTTTAAGATTTTATTATTTTTTAGAGAGAAGAAAATAGAAAGAGTCAGTGAGGGAGAGAAACATCAATGTATGGTTGCCTTTCACCTGTCTCCAGCGATGGACCTGGCTGGAGACCTGGTTTGCAATCTAGTTATGTTGCCCTGGCTGGGAATCGAACCAGCGACCTTTGGGTTCAAAAGCTGGCACCTTATCCATTGTGCCACCAGCCAGGGCTACATGCTTATCATCTCATTTAATCTGCACATTTCAGTGATGTAGGCACCATAGGGCAGGGCCACCTTATTTAGAATTGGGTCTAAAATTAGCCTTTAACTATTTAGTAAATATCACTAATATAATTAGAAACCCCATAGAGATAAATGTGAAAATAGGTGGATAATTCTAAACAGTTCCTTCCCTGCTTTCTCAAAGAGTTTCTGTTTTTCTAACTTAGTATTAAGTCTTACTGACCTTAATTACACATGATTTAAACTGACTACATAGCGAAATCCCAGGAGGATTAAAATATTTAGTGTAACTGCAGCAATAAAGAATGAGTTATAGAAGGAGCACACTCAAATGAATCATAAGATGCACCCCTACTGTGTTTTATCTTTGAGAAAATTCAGGCTCCAGAATAGAAGTACATTTTCCAAGGCCAACAAGGCAGCAAGTGGTGGGTTGGGATTTAAGCAGGAGCCTGCGGGTATCGCCAACATGGTATCACCAATGGGCAGTTCCTAAGGCTAGTGGAGGTAACAATGTGTACACATTTCAGATGAATACAACTCCCTTTGTTAGCAAAGGTTCTAGAAAGAGTATGTATAAAACAGATACTAATTACATATGTTTAAGTTAAAACATAAACAGAAAAAAATGTACACAGCAGAGAAGGAACACTGGTAAATTCATCAATACTCCAGAAGAATGATTTTGTAGAGTTATGTATATTTAAAAAACACTTTGATAACTAAGTGAAAATAGCAATTAGTTCCAATGTACCAGAATATTAAAATGTTAAAATTTTAAGGTATTTGTGAGAAAGGTTATGCTTCAATGACTGATTTCAATAAAGCCCAAAGAATTTGTACAAAAAACACTGAAGTGTACGTCCTCAATTATCTTTTCTACTAAAGATCACACATATTCACTGCCTGCCTAACCAAAGCATTTCACTGCTCAAATGGAAATTGTTTTTCACCTTTACTGAAAAATTCAGAGTGGAACCAGAAGCATGTCAGTAAATCTGTGGGAAACTGAGCTGGATGAGATCTTAGAAATTTCCCCAACGTTGGTAAAAAATTCAGAGTGGAACCAGCAATGTGAGCCAATAAATCTTTGGGAAACTCGACTGGATGAGATCTTACAATTAACACAAAGTTGTAACAGGCGGGCCTCATCCTACAGTCCTTTACGCATTGACTCACGCAACTCATTTTGATGACTCGCACAGCCTGTAACTCATCTCATTGCCAGAGACTACGCAGAGCCACTGGATTATCCCAGTTCTGTTCTTTGCCTTGATTCCTATTTGGACCTTGCAAGAAATTCTTCAGAAGTCCATGGAGCAGGTGTCTGGAAATGATGTGTACCTTCCAATGTGTTAGTTTTCTTTGTAATAAATTAAAAGTATTAAACATAGATACCTAAAGGTTTGATTTTTTTTAGGGATATAATTTATTTTTGCTTTAACATTTTTCACATTAATTCCTAATCACCATGTCTAGGGACATTTCTTCTTTTAAGTATTTCATATGTAACAAATCCTACTATAGCCTGAGTCCAAATTCATTGCTTCCTTTCTCTTTTGAAGAGCAAATGGCTGTTTCTTTCAAACTCATTCCATTTACTTGTCAAATGGACATAATCCCTTTGGAACTTTTTAAGGATTTTGCTCTGGAAATTACTCACTCTGTGTCCTCTTAGTCACTCGTATCATTCTCATCAATGCACAAAAATGTTCCATAAATTAATTTTTTAAAATCCTTCCTTGAGACCAAATCCCTATTAGTCTGGTTCCACTTATCAACCCCCAATTCACAGCAAAAGCTGAAAAATTATTTTTGTATTACCCAAATATAGGGGTAATATTTGTCTTCACTTCTTCATTTCTTATTCCTTATTTTAAATTTAATTTTAATGTTGTTTTATTACATCCATTCCCTTTTTCATTCCCTCTGTCCCCTTCCCCACCCACCCACTCCCCCAAAAGTCAATCTCACATGTTGTCCATGTCCATAGTTCTTCCATACTAGTTCCTTGACTAAATTGCTCCCCTTCTTTGCCTCCTCCTCTCCCCTCCCACTCATTCCTTTTTAATAATATCTACTTTGATGAAATTTTAAACTATTAAAAATTTGCATAAACAGTACAAAGAACTTTCAAATTTCATTCACCTAGTTTCCACAGTTGTTTATATTTTATCATAATTGTTTTTCTCCCTGTGAATATATATAACATATATTTTATTATCATTATTATTTTTCTGGACAACTTGCTATATGGTGCCCTTTCTCCTTAGATACTACAGTGTGTATTTTCCAAAGCCAAGACACTCTCCAGCATAACCAGCACACAATCACCCAAAACAGGAAGTTCACATTGATAGATAACTACAACCAAACCTGAAATCCATTCACATTTTCCAACTATCAATTAAATAACTTTTCTTTCCTTTCCAAGATGCTACTCAGGATCATACTTTGCATTTAGTTCTGATGTCTCTTTAAATCTGGAACAGTTATTCAGCCTATCCCTGATTTTTATAGGCTTGACATTTTTAAAGAGTACAGATCTTTCATTCTGTGGGATATTGCTCAACCTGGTTGTGTCTGAATTTCCCTTATGTTCAGATAGGGGTCATGCATTCCTGGTAGAAATACCAGAGAAATGATTCTGTATCCTTCTCAGGGCTCCTGACGATGATCTCTGCACAAGGAGGTGATGGAAACCTTCATCTGGTTGGTGTCTGCCTGGTTTTTAGTTTAGTTTTGTTTTTTTAACCTTAAAGTCACTCTTTTCCTTTTTGCAAATGGTAAGCATTTAGTGGATAGATACACCAACTCTAACCCTGTTTCCCACATTTGATGGCTTTGTAGTATGTCACCATGCTTAGGCTGAACTATGCATCTCAGAATATTTCCAGTAGGCAGGGCCACATAAGAATCCTGTGAGTCACTTAGGGGGTGGAAGAGAAGCAGCAGCCATTCTGTATTCTTACGCCACATCACTTACCTATTGGCTTACTTCCCTGGTTCCCATTTCTGCTCCTCCAACTCCTGGGCCAGGTTGAGAGGCCCTGATTTGTGTGAGCACAACACACACCATCACCAGAAACAACAAGGACTGACACAAGTTTTAGTCCATCTTCATGGTCTGTAGCTTTGGCTTATACTCCAGTTCATTCCTGTTTCCCTCATCCCCCAACTACCTCACATCAATTTTTCCCTTGCGTACTGTCTGCCCTCTGGACATAGAGCTCCAGCATCACACAAAGACTTCGGCCTGCTTAATTGGCTTCCACAATTGCAGAAGGTCAAATTCTTCTGCAAAAATACGAGATGTACATACATAATAATACATAAGTTATATAATATAAATATGTAATATGTAGCACAATGATCATTAGAAATTATATACTTAAGACAATGTATAAAATATATAATATATCTGTAAGTCATGTACACATGTGTGTAAAAATGTTTTCATGATTTCACTTCTCTGATTGGACAATGACTGATCTACTGTTCTCATGGCATTGGGGCAAGTGGTAGGTAAATTGCCAGAAGCCAGGCAGCAACATTGTCCCCACCTTAAGCCCTCCACCATACAGTGTCACAAAGTGGTAAAATGGGTATCCCCGCCCTGAAATTTACCTAAGGCTCCACTCCAAACAATTTATAGATGTCTTTGCTATACATAAACTACACTACTAAGACAGGGAGTAAAGGAAGCTCTACCTAATAGACAGAAACAAACACAGAAGGCTGCCAAATTGAGGAGGCAAAGAAATATGGCCCAAAATGAAAGTACGGAACAAAACCATAGGAAAAGAACAAAACAAAATGGAGATAGCCAACTTATCAGATGCAGGGTTCAAAACACTGGTTATCGGGATGCTCAGAGAACTCACTAAATGCAGGAAGAAGGAGGAGGAGGAGGAGGAGGAGGAAGAGGAGGAGGAGGAGGAGTAGGAGGAGGAGGAGGAGGAGAAGAAGAAGAAGAAGAAGAAGAAGAAGAAGAAGAAGAAGGAAGAAAGAAAGAAGAGTGATGGTTACACAAGTGAAATAAAGAAAAATATATATGGAACCAACAGTGAAAGGAAGGGAGCTGGGATTCAAATCAATAATTTGCAAGAAATAATCATTCAACCAGAATAAAAAGAAAAAACAAGGATGCAAAAAAATGAGCAGAGGATCAGAAAACTCTGGGCAACTTTAAATACACCAACATCTGAATCATAAGGGTACCAGAAGGAGAAGAGAAAGAGTGTGAAATTGAAAACTTATTTGAAAAAATAATGAAAGGAAACTTCCTTAATTTGGTGAAAGAAATAGACATACAAGTCCAGAAAATATAAGGAATCCCAAATAAGTTGAACCCAAAGAGGACCACACTAAGACACATCATAATTAAAATGCCAAAGGTTAAAGATAAAGAGATAATCTTAAATGCAGCAAGAAAAAAGCAGAGAGTTATCTACAAAGGAATTCCCATAAGACTATCAGCTGATGTTTCAAAAGAAAGTTGGCAGGCAAGAAGGGGGCTGGCAAGAAGTAGTCAAGGTGATGAAATGCAAGTATCTACAACCAAGATTACTCTATCCAGAAAAGATATTACTTAGAATGGAAGGTCAGATAAAGTGCTTTCCAGACAAGGTAAAGCTAAAGGAATTCATCACCACCAAGCCATTATTACATGAAATGTTAACAGGGCTTATTTAAGAAAAAAAAAAAAAAAAGATCAAAACCATGAACATTAAAATCACAACAAACTCACAATGATCAACAACTGACTCTATAAAACAAAAACAAAAGCAAACTAAGCAATAGGCACAGAATCATAGGTATGGAGATCATTTGGAAGGTTATCAGCTGGGAGAAGGAAGGGATAAAAAGGGTTAAATGGTTCAGGGATTAAGTATAATTGGTAGGAATAAAATAAACAGAGGGGTGTTAAGAATAGTATAGAAAAGGGCGAAGCCAAAGAACATACACACATGACCCATGGACATGAACTAAGGTGGAGGCTACTGAAGGGAGGGGGGTACCAGACAAAGAGGGACAAAGAAGGAAAATTGGGACAACTGTAACAGCATAATCAATAAAATATACTTTAAAAGACTATTCATACATACAGACACATAGTCTCTAAATGGTTTGTTAAAAAGTAGGGTATTTAATAGTTATTATTAAATTATTTCACATAATCATATTAAAATCTCTGTTGGGCCCTGGAAGGAAAGCATCTGTAGAGAAACCACCTTTTCATTACTTCCGCCCTTGGTGTCATGATAGTTTGGCAATGATCATCTGGCATATTCTCCTACAGTGAATTTAGGTTAGAAATTTAGGTTATCACCTGTTGGGGACACTTTGTGTGGTTTTGGAAACTGTAGCTCCTGCTCCATCCAGGCCCCGGGAAATGGGCCTGTATGCCTGACCAAAAATGGGAAGCAGGCAACAGACATGATCCAAGACCTTCAAAGAGATTTCCGTGGGAAATCAGACCCAAGGATGCAATGTAAACCTTGAAGCCTGCTTTACTTTGTGTATGTTTTGATCCTAATTAATGGATGTTTGAGTTCGGGCCAGAATGAACTCGTTTTATCAATGCTCTGGTGCCAGCAAGTCTGACCGTCTGAGGCCAGATATTGCTCTCTGTGTTTTGTAGCTTACCCTCCCTAAACACTGATTGTTTTATGGCAAACACCTGCACCCTTTTCTTGCATGTATTTGCCCCAATAAAAGCTACATTGGAAAAGGGGACTTATTGCACTTCTCACTAGAGAGAGTGGCCACCCGTTCTCTCCCTGATAAGTTTGAGTCTGGGCCAGTGTGTTCAATCCGCCAGTGGGGGCTCAAAGGGACAGAGATCCCGACAATCACGTCACTAATAGCAACCATAATTAACATCATTAATACAGAGACTCTGAAGATGGAAGATTTTTTAACATCTTTGAATTTATTCTTCTGCCACCAACCCCAAACAGTCCAAGTCCTCTCAAATCCATTGCTCTCTGTCACACTGAGAATATCTCAGGGGAGAGGTTGCAGTGAGGTATTGCTTATTGGCTCCAGGGTCCTGCCCCAAGTTAGTACAAAGGCACAAGAAAGGGGCATGATTAATTGACCTTGGATATGCTCTGTGAGAGCTCTACCTGGGATGGCTTCTGATAATCCAAATAATACCAGTATCTTCCAGGTCTTTCTGGGGTGCCGCCCACAAGAACCTAACTGAATACAATATACATTGATGACATTTTCTGTGGTCAGTTTGCTAAGTTAAACTACTGTACAGAGCTGAAAAAATTTAAGGGCCTCTGGCTGAAGGGCTAAAATGTAACAGTAATGCTTAGAAACTGTTTATATGCTTGATTTGTTTTACAGTGTTTTTGGTCTTTAGCTTTGATTGCATTGTTTTACTGAAACATGAAGGGCATTTAGAAGGCAAGAAAGTGAATAGGATACATTTGCAACAATATGCCCTAAAGCAACATCTTAATGTCAGAAGTAAATTATAACAACTTACATTACTGATGACATACATTACAATTCAAAGCCAGGGCACTGCATCAAGGTTGTTCTCACTATGATATAGAGAGAGGTTTCTTTCGTATTTTTTTTTGCAACTAGATGAAGACCTTTATTGATGAAAATGGTATCAACAAAAGGTAACAGAAGAAAATACATATATCCTGGAATGCACAAAAACATTT
Organism: Noctilio leporinus; assembly: GCA_004026585.1. Classification (NCBI taxonomy): domain Eukaryota; kingdom Metazoa; phylum Chordata; class Mammalia; order Chiroptera; family Noctilionidae; genus Noctilio; species Noctilio leporinus. The sequence continues at coordinate 154,882 of PVIW01001996.1, read as the reverse complement.
TTTTCTGAAGCTTTCCAAAGACTTTGCATCTATTTCATGGAAATTATTCTTTATTTCATAGGCAGCATGGAATGAGTTGCTTCCAGTGTTATATATGTGACTACCAAGATATCAAGAGCAACTATACCTAGAGTTTAACTTGATCCATTTCTAAAAACTTTTTAAAGTATTTTATTTATTTTTAGAGATAAGGGAAAGCAGGAGAAAGAGAGGGAGAAGGACATCAATGTGTGCCCCCAACAGGGTACCTGGCCAGCAATCTAGACATGAGCACTGACTGGGAATTGAACCAATCAGTGACCCTTTGGTAAACAGGCTGGCACTCAATCCACTCAGCCAAAACAGCCAGGGCTTGATCCATTTCTGATGTAAGTATTAAATTGATAATAGCACAAACAGTGATGATAGTTAAAGACTATTAAAACTGTTAGGAACTTTAGTACTTAGTATATATTTGTCTACACAGTCTTTTCTCCCTTAAACTCCTATGTGGTCTTTTTAGTTATCTTTTTTTGTATCTGAAGAAAGAATATTTATGTGTCTTCATACAAAGTTTTTAAAATCCAAATTGAGACATAATTAGCTCTCAATACATCAACGAAGTAATTAGCTACTTTAGGAAACTCTACTTCATTAATGCTATAAAAATACTAACATGAGATGAGGCCACAGACATAAAAGAGAAACATGGAGCCATCATAGGAACCTTGTCCAAGGAAAACCGGAGATCACATGTTGTTTAATTACAGAGCATATCGTTTAAAAATAATACCTTTATGGGTATGAGGACCCAGTTTAGTATTTCACATCATTCAAAATATATTTGGAGCCCTGGCTGGTGGCACAGTAGACAAGGTGCTGGCCTGAGAACCCAAAGGTCATTGGTTTGATTCCCAGCCAGGGCACATAACCAGGTTGCAAGCCAAGTTGCAAGCCAGGTCTGTAGCTGGATGCAGGCAAAGGGCAACCACACATTGATGTCTCTCTCCCTCTCTCCCTTTCTCCCTCACTCCCTTCCTGCCTCTCTAAAAATAATAAATAAAATCTTTAAAATAAAAAAAAAATAGTTTCTATCTTTAAGATATACATATATATACAATTTTAACATATATTAATATATTAAATATATTTTAATTATATATGTTTGTGTGTATACACACACACACACACACACACACACACATATATATATATATTTGGGCTTTGACTAGGTGGCTCAGTTGGTTGGAGCGCTGTCCCATACACCAAGGTCACAGGTTCAATTTTAGGTCAGGGCCCATACATAGATTTCCAGTTTGATCTCTGGTTGGGGCACATATAGGAGGCAATTGACTAATGTATCTCTCACACATAGGTGTCTCCCTCTCTCCTCCTTCCTTTCTCTCTACAATCAATAAATATATCCTTAGGTGTGTGTGTGTGTGTGTGTGTGTGTGTGTGTGTGTATTTGGTAATTGCCAATTGTCAACTGCTATCTGTGCAATATTCCTGTGTGTGTGCACGTGTGCATGTGTGCACATACAGATGCAATTAAATTAGATGTGTGTCTCTGGCATACCTAAACTCCTGACCAATGTTTAGTGGCACATTTCATCAGGAAAGATTCAGCCTTGGCTCCCATAGCTAAACCCAATAACTCAAAAGCCCAAGGAGAACCTATTTCTTTCTTGTCTTTTAATTTAGTTTCACTATATTCCAGCTTTCTTATGGGTTCACCTGTCTTGTGGGTTTGCTGGCTCCCTCTGCTGGTACTTTTAGGACCTAAGAATCTTGAATGTCAGAGCTGAAAGGAATTTGATGATCATTTAACCACAACAGAATAAACAAAAATAAAAATTTAAAAATCTAACAGGCTTTAAAAATAAAACATTATTATGAAATAAAAAATAACATCAGCCCTGGATAAGGCACCAGCCTGCGAACCCAAAAATCGCTGGTTCGATTCCCAGCCAGGGCACATAACCAGTTTGCAAGCCAGGTCTCCAGCCAGGTCTGTCATTGGTGTCTCTCTCCCACTCTTCCTCTCTCTCTGAAAAATAATAAATAAAATCTTAAAAAAATAATAACATCAGTGGTGGCCATGGCTGTGCACCTTCAAGTCTCCCTTCAGGAGAAAACCAACAAAAAATATTCATATACTTATGTTATGACAATATATATTATGCCTGTAGTTGTGCTGGCATCACTGGTTCTCTAGTAGAGCCCCTAGAAGGAAGAATAAACTCTTTTGCTAGTTTTCTTACTGATGTAAAGGCATCCTTACTTAAAGGGGCTGCTGCACTAGCCCAGAGTGAGAGGGCAGGAGAGGTAAAGAACTTCTTCACTATATGGGATGATATGTCTTTAAACATAAACTGAATCACAGTCCTTCCTGGAAGTGAGATGCAACTGCATGACTGTTGGAAAGAAAATGTGTTGATCAGGGCCTGCAGCCCTTCTTATGAGATATCAGGGTGGTTGGTCTCAGTGCTTTGGAATGATATCACGTCAGACAGCATCCTCTGAAGGAAAAGGTCAGTCAGAGTCAGAAGGTTGAAGTTCTAACAGTGGATTTACAAAGACCATCTTATATTTCTAGACTATTCCTATCTTCACATGTATATTTATGAGACAGTGAAGGTTCAACAGCCATTTTTTTTCTAATGGAAAACTTATTGACTTAAGGCAATATAGTTCATAAAAATTGACTTATTACGTGTGTCCTTTAGAAAATACATCGTCTCTAAACTGGGAGCATTTAAAATGTAAGGCAAGGCATAACACTATAGGTTTAAAAGGAATTATGCCCAAGCCCATGATCAGTCTATGCTGTAGGCAATTACAGTCATCATCGTAAAACTTACCATACTGTGTTGTGTAAATATTAAATGAGGTCATGAAATTGAAATTGTTTTATTAATACTAAAATTATAAGTGGGTATTTGTAAGTGTAATTATTTATTTTAAAGCATATATATTGAAGCAATCAAGAAAAAGAGGATGGTGAAAATTCCAAACTAAGATTGCTAGAAATTTTAACATTTCTCAAAGATGTAATTCTCTGTAAAGAGAGTAAGGGTAGTCTCTTGATAAGTATTGACAATATTCTTACAAGCCATGAGAAAATACTGATTCCATATTAAATAAAAATAAATACCTAATCTGTGTATGTAACATAATACCTCCTATTTGACCTCTGTCCATTAAAGGTTGGTTTTGGCATTATTAAAATTAGCTACCCTCTGTCCTGGCGGGTACCACAGTGGATAAGGTGCCAGCCTGCGAACCCAAAGGTCACTGGTTCGATTACTCAGCCAGGGCACCTAACTAGGTTGTAAGCCAAGCCTCCAGCCAGGTCCATGGCTGGAAGCAGATGAAAGACAACTACACATTGATGTCTCTCTCTCTCTGTCTGCCTCTCTCCCTTCCTCTCTCTCTAAAAATAATAAATAAAATCTTTTAAAGTAAAAAAATAAATAAATAAACTAAAATAAAATTAGCTACCCTCAAACCAGCCATTAACAAAATCTAATCAGAATGAGTTTTATTTAGAACATTGTTATAAAAAAATTTAATGACAGTAAATAAAATTTGCTTTTCCATAGTAATTAATAGTGTCAGAACAGCTTAGTTTAAAACATTTTCAAATGATCATAAAATAGAGCCCTTTTTTTTCTGTTTTACCCAAAAATGAAAATTAATGCATTCTTTGCAAAATACTTTAATTTACAAAGTATGACAGTTTTACTTGTTAACTTGTTTAATTTCTACTTAATTACTCTGGGAAGGCATGACAGGGACATGGATGCTCAGTCTTCAGCTGAAGAAGCAGGTCCAGAGGTTTGTCACAGTTTCCATGGTTACCACGCAAGGGGCAGAGCTCCTGCTTAAACCAAGCACTTTCATCCTCACATCCCATGTTTGCCATTGCCCAAAATGATCAATGTCTCTCATATACCATCTTCCCACCATGATTCCTGAGATTTTCCTTGTTTAGATTTTGTTTGAAGATTGGATTCTTATAACATGGTTTTGAATTACTATAGGTAATCTGTGCTTGCTATACTTTCTCTGACTTTAATATTAAGATATCCAAGTCCACACAAATATTAACATAATTTTCCCTATCTTTCCAAACCAGTGAAATAAAAGAATTTTTCTATTTTTTTTAAATTTTGCTTGTTTGTTTGTTTTGTTCATTATTGTCCTGTAATGGGTGAGATCATATGGTATTTTCTTTCACTGACTGGCTTATTTCACTAAGCATAATACTTTCCAGTTCCACCCATGTTGTTGCAAAGGTTAGGAGTTCCTTCTTTCTTTCTGCTGTGCAGTATTCCATTGTGTAAATGTACCAAAGTTTTTTGTTCCAATCATCCACTGATGGGCACTTAGGCTGTTTCTAGCACTTGGCTATTGTAAATAGTACTGCTATGAATATAGGGTTACATAGGTTCTTATGAATTGGTGTTTCAGGGTTCTTTGGGTATACTCCTAGTAGTGGAATTGCTGGATCAAAAGGCAGTTCCATTTTTAGTTTGTTAAGGAAACTCTGTACTGTTTTCCATAATGGCTGCACCAGCCTGCATTCCCACCAACAGTGCACGAGGGTTCCCTTTGTCCTGCATCCTCACCAACACTCGTTGTTTGCTGATTTGCTGATGATTGCCAGTCTGACAGATGCAAGGTGGTATCTTATTGTGGTTTTAGTTTGCATCTCTCTGATGGCTAGTGATGTTAAGCATTCTTTCATATGCCTTTGGGCACTTTGTATGTCTCCCTCAGTGAGTTGTCTGTTCAGGTCCTTTGCCCATTTTTTAATTGAGCTGTCTGTCTCCCTGGTGTTGAGCCTCATAAGTTCTTCATGTATTTTGGAGATCAAACCCTTGTCTGAGGTATGATTGGCAAATATGTTTTCCCATACGTTGGTTCCCTTTAAATTTTGCTGGTGTTTTCTTTAGCTGAACAGAAACTTTTCAGTTTGATATAGTCTCATTTGTTTATTTGTTCTTTGATTTCCTTTGCCCTTAGAGAAGTATTAGTGAACATATTTCTGCAATAGGATATCTAAAATTTTACTGCCCATATTTTTCTTCAGGACCTTTATGGTGGCACTACTTATGTGTAAGTCTTTTATCCATCTTGAGTTTATTCTTGTGTGTGGTGTAAGTTGGTGGTCTAGTTTTATTTATTTATTTTTTTGCACATTGCTGTCCAGGTATACCAACACCACTTGTTGAAGAAACTGTTTTTACTCCATTTTATGTTCCTTCCCCCTTTGTCGAATGTTAATTGACTATAGAGTCCTGGGTTTATTTCTGGGCTCTCTATTCTGTTCCATTGATCTGTATGTCTATTCTTATGCCAGTACCAGATTGTTTTGATGATAGTAGCCTTGTAGTATAGTTTGATGTCTGGTATTGTGATTCCTCCTACCTTGTTCTTCTTCCTCAAGATTGTTGTGACTATTTTTTTTTTAATTTATTTATTATTTTCAGAGAGAGAGGAAAGGAGAGAGGCAGAGAGGGAGAGAAACCTCAGTGTATGGTTGCCTTTCACCGGCTTCCAGCTACAGACCTGGCTGGAGACCTGGCTTGCAACCTGGTTATGTGCCCTTGCTGGGGAATTGAACCAGCGACCTTTGGGTTCACAGGCTGGCACCTTATCCACTGTGCTACCAGCCAGGGCTTTGCTGTGAGTATTTGTGGTTGTTTTTGGCTCCATATAAATTTTTGAAGTATTTTTTCTTTCTCTGTGAAGTATGTCATTGGTATTTGCAATTGGGATTGCATTGAATCTATTATTTTTTAAACATACATGAAATGCAGAAGACAGTTAAGGATTCAGTATTCTAAAGCTTGATGGCTACATTTAAATCTAATTAGAAAATTACTATAACTTGAAATTAATGATTAATAATGGTTCTTTAATTGCTCTGGCTTTTGTTTATAACTATAAAAACACAATGCATGATTATTCATTTTCTGTTTAGCTAGTAAGAGCTTGGAACTTCTGCTTTCTTTCAGTGCTAATATAGACGGGCATAATATAATCCATGTTCCTAGCCAGTCACCTGAAAATGTTATGATATTTTCATTCACATTTATATTCTCATATTAATATGTTTATGTTTTAACTTCCTCTTCTAGAACTTTCTTTCCTTCTTCCAACCCTTCATCAAAAAGCAAAAAATAAAACAGTGAAGATTCAGATGTATGAGGTTCTGTGTTTCCTTCTCCTATCTTTTGTCATTGGTTTTTATATCATTAAAAATAAACCATTTGTATTCTGAAAACTGTTTATCTCCCTCTATGGAACCAACTTAAGTTGAAAATGGTCAAGCATTAAGTATATTAATGAATCCTCTACACTTTCATTTTCATGTTGCCGTTCTGTGTGTGGTAGGGCATGACAGGGGAAAGTGATAGAGAAGGTAAAGGTTTTTTAAGGGGATGCTGATAGAGAAAGGAGAAAATAAGTGCATTTAGCCAAACTCAAGTCCATGTATAGATTCAATCAACTTTCTGGTAGCTATCTCCGTGTGCACCTTTCTAATTCTTCTTTGTCCTAGTATGATGGTCCTCATTAGGCAGTTCAGCATGAGCAAAACAAGGACAATAAGCCAGGTTTGGAGAGTCACCAGGGTGGAAAGCCCTATGGGCCTAGTAATGGATGGTGTAGGGTAGGGACTCAAACCCAGGTGACCTTTCTTCCCCTAGCATATCATTGGTCAGACTGTTTAGACCCCCTGACCTTTCATGTCACTAGTCATGTGATTCAGACTCCCCTAATATTTCCTCCTCTGCATATCTCTAATCATGTGGTATACCACCTTGGGGGAGGAACAAGGAGACGGGAGAAGAGCCTCATATGATTCCCATACAAAACCTTACATGACCACTCCCTCAAGCACTAAGCCCTCAGGAAATTGAGGATGTGACCTTCATTTTCATCAAATAAATAATCTTAAAAAAAAAAAAAGCCTCCTGTCTGTTGACCACAGGGACAGAATTTTGATTAAACTAGAAATAACTTCTAGACCTCAGTAGTGTTTCAGTTCCAGACCAAGAAAAGCCAGCAAGGCAGGGTGGAGCAATGCTACGGCTGACATCAAAGCAGCTTCAATGATTAATGATCTCCTGCCCTAGCGTTGACCCATTAGTAGAGGCCATGACTCTAAAAAGACACACCTGAAAAGCTGATGAATATTCTCTTAGGATTCTCCTTTGAGATCTCCAAATAAAAACCTTCAAAACAAAGGCCTGCAAGCAGCTTTCTCTTGAGCATAGCGTACCCAGGCCTTTCCCACTCTCCTTCCCCAAGGCATGTATATACTTGCTTTCTTCATCCTCAGCTCCAAGAGCCCTTCTTTGGCCTCCATAACTTGTTTCCTTAGCCAGCCCAGCCCAGTTTTCTAAATAAACATTTAGTTGTATTTGAGTCTTGACTCTGAATTCTTTCTTGGCCAGAACTCAAATACTGAGGTTGCTGAACAGAGGTCCAATCACCAGTAACATTCTGGTGCCATTTTGTCACCAATGATCTGAACGTTTGTGTCCCCGAAATATGTTGAAAAACCCTAACCTTAAGTTAATGACCTTAAGATGTGGGACCTTTAGGAGGTGATTAAGTGATGATGGTGGAGTCTCAGTAATGGGATTAACAACTTTATGAAAGGGTTCCCAAAATCCCTCTGGCTTCCTTCCACCATATAAGGACATCAAAAAACAAAAACCATTGTCTGTGAACCAGGAAGTGGGTCTTTACCTTATATTGAATCTGTCAGTACTTTGATCTTGGACTTTCCAGCCTCCAGAAATGTGAGAAATAAATTTCTGTTATTTATAAGTCACCCAGTTAATGATAAATTGTTATGGCAGTATAAACAGACAAAAGCAGGGCATATGGGTCCCTTCAACTCTAAGCAAGGAACTAAGGTGTTTAGGAAAAGGATTGGGAGTAATTAAATACTGAGTTGTACAGCTTTATACCAATTGGGAGGAGAAAAACTTGTTAATTTATTAGAAAGTATGGCTGGTACTGGACATATTAAACAACATGGATTTGAACTGCATGTGTCCACTTACACAAAAATGTTTTTTCAATAAATACATTGAAAAATTTTTTGGAGTTTTGGGACAATTTGATAAAACTTACAGATGAACCACACAGCCTACAAATATTGAGAACATTAAGAAAATGTGAGGTATGTTATGAATGTATAAAATATATGTACATATTTTCTCTTCCTGGTGGTTTTCTTAATATTTTCTCTAGCTTACTTTATTTTAAGAGTACAGTATATAATATAAATAACAAACAAAATATGTGTTAATCTTCTGTACATGTTATCAGCAAGGCATCTGAGTAACAGTAGGCTATTAGTAATTAAGTTTCTTTTTGGGGGGTTGCGCTACATTAGCAATTTTTTTCTTTTTCTTTTTAAATTTTTAATATATTTTATTTATTTTGCTATTACAGTTGTCCCAATTTTACCCCCTTTTGCCCCCCTCCACCCAGTACCCCATTTCCTCCAGCAATGCCCCTCTTAGTTCATGTCCATGAGTCATGCATATAAGTTCTTTGGCTTCTCCACTTAGTAGTTAAGTTTCTTAAGAGTCAAAAGTCATACATGGATTTTGACCACCACAGGGTAGTCAGTGCTCCTAACTTCATGTCAAAATCATCTGTCTCTGTGAACAAGCAGGGTTTTCCACCCATGTTCAGATGACTTTGAAAGGAGCACAGCCTGTTCCTCAAAAGCAGTCATTTTCAACTATTGTGCTGCAACAATTTTTAAAACATGAAATACCCAACTATTTAGTCAGGGGCACTAACCTCTATTCCCTCAGATGGTCAAATTAAAAAATGATGATATCAATTAAATCCATTTAATCTAGTGAGTTATTTAAGGCCATTATTATCTTGTTGATTTCCTGTTTGGAAGCTCTATCCATTTGAAGTCAATGGGGTGCTAAAATTCTGACTGTGACTGTATTTTTGTTGAGGTCTCCCTTTAAGTCCATAAAGATTTACTTTACATATTTGTGTGCTCTTATGTTGGGTGTGTAAATGTTTACTAGGAAGAATTAACATCATTAAAATGTCCATGCTACCCAAAGCAATCTATAGATTCAATGCAATTTATATCAAGATTCCAATGAAGTATTTCACAGAACTAGAACAAATATTTCAAAAATTTGCATGGCACCACAAAGGGCCTGCAAAGCAATAGCAATCTTGAGAAAAAAGAGCAAAGTTGGAGGAATCATGCTGCCTAATATTAAACTATATTATAAGGCCATAGTAATCAAAACAGCTTAGCACTGGCATAAAAACAGAGTAAAGAGCCCAGAATAAGAACAGAACAGAGAGCCCAGAAATGAACCCAAACCTTATAGTCAATTAATATTCAACAGAGGAAGCAAGCACATAAAATGGGCTAAAGATAGCCTAGTAAATAAATAGCATAGGTAAAACTGGACAGAAAAGTGCACAAATAAGAAACTAAAGCACCAACTGAACACTACACACAATACATTCAAAATGAATTAAAGATTTAAATGTTAGACCCAAAACCATAAGAATTGCAGAAGAAAACACAGGCAACAAAATCTTGGACGTTATTCATAGCAATATTTTATCAGATATACCTCCCCAGGCAAAGGAAACAAAAGAAGAAACTTAACTCTATTCTCTCTTTAGGGTGGTAGAAGTAATCACTGGGTCACCTGACATAGGACTAGAATCCTGAACATCCAGCTGCCCCCTGTGCTGGCTTTTACTCTGCGTTGGCATGACCAGGCCTGCTACAGGTCCTTAAAGAATACCAAAGAACAGTGCTGTTGCAAAGCAAGAATTTCTTCATAGGATATAGTCAGAGTTCTCCAGAGAAACAGAACCAATAGGATATATGAGAAGATCTATTATAGGAATTGGCTTATGTAATTAGGGAGTCAGAGAAGTCCTGCAAATTGCCATCTGCAAGCTAGAAAACCAGAAAACCTGGTGGTATAATTCAGTGTGAGTCTAAAGGCCTGGGAACTAGGAACACTTAAAATATAAAGGCAGGTGAAGATAGATATCCCAGCTCAAACACAAAAATATGTACTTCTTCTCTTTTTTGTTCTACTCAGTTCCTCAATGGATGAAATGGATGACACCTTCATTGGTAAGGATGATTTGTTTTTACTTAAATTCAAACAGTAACCTCTTCTGGAGACATTCTCACAGATACATCCAGAGGTAATGTTTTACTAAATATCTGGGCATCCTATAACACAGGCAAACTGACAGATAAAATTAACCATCTTAGGGTACTAGTCAGATCTTTGAGGAATAATGGGACATAGTAGGGACATAGTACCTCTTATAATGATATATAATTTATGTGTCTGTGGCTCTAAACCTTCTGGTTTGTGGGTTTTTTGCACATGAAGCTGTTTTACCAGGATTCAAGTATACCTTTGTGAGGGAAATACAGGAAGACTGGCAGCTGGACTATAGATTCCTTTACCTTTGTTTTCAGATTATCTTGGTAATGCTTGCTTCTGATTTATTGGTGCCAAAGGGAAAGAAATCTTGAGCCCAAGCTGAATGGTCATTTCTACTACTTTTCAAAGCCAGACTGATGCTTTTGGCCTGACCTGATCACCCCATTTCCAGCTCTGTATTCTAGTCACCCCATATGGGGTATCCAAGACCAATTTCTGAGACCTGTTATTTTCTGAAAGCCTGTGGTTGACTGGTTGTTTTTACCTTCAAACATTTAGAATTTAGATTCTTCTCTTTAATTTCTGTTATTCTAAGTTTTGTTGGCATTTATCCTTAATTAACTGATTTTCTATTCTTAATCACTTGTTCTTATATGTTTATAATTTTTTTTTTTGTTTCTTTACCTTGGTAGGATTTGAAGTGAAAGCAAATACATAAATTTATGTGCTCTCTGCCATGTTTATCCAGTTTTGTTATACTTATAAAGGTATTTCTATAAGTATATATTATATATGTAAATATAATTAATATATACTATTATTAAATATATAATGCTTTTATTTTCTATGTAAATTCTTATGTTTCCAAGCTTGCATAGCAGTCCCTTTCTTTACTCAATTCTCTGGATAGAATCTTGAAAAGGGAGTAAAATATCTATATACAATTAAATCCACATGTTTTAAGTATAAAATTTGATAATATTTTTAGACTTTAGGTGATTGAAATGCCCTACTCAGTAGTGAAATGCTGACATCATAGTTACATATGCCTATTCTACCTTAAACCCACATAGATAAATATGTGCATTCCTTCTGCTAAGGGTGGAGGAAAAGTTAATTATATGACCTTAACATTTTAGAAGAAAATAATTGTACATGTTTGGCATAGATATGGATAAAAATTAGTGGGAGACCCATGTAGTTGACATTTATAGTTAACTACACATAATCACCAATAGTAGAGCTATTGCTTATATATAAGTAATCACAACAAAGAAGAATATACTATACTTTATCACTGAATAATGCTTACTTGGTTCCTACCAATATTTTTCAAAAGATAATTTTAAAAGGTGGAAAGGAAATCCTCTATATTTTTTGAAGCAAGAAAAGAAAAATGAGCAAAATTGGGATTCTTGCCCAAAGTGGCTCAAAGGACTATAAAAAAAAAAAAAAAAAACAAAAACTCAGAGAGGCTGCATATTTGTGGCAGATGCTCTTTCAATGGCTGCTGATAAAGCATGACAGGCACTTTGTGAGCATCTGATCCATTTCCACTAAAAGCCCACTGTTCTCAGTCCGCAGCCTCAAAGACCTACAGAGGTCAAGCAGGTATATAAATCATTGAGTAGAACAATCTCCAAAAGCCACTCAAATTTAAAGTATGTTAAAATGTATGAAAATAAACAGATTTTAAAATGAATAAATTTAAAAATCAGATAATATGCCGTGGCTGGTGGCTCAATGGATAAGGCTCTGGTCTGCGAACCCAAAGGTCACTAGTTCAATTTCCCCACCCAGGGCACATAAACAGGTTGCAAGCCAGGTCTCCAGCCAGATCCGTAACTGGAGGCAGGTGAAAGGCAACCATACACTGATGTCTCTCTCCCTCTCTGCCTCTCTTCTTTCCCCTCTCTCTAAAAATAATAAATAAAATATTTTTTAATTTTAAAAATTAATAAAAACCGATAATAAACTAAAAATAGACCCAAGTCTGTAGGGGCTTATAGACTTCAGGCAACCAGGTTAACCTCTAGTTTAGGGAATGTTGGGTGAGTTCTCAGACTCTTGACAGTTTAACAAAATAGCAGATCATATCGCAAACCTAATTCTCAAGCCAATACTTATTTAAAATTTCTGTTTAATCTTTTTCTTACTTTTTCCCTTCCTCAGAATATTTCTCTATTTTCCTACTCTTTTATTGCCTGTGTCTATATTCTTTATTTGTTCCTTCTTCCCTCTTTCTCTTACGCTCTCCTCCTTACCTCACCAAAATGTGAAGGGCATGAAGTGTTTTATATATAACCATTCTTATAAAGGTTGAATCAAATTGAATAGTCCTAATGGCTCATTCCCTTCATGAAAAAATCTGTGATGGCTTCTTCTTACCTGTAGCACAAAGATAATACTGCTTAACCTCCCATTTAAAGTATTCAACTGACATTTGCTTCTACAGCCTTATCTCTTAGGACAGTAAGACTTCCAAAATCTCAAATCCACAAGGCCACAGCAGCCAGTGAGCATGTGATACAGTATATTTTACTCTCCTCTAGTCATCCGTGTTCCTTCAATTTGCTTGGAACATGCTTTAATATTATAAGTGTTTCACAAATATGGTTTGAATTTCCTGTTATCAATTTGAAAGCATGTGAGTGGAAGCATTGTTATTTTTCAATTTAATAATGTAAAACTAAATGAAGTCACATATGGCTTATAACTTTTTTTTTTAATTAAACATCAAAATAAAGCTACAAAAAGTATGAAAGGCATCCTTTTCTGCATTTTCATCCCTGTTGTTTTACTTGTTTGATTAGACAGATGGCAGTAGATGTTTGACTCTGGTATGTGGTTGACAGGCGTTGATAAAAAAAAAAAAAAAAAAAAAAAAAAAAGAAGTGAGATCATTTCCAAGTTCAGAAATTGTTGACTAGTAGACCATAGTTCACCTCCCTTGCTAAGAAATTTTGCCGCCAATGTTTTAATCATTCTAGGCTCTTCTCCATTACATGAATTTGTTATATAAATTCTTATGTTTCTATTCACACAGTGCACCTTTTCCCCCCCTCAATTCTCTGGATAGAGTCTTGCAAAGACAGTAAACAGATGTATCCTTGCCATTATCAAAGGGTTTTGTTTATCTAAGAAGTACACAGGTTAGACAAAAATGAAATATGAAATACGCCACACTACTTTGAAAATGACCTTGTGTCAATGTCAGATATGAAGGTTCCTATCCAAATTTAATGCCTACTTCATAGAGTATTTTTCCTCATGTATATACCCTGATGTTTTTTATTGGTATTAATATAAAAAGAACAATTTAGCTTGTTTAAAAAATCTAAAATCTGATTTATCTATAAGACACACTCCAGAATACAAGCCATTTTTTCTATAGTAATTCTGTGTCAATATTTCCTGACAGAAGACAAATGCCGTTATTATTTTACCATTTCTTGCCTTTGTAAAAGTTTAGAATTTTACAGAATGACTCTTCTTTACATGTCAAAATGGTAAGTTGATGAAAAGAAAAAAAAACTGTAGCAATTTTTATATCTGGTGGCAATGATGGATAGTCCATGTGTTGAGTTATAAATGGTGCACATACCTTATTGACAACTAAAAAAAAGTGAATATGATTTTAATGGAGAAATATATCTTTTCATATAAACCACAATATATATATTTTTAAATGTCTCCTTTGACTTGTTTCACTTTTAAACTGTTTGGATATTCTCCATAATAGAAGGTGGAAATCAAGACTATCTAAAAGTCATCAGTCTCCATCTAGAAGTTCATTGGCTGGTGTATATAATACATAGCTAAGGACTTAGCACTCAGCAAAAATGAAAGAGAAAAAATAATGCTTCATGGTTTCACCTTTTCTTTTCTAAGCCTTTTACTGAATCTCCTTTTCTATCACCTACCCCGCAACACACATGTAGAGTCACTCAATGTACCCACTTTATTTTAGTCTTTTTCACAGAGGAAATCTGATAAATTCTTTTTGGAGAAGTCCTTAGAAATAATGATCAGAAGAACAAGAAATTAATGAATGAGTCCTAGAGGAATGATAATGAAGATAGTGCATAAGTCAGCAGTTGTGAGACTTTAAGAAGTAATTTGATTCGATTCCCTAGCCAGGGCACATAAACAGGTTGCAAGCCAGGTCTCCAAGCCAGGTCCGTAGCTGAAGGCAGGTGAAAGGCAACCATACATTGATGTTTCTCTTCCTCTCTGCCTCTCTCCCTTCCCCTCTCTCTCTCTGGAATAATAAATTAAATCTTAAAAAAAAAAAAAAAAAAAGGAAGTAATTTGGGGAGAATCTTTCTAGAACTTTAATCTCAAGATAACAAGTAGTAGTTCTTTTTCTGAAATGGTGCCCATAATCTTATAAGGAAACAATTGTGTTGTATTTACATTTTATGAATAGACTGGAGTTATGATCTGAAAAGCCAGCATAATTTTGGTTTTGTGGGTGTTTTAGCTGGAGCAATCCCAGTAATTATTCACTGTTTCTAGGAGGATGTTATTTTTACAAGTTCTGCTCCACTTCCTTCTGGGCACCAATTCCTGATGCTACTCCTCATTATTTTCAAACTAAAGAGTGTATTTCACACAATCTTTATTATTTCCATATAAACAATTTTCCAAAATAACTGACCCTCTCAATTTGTTCCTTATATGCAAACCACTTTTCATGGAACACATAATACCTTGACTGATCACTAGAATTTCTAAATCAAAATTTATTTTTCCATCAATTTAGTTTTTGTTCCCAAACCTTTCATTCTAGTTATATTTATTAAAATTATTTAATTAAATTGTATGCAGACTATGAAAAATAACTAAAATAGTATGCAAGTATGAAAGCAAAAAGAGAGTACTGTAAAGTGTTTATCACCAAGGTTGGTTCACTAATGAAACCCACACATTGGAGGCAGGAAGTTATAACTCTGCTGCAAATACCCTGGTGAAGAAATTCTGCCCCTTAGCTCTCAGTTCATTAGCCTTTAAATGTAATGCAAATCCCTGGTGGTATGCTTCCTGAGTTAGGCTGATTCCACTAGACTATGAATTCCAAAAGAACAGGGACTTTGTGTATTCACTGCTCTATCTCTCTCATTTAGATGAATGACTAGAAGATACCCATCTTATAATACTATTGGTTAAATATACAAATTATTCAGTATCATTATGAACACATTACTTTTCATAAAATAGAAAATGTCAGTGAAATCAACTATTAGACAAGGGATCCAGGAAAAAACAGAAATGAACTCCTATTGAGCTAAAATAGGGAGGAAAGCTAGGAGCGGAAAGTGATCATATTGCTATATGATGAGGACTGTAAAAACCAACTGTATACAAAGCCATTCTCGTGAACTGGACTTTAAAGGTACCTAGTTTATTGGTCCCATTGGAATTGACTTCTCTTATAAATAATATGTACACTACATACTGAAAATGCATATTTGCTACCCAACTTTCATTTATTGTGGCAGCACACTTAATCCATGAAAGGTTACCCAAACTCAAAATAAGCAACTACAGAAGACACGTTGAAACTAGATAGCTTATCAATAATATTTTTGTAGGTAGCCTAGGATGTGTTCGCTCTGTCCCCTTCTAGAGTCAGAGTTCTCAACCTCCTCTTCATAACCTACATGACACATGACACTCCCTCGCAGGCTCGCTCTCCAAGGTAGGTCTATGGTTATGCCGAGCACCATGCCATTTATAACTGTATTGGATACTCTGGCTCTCAAAATTGATACTAAAATTTTAAAATATGAAAAGTTACCTTATTATGTAGGTAATTTTGAATCTGTCTTTTTTATTTTAAAATAGTAAATCTCTAGGAATTCTGTTTTCAGCTATAATGGAGTATGTGGTCATGGATTTCCTTCCTACTATAAATTACTATGAAATTGAACAAAAACCAAAAGAAAACTTTTTTACACCTTCAGCAACAAAAGCACAGGACTGGGATGATCCTTGAGAGACAATAAACACAAAGCCTTGTCCCACATTCACTTTGCAGTTTCTTTCACAATAAAAGAGATAGGAGCCAAGAGTAACAAAAAATAAAAAATGAATTAAGGGTGTAGACATGATTGTTAAAAGATGCTTAAGCATTTGAAATTTGCAAAGCATATTACCGGAGAAGAGGAAGCTTGGGGTGGAGGTAAGGGACGGAAGTCTGTGTGGACATTAAGTGCAGTTCTCAACCAAGGGCTGAGATGTGCATGCACAAAGCAAGACTCTGCAGGATTAAGCAACGAATGGTTGCTTGGGAGCTAAGAGCTGACCAGAGTTACTAAACACTGCATAATACTGAAAGATATTAGGGTTCTAGCGCAGTCGAGTGGAGAGGCCACATAAAGCCAGCCTTAAGGGCAAAGACCATAAGGTAAAGAAGGGTCACCCTGGAGTAAAGAACACATCCTAGAGTGACAAATGCACCCTGGGACTAAAAGCATAACTAAAAATAGTCCTTTCTTTTTTTTTTTCATTATATTTAGAAAGAGGGGAAGGGAGAGAGACAGAGAGGAAGAGAGGCATCAATGTATGGTTGTGTTTCACCTGCCTCCAGCCACAGACCTGACTGGAGACCTGGTTTGCAACCTGGTTATGTGCCCTGGCTGGGGAATCGAACCTGCAACCTTGGGTTTGCAGGCTGGCGCCTTATCCACTATGCTACGAGCTAGGACAGTCCTTTCTTAACAATAGACAGAAACCCAAATTTACAGACCAAAAAGCATGAGAAAGGTAAAAATGTACATAAAGACAAAAGACTACCTTTTTATTCCTTATATTAATCTTATTTTATGTAAAATATTAACTCAGCTATAGTAAGTCAGCATATCATAAGGAAATAAGATATAGCTTAAAAGGTTTATAAATAAATTAAAATGTAACACTAATATTTATTTAGCATAAAATAAGCCAGAAAAAGAGGAAGAGAGGAACAAAAACTAGATGGGACAAAGAATAGAAATACCAAAATGGTAGACATAAATATAAGTACATTAAAAGTACGTTAAATGTACATGCACTAAATACCCCAATTAGAAGTCTGATATTCTCAGACTGCATAAATAAGAGAAACTAGCCCTGGTTGGTGGCACAGTGGATAAGGTGCCAGCTTGCAAAACCAAAGGTTGCTGGTTTGATTCCCAGCCAGGGTACAAAACCAGGTTGCAAGCCAGGTCTCGAGACAGATCCATAGCTGGAGGCAGGTGAAAGGCAACAATACGTTGATGTTTCTCTCCCTTTCTTCCTCCCTCCATGCCCTTCTCTCTAAAAATAATTAATAAAATATTTCTTAAAAGATATTTTAAAAATAATTTAAAAGTTTCTTTAAAACTAAAGGAACCATCATCAAAATGAAAAAGGAGTCCTGGTTAGTGGCTCAGTGGATTGGTGCCAGCCTATAAACCCAAAAGTTGCTGGTTCAATTCCCAGTCAAGGCACATAACCAGGTTGCAAGCCAGGTCTCCAGCCAGATCCTTAGCTGGGTGCAGGTGAAAGGCAACCATACATTGATGTCTCTCTCCCTCTCTGCCTCCTTCCCTTCTCCTCTCTCTAAAGATAGTAAATGAAATATTTTTTTTAAATGAAAAGGGAACACACTTTACGGGGAAATCATATTTTCCAACAACACATTGGACAAGGGTTTAATCTCCAAAATATATAAAGAAATTATATGACTCAAAACCAGGAAGAAAAAAAAAAACAATCAAAAAAAGGGCAAAGGACCTGAGTAGACACTTCTCCAAGAAAGGCATATAGAAACCCCATAAGACATATGTAAAGATGCTCAACATTACTAGCAATCAGAGAGATACAAATTAAACCCATAATGAGATGTCCTCTCAGCTACCAAAATGGTCATCATTAATAAATCACCAAACAACAAGTGGTAGCAAGAATATAGAGAAAAGGGAACTCTAGTGCACTGTTGATGGGAATAGAGACTAGTGCAGTCATTGTGGAAAACAGTATGGAATTTCCTCAAAAAATTAAAAATGGAACTACCTTTTGACCTAGTGATTCCACTGCTGGGAATATGTCCTAAAGAAACACCTGTTCAAAAGATCTCACACACCCCTATGTTCATAGCAGCACTGTTTACAGTAGCAAACATCTGGAGACTGCCTAAGTGCCCATCAGTAGATGAGCGGCTACAAAAAGCTCTGGTACATTTACATAACAGGTTACTATGCAACAGTAATTTAAAAAAGGAGGGTGGAGTGGGATTCCTGCCTGTTGAGACAGCATGGATGGAACTGGAGCTATTATGCTAAGTGAAATAAGCCAGTCAGTGAAAGACAAATACTGTATGACCTCACTTATAAGTAGAATCTAATGAACAAAATAAACTAACTAGAAAAAGAGAATTAGAGGCATAGAAACATGAAACAGACTGAGAGCTATTAAGAGGAAAAAATAGAGATGGGAACTGGTTGAAAGAAGGTGAAGGAATTAGTCAAAGTACACATTCATGTATGAATGACTCATGGACATGGACAATAGTGTGGGGATTGACTGTGGGAGTGGTGGTGGGCTAGTTGGAGGGGGTTAAAGAGGGAAAAATGGGGACATCTGTAATATCATAAACAATAAAACATTTAAACTTTAAAAAGACTTAGAGTATTAGTAAAACTAAGGAAGACTTTCATGATGATATATAACAAATGTAAATGTTTCAAAATATGTTAAAGAAAAACCAACAGAACTAATTAAATAAATAGATAAATCTAAAACTACAGCTGGATATTGCAATGCTCTTCTCTCAGTAATTTTATATCAGGGATATAAAATATTTGAATAACACTACTCACTAACTTAACCTGGTTAATATTTATGGAATAGTGTATGCAAAAACTGGCTTATTTGCAAGTACATATGGAATAGTTATGAAGAGAGATAGCATGCTGAACCATAAACAAATCTCAATACCTTTTAAGAGATTGAAGTTATAGAGTATATTTTCTGACCAAAACTAAAGTAAATTAAAAGTTATATATATATATATACATATATATACATATGTATATGTATATATATGTATATATATATATGGAAAATCCTCAAATACTTGGAAATTGAACAATATTCTTCAAAATAACCCTGTGTCAAAGAAGAGTCATATCAAAATAAAGGAATTCAAACCAAATGTTAAGGAAAATAAAATATATCAACATCTTTTGGATGCAGTTAAAACAGCCCTTTAAAAAATGTATTGTTTTATATGCTATACATTAAAAAACAAAAATGTCCCAAAATCAACAGTTTAATTTTTCACCTAATAAGCTTATGAGAGTAAATTAACACTAAAATAAGTAGATGCTAAAAAACTGAAAACAAACAATAAACATAAATAATAAAGCAAAAAGTTACTTTTTCTTTTTTATTGTGTTATTTCCATTACTATTTAGTCCCCTTATACTTCCTGCCTACCTGCTTACAAGCCTACCAATCACTAGATTGGTGTCCTGTCTAAAAGTCCCTTTTCCTTTTTGCTCAATCATCTACCCCATAATCTCTCACCCCTTAGCCATTATCCTGCTCTCTACCTATGAGCCTGTCTCTATTTTGCTTGTGGAATTGGGTTTGTTCATTAGATTTCACATGAGTGAAATCACATGGTATTTGTCTTTCTCTGACTGACTTATTTCATTCAGCATAATATTCTCTAGGTCCATCAATACTGTCTCAAAGGGTAAAATTTTCTTCCTGTTTATGATTGAGCAGTATTATACTGTGTACCTGTCCCACCGTTGTTTTATCCACTCATCTACTGAGGGAGACCTGGCCTGCTTCCTTATCTTGGCAATTGTAAATAATGCTTCGATAAAAATAGGGATGCTTACATTATTTTGAATTAGTGTTTTGGGCTCCTTTGGATACATTTGTATAAGTGGGATCACTGGGTCAAGAGGCAGGTCCATTTTTAATTTTTTGAGGTATCTTTACACGGCTGTCCATGGCTGCACCAGTCTGCATTTCCACCAACAGTACAAAAAGAGTTCCCCTTTATCCACATCCTGGCCAGCCCTTGTTGTTTTGTTGATTTATTGATGACAGCCATTCTGACA
Organism: Noctilio leporinus; assembly: GCA_004026585.1. Taxonomy (NCBI): domain Eukaryota; kingdom Metazoa; phylum Chordata; class Mammalia; order Chiroptera; family Noctilionidae; genus Noctilio; species Noctilio leporinus. Next base: position 134,589 of record PVIW01001996.1, on the reverse strand, counting down.
GGTGTGAGGTAATACCTCATTGTGGTTTTAATGTGCATTTATCTGATGATTAATGACATTGAGCAACTTTTAATTTGTCTATTGGTTATGTTTGTCCTCTTTGGAGAAGTGTCTATTCAGGTCCTTTGTCCATTTTTTAATTTGGTTGTTTGGTGTTTTGACTGTTGTTAAGCTCTTTATACATTTTGGATATTAACCACTTATTAGATGTATTGGCAAATATGTTTCTTCATTCTGTGGATTATCTTTTTATCTTGTTGATGTTTCCTTTGCTATGCAAAAACTTTTCAGTGGGATGTAGTCCCATTTGTTCATTATTTTTTCTTTTGTTTCCTTTGCCTGGGGAGTTATAGCCAATAAAATATTGCTATTAGCAATGTCCAAGATTTTATTGCCTATATTTTCCTAATTGATTTCTATGGTTTTGGGTTTAATATTTAAGTCTTTGATCCATTTTGAATTTATTCTTATGTGTGGTCTAAGAAGATAGTCTAGTTTTATTTTTCTATATCTGTCCAGTTTTCCCAACACCATTTATTGAATACACCATCTTTAGCTCATTGTATGTGCTTTCTTTCTCTGTCAAATATAATTGAATACAAAGGTGTGGGTTTATTTCTGGACTTACTGCTCTGTTCTATTGATCCATGTGTCTCATATATCTGTCTGTGTTTACACTGTTTTGATTAGTAAAGCCAAATATTAGTTTCACATTAGGGAGCATGATTCCTCCAACTTTGAAAAAAATTAATAAATTATAAACCCTAGTATAAGTGATTAAGAATGAAAAGTTAGCCTTGTCCAGAGTGGCTAAGTTGGTTGGAACATCATCCTATAGACCAAAAGGTCATGGGTTCAAATCCCGATTAAGGTATATACCCAGGTTGAGGGTTTGATCCCTAGTCTGGCATGCATGAGAAGGAAGGCAACTGATTGATGTTTCTGTCACATTGATGTTTCTCTCTCTCTCCCTGTCTCTCTCTTTTAAAAACAATGGGAAAAAAATGCCCTTGAGTGAAGATAAGTTTTTCAAGTTATTTTTAAACCAGTATCACAAATTACCAGAATGAGGAATGAAAGAGAGGTGATCACTATAGACTCTAAAGATATTGCAAGAATAAAAAGGGAATATTTTAAGCAAATTTATCTAAATAAATTCCATAAACTTAAGATATATTCAAATACTTTAAAAGCACAACTTACTGAAATTTTTAAAAAGATAAAATAGAAAATTTAAATAGTTTTGTATTTGTTAAAATAATGAAATTTTAAAATTAAAATCTTTTATAAAAGTTTCAGCCAAGATAGTTTTATTGATGACTTCTGTCATGTATTTAAGAAATATATAAAACCAATCTCATGCAAAATGTATTTTAAAAAAGAAAAATAGAAAATTAACACACTTCAATACATTTTCTTAAGCCAGCCCAACCCTGGTGCCAAAACATGACATGGACATTAAAAGAAAAGTACCAACCAATAACAACTCATGAACATAGATTCAACACTTCTTTAAAAAAAAATTTATTAATTGTCTTCATTGATAAGGGCAGGGAGGGAGGAAGAAAGGGAAAGAAGCATCCATGTATGGTTGCCTTTCACCTGCCTCCAGCTACAGACCTGGCTGGAGACCTGGCTTGCAACCTGGTTATGTGCCCTGACTGGGAATCGAACGGGCGACATTTGGGTTTGCAGGCTGGCATCTATCTATCCACTGAGTTACCAGCAAGGGTAATTCAGAAGAATTCAATACTTCTTAACAAAATAAATCAGTTAATAATTTAATAAAGCAATACATTATGGACAAGTAAGGTTTATCTCAGGAATGCTACTTTGACTTTCAAAAATGAATCAGTGTCATTCACAACATTAACAAAATAACAAAGAAAAAATGATCCCTTAATAGTAAAAAGCATTTGATAAATCCAGTATCCAACCATGATAAAAGTCTTGGCAATGTAAGAACAAACTTAATTTTCTCCATTTTATAAAAAAATAATTATGAAAGACCTATAATAAATATAATACTTATTTTTGATATTTTAATACTTTCTGCTAATACTGGAAAAGAAATGATGTATTTATATTCTCTCCATTTCTGTTCAACATTTTACTGAAAGTCCTAGCACAATAAAGTAAGAAAAAGAAATAAATGGCATAATAATTAAATGGAAATAGGAGGTAAACTGTCTTTATTCACAGTCAACATGATGCATACATATATTGGGCATATACAAAAAATTAGTAGAACTAATAAGTAAGTGTAGATTATAAAATTTACATTACAGCGGTATAAAGGTTTAGTACACAAAAATCCTTATATATTTGTATATTTGTATATAAACATCATATTTCTAATATTAGCAATTGAAAAACTGTTAAAAAAATTTTTTTTGCCCTAACTAGAGTGACTCAATTGGTTTGATGTCATCCTGCAAAATGAAAGGTCACTAGTTTGATTCCTAGTAAGAGCACATACCTGGGTTTCAGTTTTTGTCCCTAGTCTGCACACACATGAGAGACAATCAATTGATCTTTCTTTCTCACATTGATGTTTCTCTCCCTTTCTTCCTCCCTTCCCTCTTCTCTAAAAATAAATAAAATCTTTAAGTTTTGTTAAATTATAAATGATTTTATTTTAGTAAGATCAAATAATAAAATATACTTAAAATAAATTTAATAAAAGATGTGTGAAACCTCTAAAAATGAAAATTATTGCTGGGAAGAATTAATAAGGAATGACAAAAATTAATGAAATGGATACATTTGTCAAGCTTATGCCTTAAAAAATCAATATTGTTAAAATATCTTGTTTTGTTCAAATCAATCTTCATGTTTAATGCAATTCCAATCAAGAGTCTATTGAATATTTTTTAACTTGACTACATGATTCTAAAATTCTTATGAAACTTCTAGTATCTATAATTGCTGGAAAATATTTAAAAACTTAAAGTTGGAGGATTAAAACATGAAACTTGCAAGAATTTAGCAGAAAATATAGGAGAATATCTTTTTTTTTTACATGCAAAAATACATTTATTAGCATACATTATTTTTACACATATTTAAAGTACATACTGGACTTTGAAGAGTTATTACAAAAAATTTAAAATGTGCCAATAGCTTACATAATTATTACAGTTAAATGGTTATATTTTAGATATACTGTAGCAAGATTAAGCAGTTTTTCTTCTTTCATACTGATTTTACTATGGAATGCTATTTTTGTGAAATATATCACAGAAATGGTGTGTTGCAGGACTCACTTTTGTGAAAGTTGTCCTAGAGACAGTGCCAAACCCATAGTAAAAAAGGAATTTGATTTTTGAATCAGATCCTCCCCACTCAAATAATATAACTCAACTTTATTTTAAGCCACTGGAACTACAACTTATTCTTTTTGGCATTTTCCATCTTAAATAGTAGATTTATTTAGGCTGTGTGCAGGTCTTACTTCTTTCAGTAACCTCACCCTCTGTTTTTCCTTTACATGTGTTTTACAAGTTGAAGCCTTCAGAAATAATGGCACTTGCAGTGCTTAGCTGGTCCCCAGAGTAGAAATTATTATGTCTACTAAGTTGAGGTAAAAAAAAAAAATCCCTAGGATTTAAATAATTTTGTATAATGGTATTCTAGCTATTTTTTGAACTTGTGGTTGACTTTCTGCGTGGTCCTAAACTAACCCCTGAACTATTTAAGAGTCTGTTGAGGTAGAGATTAGGTATGTTCACATTTCAATAATAAAGTTTACTATAGCATTAATTCCTTTTCCCAAACATCCCCAGTTTGGGGGCCTTCATAACTGGAAATGTGTATTTCCACAATCTATTTGAAAGGAATCTCATCTAATTTACATGCCAATATGAGAATATATATTGTCTATGTACACAAATCACATAGTTTAGTAGTTTGCAACTTCCATCCAAATTGGTCTTCTCAGAATCTTTTCTAACCTAAAGATTGACTGATTTCATAACACACCCATGACCACTTGGTTGCTCTTTAAAACATAAATTGCTAACAAACTCTACATATTACACACCTACAAATAAGCACATATTTTGTAACAGTGAATAAGAAAGATAGCATGTCTTCTGTGTAATATACATCCACATTTTCTTACTTTTTTCTTTTTCCTTAACTGCATTCAATTTTTCTGAGTTATCAGAACATGATTTTCCTATATTGTGAAATAATTCCAATCTAAGAAAACTTAACTTGCAGTAATGCAGGTACAATATACAAAATTATACCTTATTTAGTAAAATCTATTTATAACAAGATCATTCTAAAGCATTCATAAATTAAAGTTGGTTCTTATCCAATTTTGATTGATACATTTAATACATTTACCTTTAAGATTATTATTGATAGGTACTTATTCATTATCTATTTTTTCCTTTGTACCTGTGATCCTATCTATCTGTTTCTTTATCTTCTTAAAGCAGACCCTTTAGCATCTCTTGCAATGCTGGTTTGGTGGAGATGTATTCTTTTAGACTTCTTTTGTCTGGGAAACTCCTTATTTCACCTTCCATTCTGAATGACAGCCTTGCTGGTTAGAGTATTCTTGGTTGCAGGCCTTTGTTTTTCATTGCTTGAAATATTTTTTGCCATTCCCTTCTAGCTTGCTGTGTTACTGTTGAGAAATCAGCTGATAACCTTATAGGAGCCCCCTTGTATGTTATTAGCTGTTTCTCTCTTGTTGCTTTTAGGATTCTCTCCTTGTCTTTGAAATTTGCCATTTTCATTATGATGTGTCTTGGAGTGGGCCTGTTTGGGTTCATCTTCCTTGGGACCCTCTGTGCTTCCTGAACTTGCATGACTTTTTCTCTCCTCAAGTTAGGGAAGTTTTCTGTCATTACTGTTTCAAACAGGTTTTCCATCCCTTGCTCCTCCTCTTCT
>PVIW01001996.1:0-129584 GCA_004026585.1 Noctilio leporinus | reverse complement strand
GTCTTTTTTCATTTTGTTGCATTGCCTGGGAATTTTTTTCTACATTGACCTCCAGCTTGATAATCCGATCCTCTGCTTTCTCTACCCTACTTTTGATTGCATTCTTCATTTCCTCCTGGTTCTTACTGTTTTTTTTGTCCTTTATAATGCTTGCGTAATTCTCAGAAAGTTCCTTGAACTTTACCTGGAGTTGTTCAAAGTTTTCTTTGAGCTCGATGAGCTCATTAAGTTTCTCTATCACCATTATTTTGAATTCCCTGTCTAATAGGCTGCTTGCCTCTATTTCATTTTGCACTCTTCCTGGGGATTCCTCCTTTCCATTTGCTGAGGGTTTATTTCTTCGTCCCCCCATTTTAGGTGGCTCTTGTTTGTTTCTGCTTCTTAGATTGGTCTGCTTTGACTTACTGTCTTACTGGTGTGACTTTCTGTGGTCTAGAGGTGCACTTTGTTTACTTCCTGGATCTGTGCATGAAATTATTATCTTTCATTTGGGGGTGGGGGGCGCAGGAGGCGCTCCAACCGACTGAACCACCCGACCAATGCAGATCAAGGCTGGCAGTGAGAACTACCTGTATTTTTAGGTAATTTCGAAATCCTCCGAAGTGTACACACCTGCTCCTGTCTGTGCGCCCAGCGAATATCTTAAAGCATGCATACTAGGGGTGGAAAAGATTACTTGCAACACAAAAAGTACTAACCATAAATTGACAACAAAGATAATTATTTGGACTTTACCAAAATTTAAAACTCTGTTACCAAAAGACCCTATTAAAAAAATGTAAATGGAAGACAAACTAAAAAAAACAAAACAAAACAAAACAAAAAAACCCCTCATTTTTATGATATCTGACAAAGATCTTGTGCCCATATTGAATCAACAATTAAAAGTCAAACCTCCAAGGTGCCGGCCTTCAAACCCAAAAGTCACTGGTTCGATTCCCCAGCCAGGACATATAAGCAGGTTACAAGCCAAAGTCTCCAGCCAGATCCATAGCTGGAGGCAGGTGAAAGGCAACCATACATAGATGTCTCTCTCCTCTCTGCCTCTCTCCCTACCCTTCTCTCTAAAAATAATTTAAAAATTTTAAATAAAATAAAATAAATACTTTTTAAAAAGTCAAATTTCCAATTAAAAAAATGGGCAGAATACTTAAAAATGAAGATACAGACATGACCAATAAGGACATAATGGTTCTTCAAATTATGAGCCACCTGGAGAACACAAGTTAAAAGCACAAAAATTAATATGATACCATTTCATACTTAATAAAATGATGAATAGTAATGATCGATAGTACCAGTTATTGGCAAGGGTACAGAGCAACTAAGATTTTCATAGATTGTCAATGAGAATGTAAAATGATACCATACTTATGAAAAAACATGTAGCAGATTTATTAATGACATCAAACATTGATGCTATTCTACTTCTAGGTGGTTACCCAAGACAAATTAAAACATACAGCATGTTCACAAAAAGAGTTGACAAATGATGTTTATTGAAGCTTCATTTATGTTGCGTCAAACTGAAAAACAACCAAATAGTTTTCTACAGGAAAATTAGTAAACAAAATGTATTTATTCTTATAATGGAGTACTATTTAGCAATAAAAAGGAAAACCACTAAAACACACAACATGAATTAATCTCAAAATTGTTATATTGAAGAATAAAAGCCATACATAAAAGATTAGGGTAGCACAGTTCATGAATAGGTAAATTAATCTATAGTGATAGAAATGAAGAGAAGTAACGCCAGCACCATGGCAACATTAAACGTCTCTTGTTGTTGTGCCCCCTTTATCATTAACAACAGAAATTCAGCATTTATGCATGGATAAAAATGACTTTAAAGGAACTGTGGGGTAAACCACCATACACTACAGGATCCAAGGAGAATCTCACCCACCTATGCATCTGGTAATAAGCAAATAGACCTCAGACATGGCTGTGGACCCTGAAAATTGGAGCACATTGTTAGAGCAAAAGTACTAGTTTGGACACAGTATCGTGGAAGACAGTTAGTAAAGAATGGAGGTGGTGACCACTACTTCAAATGTGAACATGGCAATGCAAAACTTAAAATAATATGAAAAAGTAATTTAATGTGATGCCACCAAAGGATTATAGTATGTAACCAAACTCAAAGACATAAGATTTACAACTTATCCAACAAAGAATTTAAAATAGCCATTTAAAGGTAACTCAATGAGCTATAAGAGCATACAGAAAAACAATTCCAAAAAGTAAGTCAGAAAAACAATATATGAACAAAATAAGTTTAATAAAAAGATATAAATATTTTTTTTAAGTTCTGGAACTGAACAATGCAATAAATGAAAAGTGTATTAGTGAGCATCACTATCAGAATGGATCAAGCAGATCACATAATCAGTGACACAAAAGATGGAAAGTTTTCAATTGTCTAGTAAGAGGAAAATAAATTTTTAAAAAAGAGTAAAGCAAGCCTGTATGATCGAATAGTATATACCATTAAAAGGACTAACTTCAATTATTAGAGCTCCAGAAGGAGAAGACTCAGAGAGGGGCTAGAAAGTTCCTTTAAAGCAATAATGGCAGAGAAGTTCCCAAATCTGGGGAGAGATTTGAATCTCCAAGTTCACAATGCTCGTAAGTCATCAAACAAAAGTAACTTAGAGAGCTCCTAGACAAGGTATATTATAATTAAACTGTCAACAATCAAAGACAATGAGCCCAGTGTGGCCTAGTTGGTTGGGTGTTGTCCCGCAGAGAGAAAGGTCACTGATTTGATTCCCACTCAGGACACATGCCTGGGTTGTGGGCTCTCCACAAAGGTAACTGTTGATTAATATTTCTCTCACATCAATGTTTTTCTCCCTTTCTCCCTCCCTCTCCCCTCTCTAAAAATAAATTAATTTAAAAAAATCAAAGACAAATAAAAAATCTTAAAAGCAGACAAAGGGACAAGAAAGCTTGTGACCCACAAGGGAATCTCTAATAACTATTAGCAGATTTTTTCAGTAGAAACTTACAGGCCAAGAGAGTGGTGAGAATTTATTCAAAGTGTTGAAATAAATTGATAGCCAAAAATATTTAAACTGGCAAACTGTCTTTTAGAAATGGAGAGATAAAGATTTTCTCAGACAAAAGCTGAGGAAATTCATTACCAGATTTGTCTTATAAGAAGTGTAAGGAAAAATTTGTCAAGCTAAAATGAAAGGATACTAACCAGTAATATGAAAATACACAAAACATTGGTAAATATAAGTGTATCATCAAATTCAAAATATTCTACTATTGTAATGTGGTAAATTGTTAACCACTTAACTTTAGTATAAAGGTTAAAGCACAAGAGTATTAAAAATAAGTATAGCTATAATAATTTGTTAATAAATATACCATCAAAAAGAGGTAAATTATAAACTCAAAAACATAAAAGTGAGGGGGTAAAAGGAAATTATTGTATTTGATCACAGTTATTACAAGACTGTTATATCTGGAGATGTTTTATATAAGCATCATGATAACCACAAAGAAAAATCCTACAGTTGATTCTCAAAAGATAAAGAGAAGGAAATCAAAGCATACCACTATAGAAAATCATCAATAACAATAGAAGGCAACAAAAGAGGAAGAAAGAAGGAAACTACAAAACTATCAGAAAATAATTAATAAGATGGTATTAGTAAGCCCTTACCTATTAACAATTATTCTAAGTGTAAATAGATTGATCAAAATATATTACATGGCTGGATGGATAAAAAGATAAGGACCCACTATATATTATCATTTCAGGTTTAAGGACACACATAGAATCAAAGTGAAGGAACAGAAAAAGATACTCCCTGCAGAGGTAATCACAAGAGAGCAGAAGTAGCTATACTTATAGCTTCATACTTCATAAAGCAAGTCTTAGGAAATTAAAAAATATAAAAATAATATCAAATATTTTTAATGATTATAATCATATGAAACTAGATATCAATAACATAAGGAAAGCTTAAAAATTCACAAAGATGTGGAAATTTAAAATAATACCCCTGAACAACCAATGGGTCAAAGAGGAAATCAAAATAGAAAATTTTTTTTAATTTTAAAACCAACAAAAATGGGAACATAACACACCAAAATGTGTTTAATGCTGCAAAAGCAGTTCTGAGAGAACTTTATAGGATAAATACCTACATTAAGAAACAACAAAGATACCATTTTTTTTTTTAAACCCTAATTTTATACCTTAAGCAACTTGGAAAAGAATAAAATAAGCCTAATGTAAGCAGAATAAGGGAAATAAAGAACAGAGCAGAAATAAATGAAATAAAACCCAGAAAAACAAAAGGTCAACAAAATCAAGAGCTGTTTTTTTTTAAGATAAATAATAATGAAGAACCCTTAGACTAACTTAAAAAAAAGGAAAAATAATATATCCAAAAATTTGTATAGAAACAAAAGATCTTGAATAGAAAAAGCACTCCTGAGAAAGAAGAACAAAGTTGAATACATCATACTTCCTGATTTAAAGCTGTACAACAAAGCTATATTAATTAAAAATAATGCAGTACTAGCTTAAAAACAGATATAGAAGACAAATAGAACAGAAATAAATCTTCTCATACATGGTCAACTAATATTTGACAAGAGAGCCACAAATACCCAAAGGGAATAGGCTAATTTTCTTTCATAATTGGTATGGGGAAAACTAGAAAAACACAAACAGAAAAATGAAGTTGGACCCCTATAACCACTCACAAAAATGAACTTAAAATGGATTAAAGGTTTAAATATAAGACTTGAATCATAATATGTTTCCTAGAGAAACATAGGGCAAAAGCTCTTGCACAACAATTTTTTGTATATTATACTAAAAGTGTATAAAACAAAAGAAAAAAATTGTGGGTGGAATTATGTCAAACTAAAAATATTTTGAATAGCAAAAGAAACAATCAACAAATTGAAAAGGCAACCAATAAAATGAAAAAATATTCACAAATATTATTTAATAAGGAGTTAATATCCAAAAGGTACAAAAAAATTATGTAACTCAACAGAAGAAAAGAACATACCAGCCTGCAAACCCAAAGGTTGCTGGTTTGATTCCCAGCCAGGGCACATAACCAGATTGCAAGCCAGGTCACCAGCCAGGTCTGTAACTGGAGGTAGGTGAAAGGCAACCATATATTAATGTCTCTCTCCCTCTCTGCCTCTCTTCCTTCCCCTCTTTCTAAAAATAATAAATAAAATAATTTAAAAAATAATATTCAGAATTCCTAAATATATCTGTGCTGAAATTTCACTACTACTACTACTAATAATAATCTAACTTAAAAATGGGAAGAGGAACTGAGGAAACATTTTTCCAAAGAAGACATACAAATGAGTAACTGGTATATGAAAGGATGTTCAACATCACTAATCATCAGGGAAAGAAAACTAAACCACAATGTGGTATCACCTCAAAGCTGTTAGAATGGCTGTCATTAAAATGATAAGAGATAATAAGTAATGACAGGAATGTAAATGGTATAGCCACTATGAAAAATAGTAGGGAGTTTCCTCAAAAAAATAAACATAGTATTACACTACCATATAATCCGACAATCCTACTCCTGAGTATATATCCAAAGGAAATAAAAACAGGATCTTGAAGTCATATCTGCACTCCAATGTTTGTTGCAGAATTATTCACAATAGCCAAGACATGGAAACAACCAAAAAGTATCTGGATTAGCCAAAAAGTTTGTATGGTATTATCTGTAAAATAAATGACACATTTTCTCATTTTCACCAATAACTTTATTGATTTGGATATTTGAATATGTTGACTATCTCCCAAATGGTAGAACATTGATTGTTCCCAATTAATGTCTATTTGATTGCTATTAATTTCAACGGATCTACCCAATAATGAAGCACTGGCCAAAGAGAAATTCCTACCATGAAACTTTGCAAATCACTTTTAACATGTTCTATCAGTCACAGCACCTTCTACATACACTGCACAGATCTTTATTTCTTTTTGTGTTTCAGTAGCATGTTTACCTTTCTTGAAATAATAAAGCATAATATGCCAAGAATGTTGCGTATTTTCTTTCACCTTCAATATTGAAATGGCGATGCAAAAAGTCAACAATTTTGATAAATTTTTGAAATATACACTGATATGACAGCTATCACAATACAACGTAACATAATTGTTTCAAATGGAGTTTAAAACAAATAAGCACTATTAGAGCCATTGTATGGAAAAATGAACAAACTTTTTGGCCAATTATGTATGTATGTACGTACATATATATATATAATTCCACCATGAAAAAAGAAGGAAATCATTCATTGTGACAACATGGATTGACCTTGAGAGGATCATGCTACGTGAAATTTGTCAAAAGTCAGATGGGAAGGACACACACTGTATGATCTCACTTTTATGGAATCTAAAAAGCTGACCCATAGAAATAGAGAGTAGAATGTTGGTAACTGAGGGGATAGGGGAAATAAGGAGGTGGTCAAAGAGTGAAAACTTTCAATTATAAGATGAATAATTTCTGGGAATCCAATGTACATACACATGGTGATTAGAGTTAATACTGTGTTATTCTTGAAATATACTTGTGTTATACTTGAAAGTTGCTTAGGTAGCAGATCTTAAACATTTTTACCACAAGAAGGAAATAGTTATTATATGATGTAATGAAAATGTTAGCTAGTTCTATAGTGGTAATTATTTTGCAATATATATGTATCAAATTAATACACTGTACATGTTAAAGTTATACAACAATTATATGTCAATTATATCTCAATAAAACTGGGCATATGTTTTGGGGCTAGAAATTAGAACAGAGATTGCCTATGGGAGTTGTGGATTGATCAGATGGAGAAAGGCAATTTGGGGAGGTTATGGAAATGCTCTCTTGATTGGTGTGGCATTCAGATAGGCATACATTTGCAAAATTTTCATTAAATTATACACTTAAGAGTGTGCATTTGTTTATAAACTTTACCTTAATAAATAAAATAGCATATTTCTTAAAAACTTTGATCTGCCATTATTAGTAACAAATTACTTAGAAAACTTTTCACCTCACTACATATATGAGGATTAAGAATTGCTACTCTCAGTCCTATACCAGGAAATCATACCTGGGTTATTCAGAAAAATTAGTTTGGAGACTCTAATTAGCTAAGTTACCGTAGCAGAGTTTTGGTAGTTGAAGAACACTGAGTGAACCATTGTGAAAAGTAATATGGGAGAATGACTCCAATTGCCCACAGTGTTTAAGAAGTTGTAAACTGCTGCTAATGGAAACCACTATTTAGTCATTTATTCGAACATTTAATTAGTCTTTAATATGAACTAGCACTGTCCTAGGCCCAGAAGATCCAATGCTAAACTCACTAACATTATGGGATCTATATCATAGTGGGAGAAACAGATATTTATCAAATAATTACACCAATGTATGTATATACTGCTATTTATTAGTTAGTACTAAAAGTACTAATTATAAAAAGTACAATGAATGAAAAGTACACAGGACTATGAGAGCTTGTAACAATAATAGAAAATTCTTATATTTATTTCTTACAACAACTCCATGAGGTAATTGCAATTATTATCATTTCCATGTATTAGCTGAAGAACCTGGGGCAATTAGAGAATCTGTAACTTGCAAATGGCCACAGAGCTAGCCTGTGGCCAAGCCATAGTTCTCATCTAGCCCCTCGGTGTATTCTTAACCACAGTTTTACAGTGCATACCCACCTAGTGGTCTGGATGTTAAGAAAGATGCCCCTCAATAAATAAATAAATAAATAAAAGCAAAAACCGTTTCAGCTGAGACCTGAGAGAAGGATAGGAATTGCCTGATTGAAGAGAGAGAAACACATGTTGATGGACAAGAAAGTTGTATGCATCTATTAATTCTATGAAAATTAAGGAAGAGTCCAAGAATAATCAAACAAGTCAAGAAAGAGATATCGACTTTAAAATTTCATTAGTTTGTACCATTTCTAAATAAAATTTTAGTGACTTTCTAAATTAAAAATTAAACTATATTCGCAAACAGCAGCTGAATCTCTTTGTTGTTCTGACCCTAGTTGGCTGGGGGAAGCATTGGGCCACCCTTCACTGTGCTGGAACCCTTTCTAACATAGATACTAGTACTATTCATTAATTATGAAACACTGTGATTGATGTGGCAATGAAAGTTTCAGCTGCAATTCTTTTTTCTAAACTGAGGCAAATTCTTTTCCCAATAACTGTGTACCACAACTAACCTTCTCTAAGAAACACGAAACAGTTAATTCACCCTGCCAAACATAGCAGGAAGGTAATACTTTCCTCAAATATCAAATCAGTCTAATTTCATTTAGTCTTAAATGATTTTCTGGCCCCTCTTCATGTAGGTACCTCTGCAGTCAATTAGTATTGTCACTTTTAATCTCCGAAGTCAGATCCTGGTCATTTCCCATTAGAATTCTATTAAATAGATTCTTATGGCCTGGCTGAACTGACTGCAGTGCAGTATCTGCAGAACGCACACTAGCCAGCATTATGCAGCTGGCATTTACTAAAGGTTAGACATCACTGATAACCTTAATCACAAATTATGCTACATTTCTCAAAATTCATTCCTGGAATTATTTGCCACCAAACCCAAATGCTTCTAGAATACTCAGGCTATGCCTGGATGGAAAGGCACCTTGAATTATGCATTTCAACTCAAACCAGTTTAAATTCCACAGCCTTTGCTTCGAGACCCAAAGATCCCAGAGCTGTCAAGGACAGAAGCACTTGCATGGAACAGCAATGCCAGGTGCACTCTAACTAAAGAAAAAAAAATGGGACACATTTTCTTCAGAAAAAAAAGGGGGGGGGGCACATTTTCTTCAGCCCTATCCTACTGTGGCTTTACCAAGTCCAGTGGATCTTGCAAGTAAAATAACAATGAAACTGCAGAAAACTGAAGGACAGATAAGGCCTTTAGAAAATTTATACCTTCTGACTAAAAAATATATAGCAAAGTTAGAGTAACTCAAAACATACGGCAGATATAAAATAGTATCCTCTAATAGAAAAAGCAACCTGCCTGGTGTCAGAAAACTTGGCTTCCACATACCTACTAGTAGCTATGGCTGTTGCCTTGAGAATCACCTGATTCCACTGGGCTTCTTGTACTGAGGGCCCAGTTAAATATAAATGTAAATGTAAATATAAATAATATAAAAAGTATAAATATAAATATAAATGTAACCATAAATAAGATGTCTGATAAGTGACCTTAGTTGATTAGCACATGCAATTCCTGGCAGAGTTGTAATGGAATAGACAAGCAGAACTGCTCTAGTACTCACTCCAGCTGGGCTGGTCCTCCAGTGGAAAGGATTCAGGCATTCAGGTCACTACCACATCTTAGGGGCAAAGAAACAGGAAGGCAGTACTGAAATGCAATCCTAGTGGGTAGAGATCTATAATCATTCAGCAATATGAACCATCTCATGAATAGCTGGTTCCTTTTATCCTTCCATAGGCCCATTTGGGTGCTCCTTAAGCACTTGATAGACAAAGTCCCAGCTCTTAAAGGTCCTATAGTTTAGCAGAAAAAAATGCCAGACATGCTTTGGACAAATGGTCCTAGTCAAATTATGAAATACATGTCTTCACCTTGATTTTAGGTCAGAGTTCTTGGCCCTATTCTAGATTAGATTTCTCCCCAAATGTCCTCTTACAAAGTTCCAGAAATATCCTCCTCATCTGCCTCAAGAAGTTATTTATGTTTTAACACCTAAACATAAACAGCAAATAGCATTCATTGGTGGGTGTCAGAGACTTGGTTTATTACTGATTATTTTTTTAAAAAATGTAGGTTTTTATTTACCAAACACAGAAATTCATTTTAGACCATAGAATGTTTTGCATAGAATGTTGGATCTACTTCAATAAATTGCCGAGGGTCATTTGTAAATAATCTAGCAAATCCTCATTAAAAGCCTTAAAAACCATTTCTTAAGTACTTTTAAGCATAATTCCTGAAGCTACCCTATAATCTTTCTCATCAAGTTAATTTTTTTAATACATCCAAGATATATCAGTTTAACAGAGCCAAGCTGTGACCACTAATGGACTTGGTAGGTGGTCAAGGGGAAAAAACAGTGTGGTTCTGGGAATGTCTGAGAAAGTTTCTAAAAGGATACTTAAGTTAGGTGGTGAAGTGTGAGGAAGATTCTAAGTGATAAGAAAGGGGAAATACTTTCCAGGAATGAAATGACATGGGGGAAAGGATGAAGGCATGACCCAATTGATGACATTGGTCAGAGGAATGCTGATCCTCCTGCCTTTTTTTTTTTTTTTTTTTTAATTTATTATTTTTAGAGAGAGGTATAAGGAGAGAGGCAGAGAGGGAGAGAAACATCAATGTATGGTTGCCTTTCACCTGCCTCCAGCTACAGACCTGGCTGGAGACCTGGCTTGCAACCTGGTTATGTGTCCTGGCTGGGAATCGAACCAGCAACTGTTGGGTTCGCAGTGATCCTCCTTCTTTTCATTAAGTCAAATGCAGAATAAGAAAGGGTCTTTGGGGTAATTTTCTCTCACTTAAAATGAGTATAGATTCACTGAATACCAAGGACTTTCACCTACTATTGGAGCCCACCTGGGAAAAACATAGAAACTTGGAGTTCCATGTAGGCCAGGCTAAACCTGTAAGTCCCAACTGGAAGACTGGGAATACTGGGTACATACATGTTTCCATGTAAAATCAGTGGCCTTGGGGGAGGGGGACTAGGTCATGGAAGATACTTTAGTTACTATAAAGCCTGGCCTATTCTCCCACCTTGCCTGATCCTTTGTTGTATAAACAGCCGAAGTGTTTTAAACCTGAATGCACATCCTGACTTGAGTGAGATCTCCATGCCCTCTCACTTGTTTTTCTGTTTCCCTGTAATTAGCATTGATTAGCATTGATGGACAACCTACATGCCTTCAAGTTTACCCCTTTCAATAAAAGACCTTTGGGAACAAAGAACTGGGCCTTTGGCCTCATGTCACTGGCCAGATCTTCCCCTTACACAGAGCTGTTTCGGATGGTGTTATTTCTTCCAGGGCACCAGGGGATTTTACTGCGAGTCAGGGTCCTGCACAACCTCCCATAGTAAATAGAAATAGGTATATAAAAACAAGTGACATTGTTTTTTAGCCACAGCAATATCAACATCTACGCATATTTGAGAAGTGGTGATATCCTCATAGCATTTTAAATACTTTATCTTTGTGTTGGTTTGGGTCCTTCAAAAAGCAGATGCTAAAATGTGATTAGATATGTAAGAAAAAATATTACTGAAAATATCTGTGAAAGAAGAGGGAGAGAGATGAGGGAGGCTGGGAGAACTGTCAGATGGTGACTTAAGTGTGACCTGAGTAAAACAGAGAAGGACGGTCAGGAAAGCAGGGGGTAAGCATGACAGGCTACACTTCTAGGAAGAGCACTTCTAAGCAAAACTGGTGAGGCTCTTAAAGGCTCCTCAATTCAGGTTGGCCTTCAGAAAAATCCCAGTCTCCTAGGCACTGGTTTGCTCTAATATCCCCAGTGTGCTCAGTGTGGCCTGGGAATGGCCCTCAGGAAGCGTGGCTTCTGCGCTAATGCAGCCATTTGTTTCAGAAAGCAGTGGCTGAGGGCTTGGACCTGTCATGTTCCATGT
This sequence comes from Noctilio leporinus, assembly GCA_004026585.1. Lineage (NCBI taxonomy): Eukaryota > Metazoa > Chordata > Mammalia > Chiroptera > Noctilionidae > Noctilio > Noctilio leporinus. The sequence goes on along the minus strand of PVIW01001996.1, from coordinate 117,902 downwards.
CATAGGATTTCTGAGGACATGTCCTATTAGTCACCATAATACTAAAATTAAAGCTTGGGTCATAGCATAAAACTTTGTTCACATGTGGTTTATCCAGAATTCTAATAATTTTGACTCAAAGGGTTAATAATACTGGTAAAATGTTTTATATTATCTATAGACATAGCTTGGAGATATAGCAGGTTAAGTATCAGACCACCACAATAAAACAAATATCACAGTACAGCAAGTCATAATCTTTTTGCTGGTGCAGGGTCTTGCCTTCAATTTGTAAAAAACACAACATTATGGTCTGCAATAAAGCAAAGCACAATGAAACAAGGTATGCTTGTACTTACCACCACAAAGAAAATATTGCCAAGCTAATTTTATTGATAGAGAAACCTAGTTGACACAAAAATATGAACAGAGAACTCAAATCCAGGTCTTTTAACTACATATTACACGTGCCTCCTATCACTCATGACATTTTAGCAGATTAAGGTAGGGGCTAAGCCACCCATTTTCTGAAATATGGAGCAGTGTGGTGAACAGTGCACAACTAAGGTGGAATATAAATTATCGACAAAACTGGGATGTTTATTAAAGGGAACAGGGAAGTATTAATAATGCCATCATGATAACACTTTCTTCACTGACATTTTTCCTCATTTAGTCTATTACCACATAAAATGATCCATAGACAGGTATGCAATGTCAATTCTATTCTATCCAGAGTAGCCACAGAATTAGGAAATCTTTATCAGGAGAATCATCAAGGTTCTCCTTGATCCCATCAAGGGAGCTCTCAGCTCCCTCCTCAATCTTGCTTCTTTTTTCAAGGAAGTACGTTTCTTCAGGTCCTCTGAGCCAATCTTTCCGTTTCATTAAAGTACCTGCAACTTCTTCTGTACCTAAAGGGTTTGTTTTAGATCATAATTACAGATTAAATTTTACACTTATTCAGCATCTTTGCCACCAACCCTACATTTCATTTGCAGATGGCTATTTGCCTACGGTATCTTATTTTATTTTTTAAGATTTTATTTATTATTTTTATTTTTAGAGAGGTGAAGGAAGGAAGGCAGAGAGGGAGAGAGACATGTATGTATGGTTGCCTTTCACCTGCCTCTGGCTACAGACCTGTCTGGAGACCTGCCTTGCAACCTAGCTATGTGCCCTGGCTGGGAATTGAACCAGAGACCTTTGGGTTCACAGGCTGGTACCCTATCCACTGTGCCACCAGCCAGGGCTGGTATCTTATTTATGTAATTGATTATCTCAATTTTCAGAGTAATTGTTTATCTCAAGTGGCATAACAGCATGCTCTGTTCCTGTGCTCCTCGTGGGAAGAAAGTTTTGTTTACTTGGAATAATTCAGGGTCTCATTAGAGAAGAGACTGAACTGTAGCTTCAAAAACTCTCAGCCCAGGTACACATTCCCCACAGCTTTGCCTGATGAACTTGCACACAAGAAGAGGACTTGCTGAAATCTAAGTCAATCCAATATTTTAAAGAGAACATGGACTTCTCAATTCTGTCTTCCAATCTGTTTAGCATCTTTCCCTTTCCACACAAATCATGTTTTGTTTCATTTTGTTTTTCTGCTTTCTGTTAATGATTTCACCAAGCCTAAGAATTTCTACCCTATGGCAGCTGGAGACAAGGGCCCCTTTAAACACAACCATAGATACACTCTGGATTTCACATCATGCTGTTGAATTAGTTGATTGACTTGGGGCAGTAGCTTTAGCCATCACTGCATTCATGACACAAACAAAACCCACGGTCCTTTAAATTATTATTGGCACCATATTTCTTAATAGTGCAATAGTTCATAAACCAATACAATTAGTTCTACATCTATTCCATCCCAATTTACTACAGGTGAGTTTAGTAACTGTGATGCTATAGTGTCCAAAGGCTATCACCACTGCACTTTCACCAGCCATTGTCTCCTTTAGTCCATCTGGCCATCATTGGTCCCACTTGAGAATCTCTTCCTAAGGAGTTTATTCTAGGAAAAACTAGTATAAAAACTTCTGGCATGGGAGCATAAAATGAAGTAAAAATTGCCTCTTCAATAAGTGGTGTTGGGAGAACTGGACAGGAACATGCAAAGAAACAAAGCTAGACCATCATCTTACACCATACAACAGAATAAACTCAAGATGGATAAATGACTTAAACATCAGCCATGACACCATAAAAGTTTTAGAGAAAAACAGGGGCAGTACAATTTCAGATATCCCATGCAGCAATATTTTCACCAATACTTCTCAAAGGGCAAGGGAAATAAAGGAACAAATAAACAAATGGGACTACATCAAACTGAAAAGTTTCTGCTTAGCTAAAGAAAACATAGGCAAAATTAAAAGAGAAGCAACCATATGAGTAAACATATTTGCCAATGACACCTCAGATAAGGGGTTGATCTCCAAAATATATAAAGAACTTATATGACTCAAAACCAGGGAGACAGACAGCCCAATTGACAAATGGACAAAGGACCTGAACAGACACTTCTCTGAGGAGGACATACAGAGGACACATAGCGAAATGAAAGAATGCTCAACATCACTAGCCATAAGAGAGATGCAAATTAAAACCACAATAAGATACCACCTCACACCTGTCAGAACGGCCATCATATCATCGACAAAACAACAAACAAGTGCTGACAAGGGTGTGGAGAAAAGGGAACCCTTGTGCATTGTTGGTGGGAATGCTGACTGGTGCAGCCACTATGGAAAACAGTATGGAATTTCCTCAAAAAACTAAAAATAGAACTGCCTTTTGACTCAATGATTCCACTGCTAGGAATATACCTGAAAAATCCTGAAACACTAATTCAGAAGAACCTACGCACCCCTAAGTTCATAGCAGTGCTATTTACTATAGCCAAGTGCTGGAAAAAGCCTAAGTGCTCATCAGTGGATGAATGGATCAAAAAACTTTGGTACATTTACACAATGGAATACTATACAACAGAAAGAAAGAACTCCTACTGTTTGCAATAACATGGATGGAGTTTATGCTTAGTGAAATAAGCCAGTTAGTGAAAGACAAATACCATATAATCTCACCTAATACAGAAGACTAATGAACAAAACCAAGAAAATAGAACCAGTATCATGGAAACAAGGAACAGATTTTCAGTGTGCAGAGAGGAGGTGGGAGGGAGAGAAAGAAGCAAAGAGAGGGAACAGTTTAGTCAAGGAACTAGCATGGATGACTCATGGACATGGACAACATGTGGGATTGACTGTGAGAGGGAGAAGGAGGAGGGTGGGTCAGGGGTGAGCAGTGGAGGAAAAATGGGATGAATGTAAGACAACAGCAATAAATTAATTTTTAAAAAGTAAACAAACAAAAAAGTCCTGGCATAAATTCTTCTAATTTGGGTGGTGCTATAAAGATCTGAGTCCAAGTGGAAGGAAGGGAACACACTAAGGAAGAGGGAAAGTAATTCTGGAAAGGAGGGCAGCCAAAAAGTACAGTATTAAGCCTGCCATCAGGGAAAGCCTGGGGAAAAGTATAAAAGAACCCTCAGAATTATCCCACAGGAGTGGCAAGGGAATAGGGACATTTTTATACCAATTCCTAAGAGTCATTAGTGGAAGGCTTTTTCCAGGGACGATTATTTCCAGATACCTGTGACTTACCATGCTGAAGGGTAACTGGAAATTAGTATGGCCTTCCTCATTTTAGCATGTATATACTTGGAATTGAAAATCATCTAGAGCTCCTTGAATTAATGGAGTCTAAGGGACATGAATGGGGGCAGTGACAATATCTGCTATAATCATACTTTGAAGGATAAAATTATTTAATACCTTTGATTTAAACTAAATGGTGTAACTCAGTTCTGGCTCAAATTCTGTTGCCTTATCCAAGTAGTAACATCATGCACAGGCCTGGATTTTCCACAGCCTATTTCTTAGATTGTTGCTTCATTTAGTCTAATAAACTGTAATGATGAGGAGGAGTCTAGATGGGGAGTCAGCCAGGCTGACTTTGAACACAAGCTCTCTTGCTTGTTATCTGTGGACTTTGACAAGTTTCTGAGAATTGGACAGCTCTATTTTTTTGCCTGTAAAAGAGGAGAAATAGTACCTACCTCATCGCAGTTATTGTGATGAATGAAGACACAGCATATTTAAAGAATCTGATACAATGTTTGTCAAACAGTAAGCCTTCATTAAACAGTAATCCAAGGGGATTCAGATGTAAATTAGAATTTCAATGATTGATACTTACTGTTTGCTCAAGCTTTGATAAGACCCATCTGAAAATTCATATATATGTCAGTCTTGCTTTGCTAGATAGTTTTGGTTTGCTCCATTAGATTCACCTTTTACCTTTTGTCACCCACCTCTGTGCCCCTGGAAGCTGAGTCACATCTACTTGGGTTGGCCTGGCTTTTGTGGTCTCTAGTTTCCTATGGGGTTGGCCAACGGGATGCAGGGGATGCAAATCAGAGGAATTGAGGTCACAATATCTATTGCCCTTATGATCTTCATTCTAGATCATCACAGGTTGGCTATATCCCCCTGTTAAAGGCCACAACCACTGGCAGGTAAATCTCTCCATATAGCCTGTCTCCCTCTGGATTCCAATAATCTCCTTGTTCCTTCAGATTTGGGAGTGATAAAGGCTTCCTGTGGTTTTTATGCACTATGGGTTGCTAACCACATCTTTGTATGGAATCCCTCCTCAGTTATTCCCAGTTTGACCGTGATGACTGTTTCCCATAAGGGTCTTCACTGTGATATTTACAAAGGGTCAGATTTTCTCACATGATGAGCATGTGTGTTGGGGGACAAAGGGAGATAGAAGTGTGTGCAGAGATATGCATGTAAATATACATCAATATAATTAATTCCATTTTCTTCAAGGTACTGTGTTCACTGCATTACACACACACACACACACACACACACACACACACACAGAGGTACTTGCTTTGGGTGGAAATTGTACAAGGCGACACCAAGATCAGGAGTTCTCAACCATTTTGTTGCTAAGGGATAGTTGATCCTTCCATGAGCAATTTTCTTTCACCATGCCAATAATTTTGGGGTGTGCAAAGCTAGTATTTTGTAATTAATGAAGCTTAATTACAAAATTTTCAGAATTTTTTCATTTTCAAAATTTTCCAGAAGATTGATATGGCCCTTATTACTTCTCAAAAGATCTTCTTTTCCTAACTAGACTTTCAAACATCAGAGTTTTCACCTGATGTCTTTTTATTCATGAACAAAATAAAAGAAAATGAAATATAGTAAAAAAGAATTCCAGTTTTGAAGGATCTTACATAGTTAAATTCAAATCTCAAATTAGTCACATCTTGACACCATTTGGAGTGTTTTTCATCTATAAAGTTGGAATATTATTATAAGAATAGAAGACGTTATATGTATTATTTATTTTACACATGTATAATACATTTCATATGAGATTTTTTTTAACATACTCAATATATTAATGAACAGTAGCTATCAATATTTCTAGGACAGTAGATGCAGTGTATGTGCAGGGGTTAGGGGACTTGTAGATTTACCTCCCATTCTAAGGCATTGAGAATATAGGGAAATTCGGAGGAAGCATGTGAAAATGAAGCACAAAGATGTTCCAGTATCATTTGTTTGGACCCTGAAAATATGTTATTAAACTTCTGATTCAATGTCATGTTCTGTCTCCTTCAGACCAGTATCCTCTTTAGATAGCTCCTTTCAGGTCTGGTATTCCTTAAGAGGTCAGGACTACAAGGTCTGTCCCAAAAGTATCGAGCCAATGCGTCAATATAATTAAAACAGTTTGCTCCTGATACTTTGGAAACAGACCCTTTTCCTGTGTAACTTCATGGTCTGTTATTGACAGCCACACAAGAGAAGCAAAGAAAGACCTCAGTGCTGAATGCGTCAAACATATGGGAGGTCCTGTAACCCAGAATTAAGTTCAAGAAGAGAAAATAAGATCTGCTATGGTGACTTCTGTCAGGAAATTGAACTCAAATACTTTCCATATTCCTATATTAAATATTAGTATATCTCCAGTGCTCAAAAAAGAATGACTTTATGGATTTGCAAATATAAACTCATATAAAGTAGACGTTAACCATGCTACACGATGTCAAATATAGTGTGATGTAGCTACCTTAGAACAAGGTGTGTAATAAGGTTAACTGACCAAAAGGAGTTTTCCTGGTTATTTCTGCAATTGTCTTGAACCCTTTTCTTTCCTTCATTCTTCCTCTCACTCTGCACTCCATTTACAGAACCACATTTGGGTCTTAGTAGAGAAGACCAAGTTAAACTTGGTGCTCGTCAGGACAAAGTGACCTGTGCCCATGGGAACAAAAACCATCAACAAAGAGATTCTAGTAAATGCCAAATGTGGGATGCAAATGTAATGTATAGGAAAAAAGGCAACTTATTTAATTGCACATTCTTGTATCTACAATAACATGATAGTAAATCACAACCACCAAAGCCAGGAGAACTATTTCAGAGTTCCCAGGTGCCTTTGCTTTTAATCATTCCTTTCTATTTTTAAATGATATTACTCAGGATCCTCTTTCATTCTCCCTATCCATCAAATTCTATAGCTTAGTTTGAATTTGCCCTCTTTTCATAATTCATTATTTCTCCTTGAAAATCCTCTTAACCCAATATTTGTTATCAAATTTTGTTTGCAGAAGTACTAGAGTTTAATGAATAAAGGCTTAGCCTTTGGAACCTGATAGATTTCATTTGAAGCCATAGATAACAGGCCTTTGGGATTTATGTTCAGTGGAGTAGGTGGAAGATATGATACAACTAGTTAGAAAGATAAGAAAAAAGGGTGTTTATCTTCCAAGGCTATTTTGGATTAATTAGATAATTCACATTATACTAAGCACATGGCATATTCTAAGCTTTAAATAAATATTTTCTCACTTTATTTCTTACCTACCATTGGGAAAAAAATTTCCACTCTATTTGATGAACTATTTCTACGGTGCTTTCCCTGCTTTTTTTGTATGTCCAATTTACTCTTTTCCTAAGATTTCAAAATATATGGCAGGGTGCTTTTAGTATTAATGGACACATCAGGAACTCAGCTGAGAAGAAATCCCAATACACAACAGTTAAATGGAGTATGCAGAACAAAATTTGCAAATGTCAGTAATTCAGCATCAACACCAATGGGATGGTGGAAATATCCCAGAAAAGGGAGATGTGAAACCAGAATTCTTGGTCAGACATTAACTAGCTTTGTTCTTCTTGGCCTTATTTTTCTTGTGCATTAAATGCCAGATGGAACTAGATGATATCTACTTCTTTTCTGCTTCAACATTCTATGACTGTTTGATTAGATTTTACTCTTCATAAGACATAAAATATCTTAGAAAAATTTAACTCCAAATTCACCCAAATTTGCATTCCACCTCCTAAAAGGTTTTAGTTCCCAGAATATTTTTAAATCTCTAGCCCATCAATACAAAAAATGTCATTGCTAAGTACGTTGCAGTAGAAAAAAATGTCAGACCATCCCTACTGCCCATGTCTAATTGAGATATGCCTTGTGTCAGGACATAGTTAGCAACACAAGTGTGGTTACATTCAAGGTCTGTCCTGAAAGTATCAGCATTGTAAACTGTTTTAATTATATTGACATTGGCTTGGTACTTTTGGGACAGATCTTGTATATCTAGATAAGAGAACTAGCATCAGAAATACATTGGAGACAGGTAATAGAAGGAATTAACTCTTGCTAAAAACCCATTCTCCTCCAATTACTTTTTATATATGCATTACTTTATTGAACCCTCACAAGTCTACTTGAAAAACACTACTACTCCTGTTTTATGCAGGTAAAACTGAGGTTAAGTAGAAATAGTATGTGGGATTTAATCCCAAACATCCTGAATCATAAAGCCCATTTACCTCTTATTGGACAACAGCAGGATCCCTTAGCATGAGATTAGTTATTGGAGGAGAGAATTGCTATCTGTAGGATATAGAGCATTTGCATGTAAATAACAACTAGCTCTATCAAGGTAAAAAAAAAAAAATGTAGAGCTAAAGGGATTGAAAACATGTAGAAAATACAAGCTTCTCTCCTGTCAATGTCAAACACATCTCAAGAAAGGAACGTTATATTACTTTTTTCCCACATTTGCAGTTAAGCAAGCACCAAAGAATATATGGGAATTGGAGTTGGCAATGGCCCCACACTGCAGACTGGTTGATTGAGAATATTCTAAGAAAGAAGATGACCACAGTTCTTTCCAAAGGATGTCATCAGCAAATAAAAACCCTACAGATAGTTAGATGAACATGGAAGTGGAATTCTATTAGTGACTGAACAACAAGAATTCCTGCAGAGAACCTGGACCAGAAAAGACTCCCAACATTTACCTTTCATCTCAGAGTTCTCTTTTTTTCAGAGCACTTTGGGGGAAAAATGTTTAAATTAAGTTTGTTGCAGCTGCTCTGTCAGGAACTTACCAAGCGCTACAGCCATTGGAGCAATTTTTAAAAATTGCACAGAAGGTAATTAAAAGCCTTACTGGTTCTTGCAATTAGACTGACATTTTAAATGCCTGTGGATGTTTTATTGTGCCAATAACCCATTTCCCTCGTCTCCAGGAGAAATACAACTGACATCAGTAATTTGCCCAAATACTCCTGCCATTTTACTGCATCAGTAATGTGCCAAATACAAACCTGCACTAAATTAGGGCCAGAAATCTCCTCTGTGCAATCGGTGCGATACAGCTTAATGGGAAAACTGCTATTTGCAAATTTCTTCTATATGTTTGTGTTTCCAGTATTCACCGTCCTGTTGGCTTGGCTCTAAGGCCACAGCCTAACAATGACTGCTGGCTAGAATACGCTCCATCTATGGACAGGGCAATCATTTCCAATTTACATGTGGCTATGCAAGGACAAAGCTCATGGCTTTGGAGGACAAGGCTTATTTTATCATCATTATTGAGTGATGATGATTTTTTGGAGAGTGCAGATTTTTTAATAGACTACTTATGCCAAACAAATCCTGCCCCTCTTTATTCCTATCCTTTGATTCAAGATTAGAACACCAGTTGATTTGGGGAATAATCTAATAAAAAGCTTATCACATGATTAAGTTTAAGAAGCTGTCCTTATTTAAGGACTGCTAATTTAATGGCACGCCAAGACCTGCAGCTTGGTTTTTCTTGATTTTGTTGTTTAGGGATAGACAGAAACAACAGTAATGAAAGGGGGTGGGAGAAGAGAAGAGGAGAGAAGAGAGGAAAGGAGAGGAAAGGACAGGAGAGAGGAAAATAGAAGAGAAGAGAAGAAAGAAGAAAAGAGAAGAGAGCAAAAGCAATGAAGGTAGGCTAAATTGTTTCTTTATAATGAAATATTGTGAGAAAATAAGAGCTAAAGTTACTTTTAAGCATCAACATCAGGTTAAAAATAATACCTGTAGGCTGTTCCTTTTTTTTTTCCAGGAATAGCTGACGACTAAAGGCAAACTAACCTATAAGCATTTCTCTTGAGACTTTCTAAGAGAAACAATGTTTTAATTTGCTCTTAATATCTCTGTGTGTGATTTATCTTTTCCGATGTGCAGAGTGATCTAAAATCACTGGACATGGCTCTCATCACTCTGGCTATCCTATTTAAGCAGCACTTTACACGGATAAGTAAGTGGCTGTGCTACTCAACTATTTCCATCCCTTGGTCTATCTGTAGGAATGAGACACACAGCACCTTGCATCCTTAATCTTTAGGGCTCACAGAGTACGTAGCAGCACAACTGAAGGTGGGTGAACATTAAACAAGAATTTGTACAAAGAAAAAAATGCATTTCTTAACAGAGCCAGCTAGATTAAGTAGCATCAGATTTAAACAAATAAGATGCTCAGATTTTAGGAACACCATGAGAGGCAGAATAAAAGATGCTTAACCTATCAAAAAAGGAATTTAAGTTATACAGTGTAAGGATGTCACAAACAATAGAAAGATACAATGAGCAATGGATACAAATTTCTTTCATGTTATAAATGGAATTACTACACAAAGAATGCCACAGCGTGATGAACCCAGTAGCATTAAGGGGCAAGCTAGCCTGACAGTGACAAGAAAAATTGGAGTGAGGAGCCTATGGATCCATTAAGCCACATATATGATTTTTTGTTTATATATTTTCACAACTTTTCTGCAGACTGTCATTCTTTTGGCCACAGTGGGGAAAATGGAATCAGTCAAGCTTCCTCACCTGGACATCCAGGTGGAAATGATTCAGCAAATATTAAGCAATGAGTGACATCTTATGCTGGCACACAGCCGGCTTTGTTTGCTTGCACACAGTATATAAGGAGAAAGATTTCTGCTTGGGGGATCGCCCTCGCGGATGCAATAAAGGCCTGTCAGATATCCTCACAGTTCCGCACATCTTTCTTCATCTGCGGGAATCCCGAGTGGACCTGCATGATCTCGAACATTTGGAAAATAGCCACCTACCAGATGCAAATAAGCAGCAACACCTAAGAGCATCCTTAAAGCTCTGGTGAATCAAAGGTGTATTCTTCCTGGCCCACTTTCCACACGTTCATGAATCTACACAAACACTATCCCTACAACCATAATACAAGTGCTTTAAAAATAGTATAAGTTCTTCATGCAGAACTGAGTTATAAGGGTAGATCATAAAATCTACTCCTCTAGAAATTTTTCTCAAAAGGACAAATTCCAGTGAACCCCATAATGATAAAGGAGAGGTAAATACAAAATCTTTTTTTTCTTAAATTTAGTGGAAAAAAAATAAATAAAAGTGGGTTTAATTTGGTTAAATAATCTTTGAGATGAATATTTGGCTATCACTTTATGATAAAAATATTGATTTAAATAAATTTTTATTTTTCATTTAATTTAGTGTTGTAAAAACAAGTCAGTCATTTAAGCTAAAGTGAGAAAAACAAAATGGCCTTTAAGATACTGAGATGACCCAACATTAACATGACACTTCACAAATGTTAACTGGGCTTATTTGGTGTTCAGGTCAACATGAGTTATCTGTGGTACTTTCACCATGACATCTACAATGGAAATTAGTTCATTCAATTCTTTTTGCCAGTTGTGAAAGCAGGAGTCTCATGTAGAATTCGTTTTAAGTGAAAAAAGTAAACTTCACAAATGATAATTTATGTCAAAATTTCTGAAAAATTTTGGATTGTATTATACATGTGGCATACTTAAGTCATGGTTTGATAATAACAAATCCCTTTATCATCACTAAGATAAATTTATCACTAAGATAAATACCCCCCAATATTATATTTCCAAGTGTTTTATTTCAGACAAGTTCCCAACATATGCAAACCTTTTAGGAAATCAGCAATTGATTATAGATAAAAATTATCATTTAAAAATAATTGCTAATAAGTTTAAAACCTGGTAAGCATTATATACATAAAGTATACAAAAGTGGTAGAAGTAGAAAGAGAAAGAATTCAACCACAATGAGAAGGTATTTAAGTTTATGCTCTTCTTCATCAAACCATCTGTACTCCTAAAGAACATGTGAAACTTGTAAATGCGTTAATCTACCCTAGAAAAACAATTAGAAATTAAGAAAAAAGTTATATGTATAAATATTTGGAATACTCCTTTCTATTACCAGTCAATCATAATGAACTATTTGCCCAAAAAAGATGAGAATGGTGAAATACCCAACAGTTAATTGCAAGATTAAATGTGTATTCATCAGACATCATGGTTTTTTTTTTAAATGTAATAATATGAGGACTATTTTCTTAATATAATATTCAGTGAGAAATGCAAAACACAAATTTTTTACTAATGTGATTTCAAATGTTAATCACCTACATGTATATTCAAATATTACTGATAGCTTATCTCCAGAAAATGGAATTATGAGGGACATTAAAAAAAATCTATGTACTTTTTACAAATATCAACTCCTCTACCAAAGCTATTCTTGTTTCTCTAATAAAAAATGTTATTGGAATATTTTCAACTTTACTAGTACATATATTAATAGCTATGTTCCTATTAGTAGCCATCAGGTTGGCCATTTCTAAAATGCCTTTCTTTTATGCCCTTGATCCATTGTGTACCTGCTCCCAATGTCATCCTTGAATGTGTGCCTCTTCTCTGCCCTCCACATCTGTACAACAGCTAAGTTCTGTGGATGCTTAGTGTCTCAGGAAAAGGCCTTTGTCACTGCCCTTGCCACTGCCTTATTTCATGTCTTAATCATTCTTTTTCTTTATGGATCTTTCTGGATCCCATCTTGCCATGTTCAAATGCTTCCTCCACACAATGTACTTAGTGATCTGCCTAAAATGCACAATTGCCTAAAAGCTCCATATTTCCTCATCACTGTGTGGGAATGCTTAGCATGGCCTAACGCCCTCTGAGTCCTGTCTCTGGCTGTCTGGCCAGCCTGAGCTCCTGCCCTTCATCATCCTCATCCTTGCACTTCACAGTAAAGCCATTCTGTACTATTTCTAATTTCCTGTTACTGTAGCTTTATACTGCTCTGTCCCTTTGCAAGTTCTGTTCCCTTTTCCTAATGTCCTCTTTATCTCCATTTCCCACATTTTCATTTTGCCAGCCTCATCAAATTCCGTGCTTGCCATTAGCCCATGTGTGAAGCCTTTCTCAGTTATCCCCAAAATAGAATTATGTTTTTCCCTGTACTGATTCTTAATCAATATATGTTTATCACTCACTGCATATATTAAAATACTTTTATATCTCATCCATTTATTTACATAACTTTTTCCTCTATCAAGAGGTAAGCTCCCAGGATGCAATAAACGTGTCTATAGATCATTACGTTCCTAGTTTATAAATTCACTATAAGCTCTGATATTCAGCATGGAGTTATTATATTACATGTACCAATAGATGTGATTTTTAGGCCTTAAAAATAATTTCAGTAAAGTTGACATGGACATATTCTGTGCCATTTGGTTAAAATATGAACTCTTAAGTATAACTATTTTTTGTACTTTCAAAGGTTATTTTTCCCTCTGAATCAAATATTTGACTAGAGATGTTAATTTCAACTAGTTGATTTACTTAATTCAATGAAGAAAAAATTTAGTGAATTAGTTGCTTTCATTAAATGAGTCATTAGTTCATTCCATATGTTTGTACTTACGGATTTCTACAAGCTAACCAAGTATACCTTGCAAGCCAGTTTCAGAGACCTCGGCTCCTTTACTTCTGCCTTATTTTATTTTCCTATGACTACAACGAAAATTTCCTTTCTCAATATTGCCCACACTCAAGAAGTAGCATAACCCAAACCCAAGATTAAATACCCTCATCCCTAAAATCTCAGTTCACATTCTACCACTCATTAGGACCACTCTATGACCCCTAATCTTTGGCAGGACTGAGTGAACTTCTGGTCCTTCCTGTCTCACTTGACTTCCTGAACTCAATTTTTTGTCTGTTTTTCATTTTTTCCTTTTTTAGTTGGATACTGTTGATTATTTGGAATTAGTTCTAGTTCTGTTTTGCTAGCCTCTTCTGTCTACCTCTGACTGCCTACAAAATGCAGAATGGTTTAGAGCAGGAGTAGAAAAAATTGGTTTCACCTCAGACATGCTCACAAATAAGCAGGTAGAGAACTTTCATAAAATGCTGAGAATGATTCTGAAACCACATGTGGCAGCAAGGAAATAGACAACTGATATGGACACAGGGGAAAAGATAGGAAGTGGCTGTTAACAACAGCCCTGGAGACAAACAAGTAAGTGCCTGTGTTTAAAACTAGGACAAGTATGACCTAACGCAAATTACTTAGCTCTATGAGACTTAGTTTCATTATCAATAAAATGAAAATAAAAAGGCCAATCAACAGACCTGTTATTAACATTAACTTAGATATAAAATGTTTCACAGAACACATACTAAGTGTTTAATAGAGGGAAGATGAAGATGATGATGATAGACACTCTTCACAGATTGTATGTAACATTTGTTCTCTTCCTGAGATAGTCTGCTCAATCAGACTGAAGGAAAATTTTTGTGGAGTTTTAAGTTGCTGACAAAAGAAAAGTGATCATTTCCCCAGCCAGGTAATAGCCCTCACTGGATGACTCCCCAGCTATGTTATGGCTGTTTTGGGGTCTCACAGTCATTTCCCAAAATTGTAAATACCAGCTTCTATTTTGAACCCTCTCATTCTTCTCAGTTCTCTTGCATGTGGAGTTTCATTCCATTCCTACTGCCTTTTGCAAATGCCTCCTATTTTGATATTGTCTTAACTTTGATGTGGATTTCTCTCCAGGAAGCTGCTTTTCATATTACTGACTGTTTATATATATGCACTGGTCCCCAGAAATTTTCCTTTCTATGATCACTCCAAAATATTGTTCCCCTATACTCCAGCCTAAGTTTCAGGAGATGTCCAGACAATGATGACCCAGATCTTAAATTTTAAAAAGCAAAAAATATGATTTCCCAACTCAAAGTATCATCCTTCATTGGTCATAGACACGTCTTCAGAAGTTAAGATTGCAATTGGTTCAGATGATGTAGGATTGGAAAGGCAAGGTGAGACACAGATGAGCCAGAGGTTACTCTATCACACAGAGACAGGGACAAGATATTTCCATGAGCTTGATTCATATCTGAGATGTTTTTCCTAGTATCTGGGGATTGTGTTAAATGAATATCAGCTGGGTCTTTTTATCTTTCTTCACTTCTAAATATCTTTCTCACCCTTCTCGTTCAAAAACAAAAGTCCTGAGGGCCTATTATGACAACAGACGTTTCATTCCTTTATATTTTAAAAGTAACATAGCAATTGAATCTTATATAACTTCTGAGGGCTTTGGGAAAAAATGGGAGTTTGGTACATGTGAAAACAATAAAAATAGAAGTTCATAAATAAAAATAATTATTTAGTACTGTAAGAACATAACACAATACAGTGTGCAGATGATGTTTTGTGGAATCATGCACTTGAAACCTGTATAATTTTGTTAACTAGTGTCACCCCAATCAATTCAATAAAATGGAAAAACTGGTCCTTGATTTAATCACACACAAAAACAAAGAAATAGAACATAACAGTTACCATTCCAGACAAACTGTCTGAGAACAGGAACAAATAATGTTTTGTGGGGGTAAAATGGCTGCTGTCTATAGTATTATATCTATAAAATCAAAGGGACTAGTAATAGTTTAGTAGAAAGAGCAATTGAACTGTCACAAGACCTGGATTCTAGGAGTAATCTACTTATCTCTAAGATGAATTATATTTAGCTATTATTATGTTTCTGAAAGTGTATGACATATGGACTAGACTATTTGAGGTTTCCTAAGGAAAAGAAAGATTCCTATGGACATTGGTGTTTGGGAAGTAATACAAACTAGAGTCCCTAACTTGAAGAGTCATGATTTCTAATAGCATATTAAATGCAATGAGAAAACCTGTATTAAAGAGATTTGACTGACTTATCTAATTCATTTTTGTTTCTAAAACATTTTTCACAATCTGATACTTTTATTTAGTATCTATTTATTGGTTGATTGATTACCAGAGCTTTATTATTTATAAAGCCTATTTTCCAAACATTTCCATGTTGTTTAATTGTACCCTCTAACCATAAATATATTCATCACTTTTTGAAAAGCAATTTAAACTTAGCTGAATTTTATTAGTTCACTATTTTATTAAGTATTACAATTTTTGTGTCACCTAAATTTATTCCTTTGCAAGATATTCTGTTTCTAGTCCAGGATTGTATAAGCACTTGTTTACTTTATTCTTAAGTTTTTGGGTTTTTTTTTTTTTTTGTTAGATAACAAAGTCTTTACCAAGCTCATGCTTATAATGATCATTGACATTCTCCCAGCTACCATTTATTAATCACCCACTACATATGAGAATATGCGAAGTATTTTGTGTGCATTTTGAACTTAATACAATGATTGTAGAAGGTGAAAAACCTCAGATACTGAATGGTTCTGCAACTTGTCCAAGACCCACTAGACAGTTAAGTGGCAGAGCTGAGACTACTCAAGAATACCATTAGCTTCAGAGTCTAGGGTCCGTTAACTTTACCACTGTCCACAAATTCAACTTACATGGTCTTAGTGCATCTTCACATGGACTCACAGAAGCCTACAGCTCCCACAACAGAAGAGGTAAGGTACCATTAGAATAAATAAAGTAAAAAACACCTTACCATCAGCTCAAGCCCTCCTCCCACTCCAAAATGCTGAAAGTGAAATTTTTTTTACATCTGGTCTGGACCATTGACTCTCCTCTGGTTTCACTCCTAACACCTTGTCTAGTGTATCCAGTCCATCCTGATTCTGGTGCTGCAATCTAATTTTGGGTTCTGGAATCTTCCTTCCTAGTCTCAGTTCTGATTAGATGATCTGATCTTCTTATTAGGTCTGTTCTTTGACATTTGCTTTCCTTTTTTCATGTGTGAATCCTCCAGTTTTAACACTGATTTTATGAGACTGTCTCCATGGTTTTCCTTTTGAGCTCAGGCCTAGCATTGACATCTGTCACAGCCACACCCCCTCCTCAGCCCTGGCAGATCCCTTACTGACACCCCTATCCCCAACGCTGGGCAGGCCTAGGTCCGTGTGCCCTAGCTGGATGAACCTTGGGCCTGAGAAGGTTATTCAAATCCCCTTGCCTATGTTATAGTCACTTGTTTTAATACTCTTCAGCTGCTTGATGGTTTTATTGAGTGGCAGAAACTCAAACTACATGCAACATTTCACTAAAGAAACACCATGAGTATAGAGATCCTTCAGCAGGAGGAATTATTTTTCCTTCTAATATGCTCCTTGATAATGTCCCACAGCTTTTGGTTACTACTTGGGTTTACTATAACAAATCCAGCTAATTTTTTTCAATTTCATCTCTCTTCCTATTGTTTTAATCCTCATCCAAGGGTATGTTTATTGATTTTAGAAAGAGAGGAAGTGAGAGAGAGAGGGGGAAACATTAATATAAGAGAAAAACATAAGATTGGTTGGCTCCCATAGGCACCCCATTCTAAGTATATGCCCTGACTGGAAATTAAACACACAACTTTTGGTGTATGAAACAATACTCCAGCCAACTGAGCCACCTGATCAGGACAAATTTTGCTAATTTTGTCAGGGAGAATATCCTCTAATAAGTTTTTTTAATTTTTTTTTACCAAGTCATAAATCAGGATACAAAACAATCATTCTTGCTCCCTTTGTGAAGTTGGGCTAGTAATTAAATTATCTGGGCTCCATATTTTCCTCACCTAGCTATACATTTAGAGGGAGGCCCCGTCAATTGTTTCCATGGGGTGTTGAGTGCTCATGATCTATGGCAGGGTCTGGGGGCGGTCACTGGAGCAAAGGAGAGGTAAAGATTGTGAAGCAATCTCAGGCTAAAGGGCTGCTTTAAATCTGTTATTTTTCTGGGTAGTATTTTATTTAGAAATAAAGTAAAGATTGAAAAAAATAACTGTGAGCAGACCAAACAAAGCTCTGTATCCCCTGCCTTATCCCTTTATGGACAATAGCTTTTTCCTCATCCTGGTCTTTAAGAAGAACCTCAAAGGTGATCTACTTGGAAAAGCCTTCCTTAGCTCTCTCAGGCTCCATTTTTGGTGCTCCCAAATCTGTTTATTATTGTTCCTGAAATAGCACATGTTACATTAGTGTCCTGGCCCTGTCTCCCCACAAAAGGCCAACAACCATACCCTCTTTATGTCAGTATCCCCAGTGCCCAGCACTGTGCTGGATGCATAGCAGGTGCTCAACAAATATTTGCATGAAAAATGATGGACTCATCTAATAAATAAAGTTGAAATTATTTTTCCTAAATCTAACACACTGCATTAGACTTTCTAAAAATGAAGCCAGTTTTTGTTTGTCAGCTTTCTTCCTGTCTTTCAGCTATAAGAAAATACCATAGACTTTATGGTTTAAATAATAAACATTTATTTTTTACAATTCTGAAAGCTGGGAAGTTCAAGATCAAGAATTCTGCTAAATATTTTCCTCATGGGAGCTCTCTTCCTGGCTACAGATGTCGACCTTTTTGCTGTGATCCTGCAAAGGAGAGAGATTATTCTGGTGTATGGTATAAATTGGTGGTATAGCTTCTTTTCTCTCTGTTTTTTTTTTTTTTTTTTTTTTTTTCTTTTTTGTATGCACCAGTCCAGTTCTCCCAACACCATTTATTGAAGAAGTTATTTTTACTCCATTGTATGCTCATGCCCCATTTGTCAAATATTAGCTGACCAAGGAGACATGGATTTATTTCAAGGCTCTCTATTTTGTTCCATTGATCTATGTGTTTGTTCTTATGGCAATACCACACTGTTTTGACTAGAGCTGCCTGTAGTATAGTTTGAGATAAGGTATTGTAATCCCTCCTGCTTTGTTTTTCTTTCTCCAGATTGTTGAAGCATTCTGGGGTCTATTTAAGTTCCATATAAATTTTTGAAGTATTTGTTCTATATCTGTGAAATATGCCACTGGTCTTTTAGTAGGAATTGCGTTGACTCTATAGATTGCTTTGGGTACTATGGACATTTTAATGATGTTAATTCTTCCCATCCATGAACATGATATATGCTTCCATTTATTTATATCTTCTTTAATTTCTTTCTTCAGTCTTCTGTAGTTTTTCAAGTGTAGGTCCTTTACCTAAATTAAATTTATTCCCAGGTACTTTATTTTTCTTGTTGCTATAGTAAATGGGATTTTCCCCTAGTTTCTTTTTATGATATTTCGTTATTGGTGAACAAAAATGCCATCAATTCCTGAGTATTGACTTTAAATCCTGCTATTTTGCCAAATTCATTTATTAGGTTGAGTAGGGTTTTTTTTGTTTATTTTGTTTGTTTATTTGTTTGTTGTTTTGTGGGTATTATAGGGTTTTCTATGCACACTATCATGTCATCTGCAAATAATGACAGTTTTACTTTCTCCTTTCCATTTTGGATGCCTTTTATTTCTTCTTCTTCTCTGATTGCTATGGCTAGAACTTCCAGTACTAGGTTGAATAAGAGTGGTGAGAGTGAACATCCTTGTCTTGTTCCTGATCTTAAGGGTAAAGATTTTAGGTTTTGCTCATTGAGTATAATGTTGGCTGTAAGTTTCTTATATATGGCCTTTATTATATTGAGGTATGCTCCCTCTATTCTCACTTTGCTGTGTGTTTTTACTGTAAATAAGTACCAGATTTTTTTTCTTAGTACTGGGTTTTATCAAATGCTTTTTCAGTATCTATTGATAATTATCAATATGTCATTTTTGACCTACAGTTTGTTTATGTAGTATATTACATCTATTGATTTGCAAATATTGTACCATCTTTACACCCCTGAGATGAACCCCACTTGATCATGATGTGTGATTTTTTTAATGTATTTACTAAGTCAGAAATGCCAATATTTTTTGCCGAGGACTTTAGATTCTATGTTCATCAAAGAAATGGGCCTGTAGTTTTTCTTTCTTTCTATGTCCTTACCTGGTTTTGTAATTAGGATAATACTAGCCTCATAAAAAATATTGGGAGTTTTTCCTCTTACCAATAATTTGAGAAGGATAGAAGTTAGTTCTTCTTTAAATATTTGGTAAAATTCACTTATGAAGCCAACTAGTCTAGGCCTTTTGTGTGCCAAGAATTTTTGATTACTGTTTCAATCTCACTCGTTGTAATCAGTTTATTCAGGCTTTCTGGTTCTTCTTGATTCAGTTTTGGAAGATTAAATGTTTCTAGAAATTTGTCCATTTCTCTCAGGTTTTTCAATTTCTTGGCATATAGTTGTTCATAATAATTTTTTATAATCAATTGTATGTCTGTGGTTGTAACTTTCCAGACACCAGAATACCCAAAATGGATAAAAGACTTAAATATAAGTCATGTCACCATAAAAGTCCTAGAGGAAAATGTGGACAGTAAACTTTCAGATATCTATGTAATAATATTTATTGCTGCTATACCTCATAGGGCAAGGGAAATAAAATTAAAAAATAAATGGGACTACGTTAAATTAAAAAGCTTCTGTTCAGGTAAAGAAACCATCATCAAAATGAAAAGGAAACTAACTGTATGGTAAAACATATTTGCCAATGATACATCAGACAAGTGGCTGATCTCCAAAATACATAAACACTGCATAAGACTCAGCCCCAAAAAGATAAACAATCCAATTAAAAAATGGGCAAAAGATCTGAATAGACATTTCTCCAAGTAGGGCATATAAATGACTCATGGACAACATCGCTAGCAATCGGAAAAATGCAAAATAAAACCACTATGATATATTATCTCACACCAGTCAGAGTGGCCATCACAAACAAATCAACAAACAATAAGTGTGGGTGAGGATGTGGAGAAAAGAGATCCCTAGTGCACTGTTGGTAGGAATGCAACTGGTGCAGCCACTGTTGAAAACTGGAATTTCCTCAAAAAACTAAAAATGAAACTGGCTTTAGACCCAATAGTTTTGTTACTGGGAATGTACCCTAAGAATCCTGAATTACCAATTCAAAGAAACTTATGCACCTTTATGTTCATAGCAGCACCATTTACAATAGCCAAGTGCTAGAATCAACCTGAGTATCCATCAGTAGATGAGTGAATCAAAAAACTGGTACATTTACACAATAGAATACTACACAGCAGAAAGAAAAAAGGAATTCCTATATTTTGGGACAGACACCTTTGATGGAACTGGAAAATATGTTAAATGAAATAAGTCAGGTGGCAAAAGACATATTATGCAATATCATCTATTAGAGAAACCTAATGAACAAAATAATCTAATATACAAAATGGAACAGATTGACAGTGACCAGAGAAGAGCAGGCAGGGGAATAATGGTGGAAAAAGGTGAAAGGACTAGTTAAAGAGAATGTATGAGTAACCCATGGGCATGGATAACATTGTGAGAATTGATTGTGGGAGTGGGGTAAAATAGTTGGAGGAGACAACTGTAATAGAACAACCATTTAAATAATCTTAAAAAAAAAAAAAGCATTCAGAGAGAGAGAGAAAGAAGTTCTGGTCTCTGGTCTCTCTCCTGCTTCTTATAAGGGTACTATTCCCATCATGATCCCCCCTTATGACCTCATCTAAATCTAATTACCTTCAAAAGGCACTGTTTCCAAATACTATCCATCACATTAGAGATAAAAGCTTCAACATATAAATTGAGGGAGTGAGAGGAGACACCAACATTCAGCACATAACATTATAATTATTTGTGTGAAGTCATCTAATAGATAGAGTTTAGATTATTTTCCCCAAATATAACACAACTCCTTACATTTCTGAAACTGAAGCTCCGTTACTATTTTTTGGCTTACTCTAACAGTCTCTCAAGGTGTCTCTGCAATTTATTTGTGTCGCCCTGTTATTTCACCATCAGGAAGAGCTGGTGTCATCAGCAAATTTAGAGATGTCACTGTGCACTCCATCTTCCAGACCACATCTAAAAATGTTCTCAAAGACCAACCCTTAGAGAGATTTTTAGTTTACATTTACTCTTTCTGAATCTGTTTATTCTTTATTTTTAAAAATCATATTTGTTTTTATTCATTTTTGCATGGTTAGAACCTCAGTTTGTATGGCTACACGGTGAATATATATTTAAAAACTCTAAGATGGTGTTCACATTTTGTTATTTCTCAAGAATTTTATATTTTCTGGAATAAGTGCACTACAGATAAAAACTTAAAAATTTCCCCTAGAGAGATTTCTGTAATAGTGACCCAACGATCTATATAGTGTGCTAATTTTAATAAGGAAGTAGAAATTGTGCAAAGTTTGGCCCTCAAAATATGGTACAATTGAAATAATCGAGTCAACTGTGTAAAAAGAATTTTTTTAAAAGACTTTATTTATTACTTTTAGAGAGAGGGAAAAGGAGAGAGGCAGAGAGGGAGAGAGGCATCAATGTGTGGTTGCCTTTCACCTGCCTCCAGCTACTGACCTGGCTGGAGACCTGGCTTGCAACCTGATTATGTTGTTCAGCCTGGGAATTGAATCAGCAGCCTTTGGGTTCGCAGGCTGGCACCTTTTCCACTGTGCCACCAGCCAGGGCTTGTGTAAAAAGACTTTGAATTGATATTCCTGAAAAATATTTGAAATGTTTTCTCTTGAACTTATCAAGCTGTGTCCCTGAAAATCATATTAAAAATCCAGCTGTAACTTGTCTTAATGAAGGTTTTGAAAACATGGAAAGAGAAATAGATAGCATGAAATATTACATATGCTCCTTAAAATAAACAATGAAGTTGTTACAGAGAGGAGAAAAGGTAAATTTAAATTGAAGTTATTAGAAGTAAATTCAGTTTTACCCAAGTAGATTAACAATAATGAACACTAGAATAAATGCCTGAAATAAGAGCTAAATGAAAAAAAAAAAAAGGTTACTCCAGAGACAATCAATGCAATTTTGGAATTATTATGTTTTGAAAAGTCCAGAATCTTTACTCAACATGTAATGGCAATTAAAAAAATAAAAAATGTTAAACAGGAAACTACAGTCTATGTAGTTCCAAATAAGAGGTATTTTCAAACACATTCTATAGTTTGATATCGACAATCTGCATTAGGAATAGGTTACTTGAATAATAAGATGGCTTTGTATAGATACTTTAATGATCAGGTTGTAGGTATAAATTCTGGGAGAATGAATGTGAAATAAGTTAATTTTTTTTCTTAATAGAAACAAATATGACTGAAGATCAGATTGTCATTACATGCTTTCAGTATATGTGTGTGTATGTGTTTGTAGGGGAATAGATGAAAAATACAATGATTTAGAATTCAAGTGGGTATCTTAGCTTGCACAGTATGATTGCAATGTAAAAGTTATAAGTAAAGCCTTGGCTGGTGGCACAGTGGATAAGTCACCAGCCTGCAAAACCCAAGGTTGCTGGTTCGATTTCCCAGCCAGGGCACATAACCAGGCTGCAAGCCAGGTCTCCAGCCAGGCCTGTAGCTAGAGGCAGATGAAAGGCAGCCATACATTGATATCTCTCTTATTCTCTGCCCCTTTCCCTTCTCCTCTGTCTAAAAATAATAAATAAAATCTTTAAAACAAAAGTTGTAAGTAAACAGAGAGATTAAAGTAACTATTAGAAAATATCCACAAGTTCTGGCAAGATGGCACAGGAATAAATGGAGCTTCACCAATCTCCTCCCAGGTCGCATCTGGAATTACTTTTTTGGAGAAAAAGTCAGCTGGAATTACCAGCTGGAAAGAAGTCCTAAACCACGAAAGAACAGAAGAGGACACTTCATCACAACATGACTGGTAGGAATCTCGGAAACTCGAGAGGGCTGGCTGGGCCCCCACCGGAGGCAGCAGCCAAAGGGATGGAGCCCAGAGCTCCACTTGAGAAGAGTGGGTGCTGGTCCCCCAGTTGGTGTCCTAGCTACAGCAACAGGGTGGAGAGCAGAGCAGCATCCAGCTGAGAAAGACAGAAAGCCATGGAATTTATTAGCCTAAGAGAGCGATGGAGACAGAGAACTACTAGGATGACTACAATGAAAATGCATTGGCACCCACCTACCCTGGGCTCCAGCAGAGGGAGGGCAGAGAGGACTGAAGATGCGAGGGGAGAGTTTGCGTGGTGGCTTGGAGGAGAGAAGTGGGAAGGCTGCTGGAAGGATCCCGGTGCTGACTCATCGCCCATACCTCAGATGGACTGTGCTGCACCAAGCAGCTTCCTTATGAGGGTCCTCATAGCCCCGCCCACTGGAAGCAATCTGGCCTGCCCAGCAGTGCCGGAGTCTGGCACCTGATCACAATTCTTTGATTTACATCTAAATAAATCTCTCCTCTCCTGCCTTGCCTGAGCACAGATACAATAGTTGGCACCTGAAGAGATATCTTTTGCCCAGCAGCATCTGGGCCTGGTAGCTGATCACAAACTCTCTGACTTACAGCTGGGTCAGACAGCCCCACACAGTGGCAAGTGAGCCTGGTGGATGATCATGGATTCATTGGTTCACAACTGAGTTGGTTTGTCCTTTCCACTGGCCTCTAGACCTGGCAGTTGATCACACACTCATTGGATTAAAATAGAATCTTTCAGTCTAGCCCAGTGGCCCCTTGCCCTGGCAGCTAATCACAGATCCATTGGATAACAATAGAATCTTTCAGTTGAGCCCAACACCACCTGAGCCTGGTGGCTAATCACGGATTCATTGGATTACAATTGGATCTTGCTGCCTAGCCCAGTGGTGCCTGAACCTGGTGGCTGATCCCAGATTCATTGATTTGCATCTGAATCTGTCCCACCAGGCTGCACCTGGGCTGGTGGCTCATCCATTGGATTACAGTTGAAACTCTCTGTCTAGCCCAGCAGGGCCTAAGTTTGGTAGCTGAATTTATTGATTTACAACTGAATCAGTCTGTCACCCCAAGCTGCATCTGAGCCTGGTGGTGGATCACAGACCAATAGGATTACAGCTAAATCAATCCTTCCAGCCTAGCAGTTCCTTAGCCTGGAAGTTCATCACAGTCTGGTTGGATTACAACAAAACATAAAAATGGGGAGAAAAAGAAACAGTCCATCACCCAAAAGAAAGGAGGAATCCCCAGAAAGATAATTAAATGAAACAGAGGCAAGCAAACTATCATGTATGGAATTGAAAATAATGCTGACAGAGAAGCTGAATGAGCTCAGCCAGCTCAAAGAAAACTACAAACAACTCCAGGGGAACTACCAAAAACTCCAGGGAAGCTACAAGGAACTTACTGAGACAACATCAGCATTAAAAAAGACATAGAAGCGCTCAGTAAGGGCCAGGAGGAAATGAAGAATACAATTTCTGAATTGAAGAATGCAGTAGAAGGAATCAATAACATGCTAGAGGAAGCAGAGGATTGGCACATCAAGCTGGAGAACAATGTAGAAAAGTATTCCAAGATAGTGCAACTGAATGAAAAAAAGCTGAGGAATGAAGAGGTTTTAAGAGAGCTGAAGGACAACATGAAACAATAATATCCGTATCATAGGAATAACAGAAGGAGAAGAGAAACAAGAAATGGAAAAACCTGTTAAAAAAAGTAATGATAGAAAATTTCCCTAATACGATGAGTGAAAATGTTACTCAAGTTCAGAAAGCACAGAGAGTCCCAGTGAGGATGATCCAAACAAACCCATGCCAAGACACATCATAATTAAAATGGCAAATTTCAAAGATAAAGAGAAAATCCTAAAAGCATCAAGAGAGAAGCAGCAAATAACATATAAGGGGGCTCTGATAAGGTTATCAAATGATTATTCAACAGAAACAATACAAACCAGAAGGGAATGGCAAAAAATATTTCAAGTAATGGGAAAAAAAAGGCCTGCAACCAAGAATACTCTACCCACCAAGGTTCCCGTTCAAAATGGAAGGAGAAATAAGGAGTTTCCCAGACAAAAGAAGATTAAAAGAATACATCTCTACCAAACCAGCATTGCAAGAAATGCTAAAGGGCCTGCTTTAAAAAAAGAAAAATGAAGAAACAGAGAGAGACAGAGAGGAACACAGGTACAAAGTGGAAAAATGGCAATAAATAAGTATCAATCAATAATAACCTTAAATGTAAATGGATTAAATGCACCAATCAAAAGATATAGGGTAGCTAAATGGATAAGAAAACATGGCCCACATATATGCTGTCTTCAAGGGACCCACCTAAGAACAAAAGATTGAAAGTGAAGGGATGGAGAAATATATATCAAGCAAATGGACATAAAAAAAGGCTGGAATAGCATTATTTATTTCTGACAAAATAGATTTTACAATGAAGGCCATAAAAAGGGATAAAGAAGGACATTTCATAATACTTAAGGGAATGACCTATCAAGAAGAAATAACTCTGGTAAACATATATGCACCCAACATAGGAGCTCCCAAATATATAAGGAAAATCTTGGAGAACTTCAAGAAGGATATAGACAGCAACACACTAATAATAAGGGATTTTAATACCCCACTATGTCAACAACGGACAGATCTTCCAAACAAAAAATCACTAAGGATGTTGTGACATTAAACAACGCTCTAGAGGAAATGGATCTAACTGATATATACAGAACCTTTCACCCCAAAAAAGCAAAATACATATTCTTTGCAAATGCACATGGAACATTCTCAAAGATAGACCACATGGTAAGTCACAAGACAAGCCTCCACAAACACAGGAATATTGAAATCATACCAAGCATCTTCTCAGATCACAATGTGTTGAAACTAGAAACAAATCTCAAGGGAAACAAACCAGAAATATTCTAACATGCTTTTAAGTGATGAATGGGTTAACAATGAGATCCAAGATGAAATCAGAAAGTTTCTGGAAACAAATTACAATGAATACACAATGGTCCAAAACCTATAGGACACAGCAAAGGCAGTCCTCAGAGAAAAATTTATAGCAATACAGGCCTACCTAAAAAGGTCAGAAGAAGCTTATACAAACAACCTAACCATAAAGCTGCAAGTACTAGAGGAGCAACAACACACAAAGCCCAGAGCATGTAGAAGGAAGGAAATCATCAAGATCAGAGCAGAACTAAATAACCTAGAGACTCAAACTACAATTCGAAGAATCAACAAGTCCAGGAGCTGGTTCTTTGAAAAAAATAAACAAAATTGACAAGCCTTTAACCAGACTCATCAAGAAAAAAAAGAAAAGGGCCCAAATAAACAGAATCAGAAATGACAGAGGAGAAATCACAACTGATACCTCAGAAATACAAAGGATTGTAAGAAATTACTACAAACAACTATATGATAAGAAATATGACAACCTGGGTGAAATGGACACATTTCTGTAAGTGGACAATCTACCAAAACTGAATCCAGAAGAAGCAGAATCCTGAATAAGCCAATAATAACTAGTGAAATTGAAGAAGCAATCAAAAATCTCCCAAAGCACAGGAGCCCCAGACCAGATGGATATACAGGCAAATTCTACAAAACATTTAAAGAAGAACTAACTCCTATCTGTCTCAACCTATTCCAAAAAACCCAACAAGGGGGAAGACACCCAAACTCTTTCTATGAGACCAATACTATTCTAATCCCCAAACCAGGCCAAGACATAACTAAGAAAAAAACTACAGGCCAATATCTCTGATGAACACAGATGCTAAGATTCTCAACAAAATATTGGCCAACTGGATCCAGGAATACATTCAAAAGACCATACACCATGATCAAGTCAGTTTCATCCCAGGGATACAAGGATGGTACAACATTCTTAAATCAATAAATGTAATACACCAAATCAACAAAATGAAAGACAAAAAACATATGATCATATCAATAGATGCTGGAAAAGCATTTGATAAAGTACAGCAACAAAATGAGAATAGAGGGAACATACCTAACATAATAAAGGCCATATATGAGAAACCTGAAGTCAACATCATATTCAATGGGCAAATACTAAAAGCTTTCCCCCTAAGATCAGGAACAAGATAAGGCTGTCCACTTTCTCCACTTCTGTTCAACATTGTTTTGGAAGTTCTAGCCATAGCTATCAGAGAAGAAAAAGGAATCCAAGGTATCCAAATTGGAAAGGAAGAAGTCAAACTGTCATTATTTGCAGATGATATGATAGTGTACATACAAAACCCAAAAGGCTCCACCAAAAACTTACTGGACCTAATAAACAAATTTAGCAAAATGATGGATATAAAATTAATATCCCAGAAACAAAAGCATTTTTGTATACTGATAATGAAACATCAAAGACAGAAGCTAGAAAACAAATCATATTTACCATAGCAACAAGAAAAATAAAGTACTTAGGAATAAACTTAACCAAGGAGGTAAAAGATCTGTACTCAGAAAACTACAGAACATTGAAAAAAGAAATCAAGGATGATACAAATAAATGGAAGCATATACCATGTTCATGGATGAGAATAACTCACATCATTAAAATGTCCATACTACCCAAAGAAATCTATAGATTCAATGCAATCCCAATTAAAATACCATGACATACTTCACAGAGATAGAAAAAATATTTCAAAAATTTATAAGGAGCCAAAAATGCCCACAAATAGCCACAGCAATCCTGAGAAAGAACAAGGTAGGAGGAATCACAATACCAGACATCAAACTATACTACAAGGCTACTATCATCAAAACAGTCTGGTACTGGCATAAGAATAGACATATAGATCAATGGAACAGAATAGAGAGCCCAGAAATTAACCCAGGACTCTATGGTCAACTCATATTTGACAAAGGGGGAAGGAACATCCAATGGAGTAAAAACAGTGTCTTCAAAAAATGGTGTTGGGAGAACTGGACAGCAGCAACATGCAAAAAGATAAAATTAGACCACCAACTTACACCATACACCAGAATAAACTCAAGATGGGTAAAGGACTTAAATATAAGCAGTGCCACCATAAAGGTTCTGGAGAAAAATATAGGCAGTAAAATTTTAGATATTCTATGCCAAAATATGTTTACTGATACTTCACCAAGGGCAAAGGAAATCAAAGAACGAATCAACAAATGGGACTATATCAAATTGAAAAGTTTCTGTTCAGCTAAAGAAAACACCAGCAAAATTCAAAGGGAACCAACTGTATGGGAAAACATATTTGCCAATGATACCTCCGACAAGGGTTTGATCTCCAAAATATATAAAGAACTTGTGGAACTCAGCACCACGGAGACAGACAGCCCAATTAAAAAATGGGCAAAGGACCTGAACAGACAACTCACTGAGGGAGACATACAAAGGGCCCAAAGGCATATGAAAGAATGCTCAACATCACTAGCCATCAGGGAGTTGCAAATTAAAACCACAATAAGATACCACCTCACACCTGTCAGAATGGCAATCATCAACAAATCAGCAAACAAGTGTTGGCGAGAATGTGGGGCAAAGGGAACCCTGGTGCACTGTTGGTGGGAATGTAGGCTGGTGTAGCCATTATGGAAAACAGTATGGAGTTTCCTTAAAAACTAAACATGAAACTGCCTTTTGATCCAGTAATTCCACTACTAGGAGTATACCCGAAGAACCCTGAAACACCAATTCATAAGAACCTATGTAACCCTATATTCATAGCAGTACTATTTACAATAGCCAAGTGCTAGAAACAGCCTAAGGGCCCATCAGTGAATGATTGGAACAAAAAACCTTGGTACATTTACACAATGGAATACTACACAGCAAAAAGAAAGAAGGAAGTCCTAATTTTTGCAACAACATGGATAGAACTGGAGAGTATTATGCTTAGTTAGTGAATAAGCCAGTCAGTGAAAGACAAATACCATATGATCTCACCTATTACAGGACAATAATGAACAAAACAAACAACAAGCAAAACAGAACCAGATACATGAATACACTGAGTAGACCTTCAGTGGGCAGGGAGAAGAGGGGAAAGGGGAAGGAGGAGGAAGAGGCAAAGAAGGGGAGCAGTTTAGAAACTAGTTAAGAAACTAGTATGGAAGAACCATGGACATGGACAATGAGTCAGATTGACTTTGTGGGGGAGTAGGTAGATGGGGAAGGGGACAGATGGGAGTTAAAAGGGGATGGATGTAATACAACAACAATAAAATTAAATCAAAAAATAAAAAATAAAATTGATACTGAACTCTATACACTTCTAACAATAAGTATTATTTATTGATAAAGATGTTAACCAATTGAAAAGACTCCTACACCTTACATATAAATGCCCTACAAGAGTTTATGTTAACTCATTCATAAACTTATAATAAGTTGGTATGTAAATCAATGATATACCTATTGCAGTTGCTAGCATAACTAAAGTCATAAAATTTTAAATATTGAAACCCAAAAGACCAAGGACTTTTTAAAAAATAATATGATTCTAAATTCTTTTAATTTCAGAGAATGATAACAGGTTAACCAATAAATAACTTTCAAGCATAAACTATATTGCATTATTATAAAATTATGTGAGGAGGTAGATTAAAAATACAAGTTCAGAGATAAAGAGAATGATGTAACATTTTTATTATAGAAAAGTTTATGTTTCAATGGACAATTTGGGTAATAAGTCACTATCATATCTAAGCATATTTAAAAAATTTAAAAGTTTTGTTTTCAAATTTTACCTTAAACAATTGAACAAAAATTAGATGATTTAAACTCAAAAGGGAAAATTTTAAGTACCTCAAAAACAACCAAAATTTTTTAGGGGGTAGAAAAATGTGCACACGATCAACAAAGGAAAGAGACATAATAACAATTTGACCTGTTTTCTTCACATAGCTTCAGCAGCAGCATAATGTATGAAGTATAGAATATCATCTTAGATATGTCTATTGTTTTAATTTTTAAAGTTTTAATTAGTTATGTCATACTTTACATGATATTGAGCAGTGCAGATTGAAGAAGTTATCAATTAAATGATTGTAAGCAGCAATAATCAAAACTGCCTGATACAAATTAATTTCACATTTGAGCTAGTTTTATGCCAGATCATATTGGAGCCAGACCCTCATATTAAGAAACATTTTGTTCACAATATTTTTTCTCAGGGATATTTGGGATTAAAACTATTTCTTATTTTTTTCCACTAAACTATATAACCAGTTTATGTACCTGGAACTTGGGTTTAAGTATTAAAAATTAAGGTATAGAGCTACATAAAATTTGAAATCCTTTTCAGACTTAATGTCCTATAATTCAAAAAATGTAAATTTTTGTGTTAAATAAAGTGAGAATGAGAGACAGATGAGAGGAAAGCTTTATTCTGAATGAAAATGCAGTTTCTCCAAGTTCTAGATTAGTTTTTCATTTCCACAAATCTAATTCCATAAAAATTTTATTTCTTGTGCATCAAATATATGTTATATGACAGTTGGATACATATAAGGCAACAAATAGCTTCTAGATATAAGTAGTATATTATAAAACTCTTAAAAGCCATTAGATTTTTATTTATGGCTGTTCTTTCATTTCACAAATTGGGGTTTAATATTTATCATCCATATGTTCATTCTCTTCCATTTTACTTAGTGATTATTAACTAATCATAACTCTACCAGTAATATTCTTTCAAAAATTATAAGATCTCAGTCACTGCCATGTTATACTTTCATCAATTTTAATTTCAATATTAAAATAGCAACAAAATCATCATGATAGCTCCTTTAAAATATGAGTGACTAATACAGAGTTTCATTCTCCTGCTTCAACAAACTGTAAAACAAAATAGTACAGCTATATCCCTGCAAACATGTATTCTTCCTTAGTCATTCTGCAGTTCTCAATCTAGTCATTGTCAGAGTATTTAATATGACCCATTTTTCATAGAGAATAGTAGTCCCATTTACAGTACTGAGATTGATAGCACGGTATGCTATCAATCCCAAAAGCTCTGATGCGGGCCATGGACCTCTACCAAAAGATTTCTTTCTGGGCTATCAATCTCACTGCACCCCATGGTCTCTGAGCCCTAAATCAGACTGCTTGATATCTCTCCAGTTTTCTATTCCTGCATCAGCAGTCTGCCTAAGCATGGCCATCACTCACTAGCACTCTTAACTGCACTTGCTGCAAACTCCGAACAGCTTTCCTCATCCTAAGGCCAAGTGCAAGATTCCTGCTACATTACATTGCTTAGGAATTTTTTGACAAGAAGAAATTGTTTTGCACCCTGAATTGTGAATAATTGGAAATTTAGTGGGATTTTCATTTTATTATTTATTTGATAATGAGAATCTTTAAAATAACAGGCAGACAAATACTGAAGCAAGCAAAAAAGAAAAGTTAAAGACTAATTCATGAATATGGGCTTTTTTTCTATCTAGAAGTAGAAGCATTTCAGACTAGGACTGCTAAATGTTTTATTCAACGAAACTTAGGTCAACTTCTTCATTGTTTTCAGACATGTTTACTCAAAGCCAATGAAGTCCTATGGAGGGTCTGCTGTTGGTGAAACACCATCATAGGCAGTGTGACTAAACCAATAAAGTGGGCTTTTCCTGCTGGGACACTTGAAAGCATATTTAGTCCCATCTATTTTTTTTTTTTCTTCACTAATCAGTTTTTGCCTCAGTTCAATTGATCATCATTTTTGCTAAGGTTTTATTGGCTAAAGCAAGACATGGCCATGCCTCCCTGCAAAGTGTGATCCTTCCATGTTAAGAGAAGAAGAGAACTGAGACACATGATAATAGTAAAAATAATCTGTAACAAATGTAACGCAAACTACTCTTGGCATATAGAAATTGTTTAATAAAGGGTAACTTTTCATTACAGTTCATTGTTCTCAATCAGTGGATTTTAGTATTTGAAATCAACCTAATTGTTAGGCTTTGAAAAAATGTATTTTCATAATAATTAGAATCTACTATTAGAGATACAGAAAGCATATGTATGACTGAAGAAAGTAAATAAATATCCCTGACACATTAAAAGGTGCTCTTTCCCAGTAAAAGCAATTATCAAAGTTTTTTCCTTCCATGTCAGGACTGACTGTCAACAAACTGAGAAGCATCAAACTCCTATTTTACTGGTGTAGTTGTTCAAGATATAACGCATATCATTGTCAGATTGGGCTTACATGAAATCTATAGCATATTTCTTGTACCCAAAAATTGTTAAGACTTTTGCATTTTATAGTAGAAGGTAAATCTGAAGAACTATTAGCACAAGCTAATTCACGCTTTAAGGAATCATTCCTGTATATATCCCAATGACCAATATGAGTGTGTTGGGTGTGGTTAGATTTCATGTCTTTATTTTATGGAACCTAATTATCCTACAACCCATAGTCCCTTGAAAAGTATCCAAGTGACCAAATTTTTAAAAGGAAAAAGTTATTCTCTGTTCTTCCTTATCATATTGGCTCCCTTTCAAATAGAAAAGGATGTTCTCTCTCTTTCTAATCTTTTTCTAGTTTCTGTTCATCTGTCCTAGACTCCATTCATAATTTTTCTGAATCTGAAAACTAGGTACTTAATCCATGTTAACATAATAATTCTCTCTAGTTATAATTTATTTATCTTTATAGGACTGTTGTGCAGAACTCTCCTCATTATAAGACATGCTATATGCTATATATACTAAACTATACTTAGAAAATCAAGTTCCTGCTTTAGCTGTGTCATCAAAATGGTTATAACTTTGACAAGTCATAACGCCTAAGCCTCAGCTTTCTGTGCTGAAAAAAAGTGAATGAGCAGACCCCATGCTATTGTCATAACTTCATACATGTTGTATTCTCCCTGTGAAATGCTCCCTGACCACTCGCCACTCCCACATAGTGAATGATAATTTCTGTTATCTTATTTCAGGTATTCCTACAAAAAGCTACCCTACTCTCAACCTAAAAAAGATTATATGCCATGTCCTGGGCTTCAAAAATAGCCATATGACTTCACCATTATACTTTAAAAATTGTTAGTCCTTGTTTTATATACATATATTTATATATCCCTCTACCCCACTATAATGTATATATTTCTGGAAAGACAAGTCAATGTCTCATTCATCTTTGAGGAGCTGGGAAATAATTAAGCACAAAATAAGTATACATGAGATGAATGTGTAGGTGAATGAGTGCATGGATGGATGGGTGGGTGGATGAATAAATGAATGAATAACTGAGTGAAGTAGATGGCTTTCCCAAGTTCTTTTTAACTCAAACTTTATATTACTCTAAATATATATATGAGGGACAGAGGTATTTGGAAAATAGGCAGCATTTCAAACCATTATAGCTATGAAGCTACTTTCACTCCTTCTGCCTATGCTTCCCACGTTCTCACTGTGGCCTTTCTCTTTGTTCTCCTGGCTATTATAATATTAATTGGAATCTCAGTGAAACACATGGCTTCCCTCTTATCCATGTTACCTAGCATTTGAGCAAGGAATCTCTACTAATCTGACCACCAGAGAGGGAGTTGCTGCTCCTTAGTTAAGGAGGCTGACAAGCAACTGTTGGAAGGTAGAACAAAGGTTGAAAGGTGGAACTACAGGAGAACATTGATCCACTGGGCATGGGGAAATTTTATTAAGACTCTATAAATATTTTTTATTGCTTTTATTGATAGACATGAGGGAAAGAAACAGAGGAAATGCATAGTGATTAACCCCTGCTTAAGAATGAATTCATCATTGTTCCTTCTAGGAAAACTGATTGATTACCAGAATAAATCTATAGTCTGTCTTTTTATCTCTCATGCTAGTTTTTCTGCCTTTTAACTCATTTAAGCTCTATCTTTCTTCATGGCAAAAATCTAGTATTCTCCCCATCCACCATAGACCACTCCAGTATCCAAGATACCTCCCTTTTGTGAATGCAATATTATATATTCTTCCATTTCATACTTAACCTTGAGCAGTTTTGTGATGACATGTAATTTTTCTTCCATATTTAAAATTTTAAAATCATGTATTTTTATTGAACTTTGCATGTGTTTATGCCTCTTCAACTACAACATTTTTGGACAGAAGCAACTGTATCTAATACTTATTTGAATAACCCTAGTAATGCACTCACTAATAATTGTTAAATAATTGACACTAGAACAAAAAAATCCACCTTGTTTTCACAATGATCCAAGTTTATAAAGTGTGTATATTACATTTGTAGCATATTTTTAAATCTTTCCAAAACATTTCACATTTATAAGCTAATTTCAGTCCCATAACCATTCTTCTGGTTAATAGTAAAGAAAGAAGGCTCAATTTTAGATAAAGAATTTACATCTTAATAACTAAGATTCTAGTTCAAGAAGAATATCAAGGTTCTCCCAACCACTAGTATTCCATTGCTTTTTGCTGCAAAACACATCAAATTCAGGTTCCCAATATGTAGTTCTTTTCACACACTTCTACCATGTAAAGATAGATGAATACATGAAATAGATTTATATGTTTAATACTAAACATAGAAACTTCCCTCCAAAGAAAGAAATAAGTGCTAATTCTGAGAACATTCTCCCAGGTGTTTAGTTGGGTTATACAAGACTATGAAACTGCTTAGTGTACTTGATTTTTGCTCAGAAGCATCAGGGAAAAAATTATATAAGATCCAGAGTATATAGCCTCCTATTTGGCTCTGGAATATATAGAACAAATTAGAAAACACAAATTCCATTTTATCTCTACCTCTGAAAGATTAACAAGAGACAAATCCAAACCCCTGAGATTATTTTTTAATATAGCAGAGACTTCTTAACTGCCTGATCCACATAGATTGGATTTATTTACTGAAAACATGTATTTCTCTATCAAAAATACAGTCAGTCTTTTATTCCAATAGAAATCATTATTCATGAAAAATAAATTGATTCTATTTTAATTGTCCACTGGCTATGATTATAAAGCAAACTATGTGAGTGAGCCTTGCCACAGGCAGAAATGGGGATATGAACCGCTAAAATATAGTTCATTCATTTGGGTCATCATTTAAGAGCTCATATTCTGTCCAATACTCAGAGTAAATTACATTATAGTTATGAAGCTATTAATCACATCATATCTCCACACATCCAAAGAAAAATATAATTTTTCTTTATCTCTATATTCCTTACTCAATGAAATTGCTCAATTATTCTTCATATTGAAGAAAAATTACAGAAACAAAGTTAATTGAAGAACCCAAAATCTTAATATATACAACAATAAAAGTGGAAAAGAGTAAGTGACATAAAATAAAAGCATGTTTCAATTTATGGGGTATAGAGAAAAATAAAGCCTGACTTGAAAAGCTGTTATTATGTTTAAATGAAAGTATTGAAAGAGCACAAAAATAAACATTTCATTAAAAATAGAGCAAAAAATCTTTATTACATTCATGACATTTGTATGACATTCATTATGGCAAAGCATTTTTATAATGTAATATGAGTTGGAATTTTAAAATTTAGCCAAACAGCTTATGAAAAGTTGGTGTGAAATTATCAGAGTCAACAATCTCTATTTTTACAAGTATTTTAATTTAGGTAGAGGTTTTGTTTACATTGATTCTTAAAATCCATATTTTATGTTTTTATATATTTATATATTTTTTAAATTTCCTATCAAGTAAATGAGTCAAAATTTAGCTTGGAAAGAGGAAGCTTACAAAGTCTTTTTGTGCCCATATATTTAGTGAATGATGACATACCACAGATATTTTTAAGTAACTCTTGTTGTATATAAGCTCTCTTGTTTTATTAGATGGTAACTTCTTTAAAAATTTAAGTTTTACTCTACACTCTCTTTTGCTCTTAGGATATGTATGCATGAAGTGGCTGTCTCCCAGTGAACACACCCACCTCACAGCCTATATTATGGAGAAATACTGAATTTATGGTTCAGAAAGTTTGGATTTTGGTTTCCCTACCATGTAAAATCTTGTATTGGTGCAAATGAGTCCATTGTAATTCTACATTTGTGCAATGGGAACGATAACAGCTTCCCTTCTTAACTCAGGAATTGTGAGAATCAAATGAAATTGTGTAACAAACCATATAAATGCTAGATATTATCTTTTATGAAATATAAAATCCATTCATCTAGTTACCACTTCAAAATGCTTTTATTAATAGCTTACAATGAACAGGTCAACCAAAATAGTTCCTATCTACAAACAAATAAATAAATAAATGCAAGGTCCCAGGAAATCTTTACTTTGTCTGATATAGACTATGCTGACAGTGTCCATCCCACACCACACTCTTCAGGTAAGTTTGCTGTAATTTTTCTATGTATTTCTTGTTCCTGTAGGGATCATTTTAGTCTTTAGAGCTCAAGTGTAAGTTTCTGGGAGTGATGACTATAACTAGTTTGCCCCACAGTAGCTGCTGGAGTTGACACACACTAGGAGAGATTCTTCTTTGCTTGATGATTGTGAATAGCTGAGAAGCTCACTTGTGAATGTATCCAGATAGGTGGGAGTATACTCTGTTTCAGCCTGTCTATATGCATATTTGATATGCAAATCAAATAATGAATGCTGCCTTGGCCATTGGCCACCTGATTGGCTATGGGAAAGACAAATTGATGTGATTCATATCCTTAGAGAGTCACAAAGACCTGCTATTAATACAATGTGATGTTTCCAGGTGAGTGCCATTGAACATATCCTGTGTGTCCCCCTCTGTTCTCATAAACATGTGTGCTAAAATGTATTTTAAATTTCTGTAACACAGTGGCACAGATTAAAATGAGTCACATACCCTGGAAAACACTTCTCAATATTCCAGAAATAGATTATTCTTTAGCATCTAAATGGCTTCTAATGATTTCATAGAATTAATTATCAATTTCAGGACAGTGACTTAAAAGGTTAGAGGACATGGATAGATAGAGATGAGCTACAATTCTGACAAATAGTCACTGGAATTGAATCCCAGGATAAGTGTCAAGACTAATAATGGTTGGCTGCAGAAGGCAGAGAGGCAGGTACAGAATGGGGAAAGGAGGAGTACAGAAGCTGAAGGAAAGGATAAGCATATAAAAAGACAAAAGAAAGAAGTGAAACAGAAAAGAGGAGGAAGGAGAGATCACTGAAAAAAAAGAAAAACAGAAGAAAAATAGTGAATGAAGCTACCATTTGAGTAACTGCTTTTTCCTGGTATTTTTAGACTCTCTTTACATGAGTGTTTATTCCAAAATTGCTTTCTATTATTTGAGTTGACTGTTCTTTGTGCTTTAACATCTATAATATAATTGATTGCCTTTCCCTGCATCAAAAAGCAGTTCCTGTCACCACAAACACACAGTTGGAATTGATTATGCTCCTTTGTCTGGCCATGTACATAGATTTTAGATGCCATTCCATCAGGTGTCAGCCCTTCTCCCACTTTTGGCAAGGGGTTAGGAGAGGAATACAGCTGGTGTATCATGAGATCAGAGTGTGGACACTTCTAATGAGTTTCATTTTATTTCTGCTACTCCTGCATTTTATGACTTTCGATGTCATTGTAAGTACTTCTTTCTGATCATATAATTACTAAAGGGTAATATGGACCTTGGGAAAAAAAGATATATTCCCAGTGTTCTGTGTCAAGGTCATATTTTTGAAAACTTCGCTCAAGTAAGCTTACCTTTTCCCCACAGTTTGCTAAAAGCAGCTTAATTTGCTATGCCAGTTAAAAGAATGATGCCTGAGGTGTCTGAATTGGGCTTTAAGAGTTAAGAATAGAGTTCAGGGAATCAGGAACGTGCAGAAAAAGAGGTGAAGGAATTCCAGCTGTGGAATAAGAAATGCCAAAGGGAATGTATGAAAACAGTAGAGATAAGTGGGTGCTTTGGCCACTCCCTGAGAAAGGTTCTGAGCATGAGGACAAGAGTGAGTGATAGTTCAATAAAGGAACAATACAGGAAATCTCTGCCAGTGGAAGCTGAGTTGCTGTGCACAGCAGTCTTGGTTTCATGCAGGTGAATACGCCATCCTTCCTCCCACAGTGTGAGCAGAGTTTTCTTTGTTAACCTCCAGGGAGCTACTCACACAAGTAGTGACCATCAGTTGCGACTGTCAGTACCCAAGGCTCCTAGGGTTACATCTGACTTCTTGTAGATTACCTTCCCGCAACACCCACATACACATCTACATCAACTCTTAGGCACACAATGTCTCATCAGAGCAATAAGCACAAGAAAAGCAGAGATAGAGCTGAGGACCTTTAATTGATTTGGGGGATGAAAGTCCCTTACATCTGAATTTGGGGATGGTGATAAATAGAACAAGTTCCCTCTACTTAAACACAGTACAGTGATTAAACATTTACCCAGGATACTACAAACTGTGGACTAAGTTTTTCTACTCCAACAGATGTATTTAACATTTCCATTTCAGGTAAATGGAAGATAAAAGGGACATGAGAAGTATAGAAGTTTTAATATATTTTAAATATATATATGATGATATTTGCATACAAATTCATGTATTTAACCACTTGAAGCCACACACATTTGCACACTCACATGCACACCCCCTGGCTCACCCCCTGCATTCTGTGAAAGTCTTAGTTACACTGACAGCCTAGCTCTCTATTCAATACCATAAAGTCTAACTAATGCCTATTAAGAAAGAACACACAGATACTCATGAACAAATAATTAATCAATTCATTAGTGTTTATTGAGCCCATAATAATTAAGACCCTGTATTGGCTTTGAGGGCCTGACACGCTGTATTCATTGCAATCTTATTTTTAAGAAATTTAAATTCCCATAAGAGTGTAAAGCATAACACTGTAACTGATGTAGTGGTTAATTTACATACATAAATGAGTAAATGAGACATAAATTTAAGAACAAATTAACAAGATGAATTATTTTAAAACATACAAAAACTGTGACATTTCCCCATACATGGGGAAAGAGGGTACCATTTATGCTATTTTTTATCTTGCATAAAAAGAGAAATAAGCAGCTTTTAAATTCAAGCCCATTTAGGGAGGGATTAGGATAAGGTATAGCTATCAGCTTTGAAAAAGAGCATCAAAAGACATGAGAAGAACTTCTACTCAAGATGGCAGCGTAGGTAAACAGAGCTCTCTTCCTTGCATAACCGCACCAAAATTACAAGTAAAATCTAGAACAACTATCACTCAGAACCATCAGAAATTAAGTTGCCAGGAAGTCTGACAACTCCAGCCTGATAGGAGGGGCATAGACATGGAGGGCTGTCCCATACCCATGTGTGGTGGATAAAATTCAGGGGGTATATGTCAGGAGTGAGGAATCTCAACCCCACACCAGGTGCCCAGCCCAGGATTCCATGGGCAGGAAAAATAATCCCCCATGACTTCTGGCTGCAAAAAAACAGTGGGGTCAGGCTGGTGTGAGAAACTTCTAGAGTCCCAAGCAGTTCCCCTTAAATAACTCACTCATAGACTTACTCAGACTCACTTCCTCTGAGCTCTAGCACTGGGATAGCAGCTTGGAAGGCACCACTGGCATAGAGGGAGAAACTGCAGTGTCTGACATCAAAGTGGAAATTAGAGGACAGTTTTTTCCAAGACAGAAAGGCGGGCAGAGTCCTTTTTCTTTTTTCCCTGAGCCATCCCCTAACAGAGCCACGGAGCCAGC
The DNA here is from genome assembly GCA_004026585.1 of Noctilio leporinus. Classification (NCBI taxonomy): domain Eukaryota; kingdom Metazoa; phylum Chordata; class Mammalia; order Chiroptera; family Noctilionidae; genus Noctilio; species Noctilio leporinus. Next base: position 77,896 of record PVIW01001996.1, on the reverse strand, counting down.
AGACAGGTGCCACTTGAGACTCCATTAACTTGGCTAGCACTATTTGCCCCACCTGGGAGATCCCCTGAGGCTCCATCCCACCCAATTTAGAGGTGCAGGTAAAATATTATCTGATTGTTTCATATGAATTGCTGGCCTTGGCTAATGCTTCATTGTTAGAGCCAACTTGGGAGAAACATAGAAACTTGGAGTCCCATGTAGGCCAGGCTAAACCTGTAAGTCCCAACTGGAAGACTGAGAATGCTGGGTACATGCATGTTTCCATGTAAAACCAGTGGCCCTGGGGGAGGGGGACTAGGTCATGGGTAAATAATACTTTAGTTACTAAGAAGCCTGGCCTGTTTTGTTACCTCACCTGATCCTTTGTTGTAATGACTGCAGAAGTTTTTAAAATTTGAATGCACATCCTGACCTGAGATCTCCCTGCCTCCTTACTTGTTTTTCTGTTTCCCTGTAATTAGCATTAATTAGCATTGATTGACAAGCTACATGCCTTGATGTTTACCCCCTTTCAATAAAAGACTTTTGGGAACAAAGAACTGGGCCTTTGACCTTGAGCCATTTCTTCTTCCCTTTACACAATCTGTTTGGGACGGTGTTATTTCATCCGGGCACCAGGGATTTTACTGTGGGTTGGGTTCCCCCACACTTCAAAACTTCTTAAATCCTCTAAACAAGCAGTCTCAGTGAGCCCCAAACCCCCAAATATCTTGCTAAGTGACCCCAAGTCCAGCACTAACAGCAGTCAGCCTAGATTCACAGCTTGGCTTTGCCTAGAAATCTCCAAACCCAGCACAAGTAGCAGCATCTCAGATAGCTTTATAACTCCTTCAGGCTGGTCCCAGGCAGAACACAGCTGGGGAGTGACATTGGCCGGCATCACCCAGGAAACCCTAGAGGCTTCATACCCAGTGTAGGAAATGGAGTAGCCAAAGAACTTATACATGTTATCCATGGACATGACCAATGGTGTGGGAATTGCCTGAAGGGAAAGGGGGTGCTGGGTGGAGCGGTGTCAAAAAGGAAGAAAAATTGGGACAATTGTAATAGTATAGTCAATGAAATATAATTTAAATAAATAAATAAGTCATGGGGCATAGTGGTTATGTGCGAAAAATTTCCGAAGCCCGGGGAGGGGGCGGGGGGGACCTGTTTTAGGATACTTTCTGCAACTGAAGAATCTCCTAGGGTGATTTTTTTTAACATGATGCTATGAGGGAGCGCAGGAGTCTTACCGCCAGGAGCTAAGGTCTCTGAAGATGAAAATGTGGTCAAAGGACTGGAACCAAGAGACACACACACACAGCAGATGATGGAGGAGCCACGTTAACGTCAGCACTGAGTAACAAAGAGAGCAATGTTGAGGATGTCCTCACCATGAACAAAAGACTGGCCACTTACTAACTTTCTAGATCTGTAAAATGCCTCAAATTCTCACTGACATGTGGCTTTCCTGAGGTAAGTAATACCTTGCTAGTCCAGATATGCCAAAGAAGGTTCCTTCTTTGGCCTCTAAATTGACTGCATGAAGTTCCTTTCCATCCCATACTCACCTGAATTTGAACTTGGCCAACAAAAATAGTTGAGGATGTGGAGGAGACTGATATACTATTAAAAAATGTTTAAATGTGATAGGTTGTATTATTAATATTAAATTTATATGTAAGTGCTACTACAAAGTGAAAGGCATGTGTATTAAAACTATAAGTATAACTCAAAAATGTTAAGATAATTTAGAATTGATAATAAAAATAAAAAGTAAAAGAGTATTTACATCTTCCACACATTAAATATTTAACAAAGGTTAAACAAAGTCAATGATATATGACAATTTTTATAAAAACTAACAATTATTACTCACTGTCCTATCTAAAGCAAATTCGAGATTTCTTCTCTGTGATGAGGAAAGTTAACAACAAAATAGAATCTCCCAATAATAAGTCCCTAAGCTACAATTTAGTGGCAATTTAGCAATTCCATTAGCAAGCACATCCAGCTCATTAAAATCAGCAAGCTAACCTGTCTATAAATTGCTTCACCATAATCAAATATTGGCAAAATAACTGGATAGGAAGTATTGTACAATGCCTGTTTGAAATATTAGCAATTAGTTGTAAAATAACCAGTTTTTCTAAAATGTCACACATTTACTATATACTAATGCTCCTTAAATTGAACTGAAATTTTTAACTTGTATCTTTTTTTCAAATACTTTCAAGAGTTAGCTATTTCTGCAAATGTAAATTGAAACCATATAGAAACCAAACTTTGTCAATTAAGCAGAGCCCTCCAAGCAAATTTAGATTTAGAGAAGAACAACCTTTTATGTATCAGCAGAGCCCTAGATGGCCATTTCTTCCTATAATCTCAAATCAAGGAGGAGCCTTTATGCAAATAGCTCAGAATCTGATGTAGGAAATCTCTTCTAGAGCATCCCTGATCCTCTGATGGGGGAGGTATCCCGTAACTCAGAAAATGGCCTACTTTATCGCTGAGCATGCATTGTATGATATTTAAAGCTCTTTTATAATTAAATTGAAACCTAGACCTAGATTTATATCATTTTCACTCATTCATCCTACAAAATTATGCCTCCTCCATCCCAGAGTGTTATGAATATTTGAAGACTGCTCATACCTTTCATTGATCCTCATGCCTCCAGGTCCTTTAGTCACTTCCCAGCAGGACATAGTGTTTCAGGGGAAGGAAGTTCCCTGTCTGTGTATGGCTGGGCCTCCCTATGGGGTCAACCAAGGAGCTAGCCTTGGGGTTAGTCTTATCCCAAGAGCCTCTGAAACACGGGGCTCCGGAGGCAACCAATTTAGTAACTTTGAGCAAGCTGATGTCACCTCTTATTTAATTCTTTGGCATGGAGCCTCCTTTGTTCCAATATGTATATAAGATTCCCTTGCTGTCAACTCAGCATGCTCACTGCTGTGGGAGAGTGGGAAAACGGTGTGTGGAAATGCCAGCACCCGGCCAGGAGAGTGGGTATGGAAATGTCTGTACTCTCTGCGGTCATTAACCTAAGTTTGCTGCTGCTATAAAAGAGTGGGACAAACAAGTGTGAGCTCGCCAACACTCTCAGCTGCTGGCCATGTGATCATTAGCTTGCCACTGCAGTAAAGCATGCAAACCCTCCTAAAGGCTCCGTGCAAGCTCTTCTGCTCCAGACCATGGCCTGCTATCATCACTTGGTGGTCACAAGGGCAGACCTAACACATGGTCTCTAGATTCCCTTCATCCCTGGAGAGTGATGCTTATGGGTAAAATTAATAATTTCATATTTTTATGTCATTAAAGGAAAAACCAAGGCTATGAAATCATTTTAGCTATACCCAAATTAAGCTTCTAACTTATTTGGTTATATCAGAAAAAGTCTCCTCTTTTCAGGTGAAAGGGGCATCTACTTACCTAAAAATTTTTTTAACTGTGCTAATGGTCATTAACAAGCTCATCCACATGCTTGAAATATTTGTTAGCAGGTCTGTTTCCTATAATGCAGAATTATCTATAAAAATATACATTTTTAATCTAAACATCTAATGAATCAGCTGACTTATCAGGTACTTCATTAAATTCAATCAACAGGTATTTGTTGAGTGCTGAACATGCACTGGGCATTTTGCCAGCTGCTGTGACAACGAACAAGGATGGTTTTAGTCCCAGCCCTTAGAGGAAGAAGCCAGGGATTAAGGAGTCATGCACAGTTCCACTGTGAGAGGTATTGTGAAGAAAACCCACAAAAAGCCGTGAAGACAAAGCAGGCACATCTAGTCCAACCTGGAGGATCCAGGAAGATATCTTATTCAGCTCAGGTTGCTATAACAAAATGATGTAGAGACTAGGTAGCTTAAATAACAGATACTGTTTTTTAATAAAGTGCTGGCCTTCAAACCCAAAGGTCACTGGTTCAATTCCCCAGCCAAGGCACGTAACCAGGTTGCAAGCCACGAATCCAGCCAGGTCTGTGGCTGGAGGCAGGTGAAAGGCAACCATACATTGATATCTCTCTCCCTTCCCCTCTTTCTCAAAATAATAAATAAAAATCTTTTAAAAAAAATAACATACTATTTTTCAGAGTGCTGAAGTCTGGAAAGTCCAAGATCAATGAGCCTATAGATGTGATTTTTGGTAAGGGCCCTCTTTGTGGCTTGCAGATAACCACATTCTGGCTATGTTCTTACATGGTCAAGAGAGGAAGCTCACTTATATGTGGAATTTGAAACAACTCGGGGGGGGGGGGTATAAACAGACTAAATGGTAATAGGAAAAAATACAATAGTTTTTTTTAAAAAGCTGACACTAAATCTTTAAAGAAGGTAGGACTGTTTCTGGAGGAGGACAGATCAATGTGCAATATGGTGAAACTATTTATGAAAAATAATATGAAACAGCTCAGCAATAATCTTTATATTAATATCATGTTAACATCATATATTTTTGATAAATTGGGTTAAATTAAATGCATTGTTAAAATTTTTTAAAAACCTCATAGATACAGAGAACATATTGGTGGTCACCAGAGGTGGTAGAGGGGTTAGGCAGTAAGTCATGGGATGTAACGTACATCGTGGTGACACTGTTAACAATATATATATTATATATTTCAAAGTTTCTAAGAAAATAGATCTTAAAAATTCTCATCAAAAAGAAAGAAGTTTGTAACTATGTGTGGTGATCATTCACAATATGTGCAAATATCCATCAGTATGTTGTATAGCTTAAATTAATATAATATTATACATCAATTATATCAATTTTTAAAAAAGAAAAACTATGAGGGAACGAAAGCATGTAGTAGGTTCACATTTCTGACTTCTAGGAAAAGCCTCTTCTGTTAAAGACACTAATCCCAATATCATGACCTCATCAAAATCTAATTACCTCCCAAAGGCCCCACCTCTACTGTCATCACATTGAGGGTTAGGACTTCAATGAATGACTTTGTGGAGCACATTAGTATTCAGTCCATAACTTAAGATTTCCCCAAAGAAACAACATTGAAGTTGTAACAAAAAAATTAGTGGAAAAGGACCAGGCAAAAATATGGCAATAAGATTGTGACAAGGAGGCAACCATGGCTTGAGACTCTGAAGCAAAAGGAAGCAAAGCGTTAGGAAGAAGCTCACTTGAGCCCACTGTGGTTGGGACACTACAGTTAAGGGTTGGGGAGAATGTTGCAAGATGAATCTGAAAAGCTTAACCCAGGACAACCATAAAGGGCCTCTTGGGGCATGTTAGACATTGTCTTCATTCTCCTAAGAATAAGAAATCTTTAGTGACTTTCATCAGAGAAGTCTTAGTGTTAAAAAGCTTACTCTGAAGGCAATATGGGGAATAAACCAGGGTGGAGTGCTAACGGGTATGTGAGTAGTGTCTGCAGAGCTAAAAGAAGTCACAAACTTGAGAAATATTTAGGGGATAAGACTGAAGGAACTTAAGGAATAGGATGCAGAAGCTGAGGGAGAGCAACCTGTCAAGGGTAATTTCTTGAATTCTACTTTGTGTAACTGATAGGATGGCTGTGCACTTGAGTGTGACAGGAACACGCAGGGAAAACCAAGTGAAGGAAAGAAGAAAATGAGTTTCATTCTGGACATACTAAGTGAAAATGTCATCAAAACGTGTTAGTGCTAGTAGACAGGCCTGGGCCCAAGAGTATTGAACAATAGACAATAACTAGAACAAAAACTCCACTTTCACTATCCCTTAGAGATGGCACCACCTAGGGATTGTACAGTGTGTGTGCCTAAGCAAAACAACCATCCACTACCACTCAAATACATCATTACCAGTAAGGCTATGACATAGCTAAGCTACAGTGATATTTACATATCTCTTGGTCACTTGCAGAGCTAATCCCCCTTCCCCCTCTAGTTTTTGTTGAATATGGTATGCTGAAGGTAATTTTCTGTGTAACTAGTTTAAGATTGCCTACTCTCAGCAGGTTTTATTTTTTGACACCTCACCTTCATTTGAAAACTGACTTTTTAGGAATTTCCTTCTAAGAGGCAAGTTCAGTTCATTCCTTTGCTGTCTCAGATTAGGAATAAAAACAATAGAGCTGAAGTGGATTTTTTAAATCATCCTCTTCATAAATGAAGAAACTGAGGGCCAAAACAAAGACATATTCAGACCATCTTCCTATTTTAGGCATTTTTTTTTCTTTTTTGAATAGTTTTAAAGTGAGAACAGACAGCAGCGATAGCATATTATCTTCATTTCAGCCTCTGGAAAGAACAATCTAGAAACTGAAGTGGAAATACTGCGTTCTTGGCCTCTGTCTTCTGACAGTGCTGCCTGGAAGTTAGTAATAAAATTGTATTCAAGATACTGTGTTCAATACTCACTCGAAGTGTCAGGCTGGTCACTGTGATGGATTTCCCGACCTATTGAGGGGAGTGAGTTGCTAATCCTTTTACAGAATATCTATTTATTTTCAAATTATAGAGAAATTCAAAAGGAGTCTGGCTAAACCTCCAACTCAATCGATGACTCTTGGAACACAACTCTCAAGAAGCTCTTTATTGAGATTATGAGCATAAGGTTTAGCAAGAGTTTTGTCATCATTAACATCCTAACCACTGGTAAAGAATGAAATGTTATTAATAAAAATGACCTAGCAGCTTGGCTCTGCTTATTCTTTAGGGATTTAAATAAAAATCAATGTGACTTTTTAAAGTAAATCCTGGGTAGAGCTCAAAATGCTGAATGTGCATGAATTATGCATACACACAGGTTTACAGCCTCAGGTGCATGGTTAGTAAATCAAATACCATGAATAAAAATCTATTTGAGTAGCTTCTTTGAGCTGATTTGGGCTATCGCTCCATGAAACACAAAATTAACATAGTAGGCAAGAAGAGCACTGCTCTCATGGATAGACATGTAGGTGTTGGAAGTGGTCCTGTGATGATGCTATTTGTAAAAGCTAAAGTAATGATGATTGAGAACACTTCTAAGCCATTTAACAATTTGGCTATATACATTTGTTGAATGCCAACTATGTGCAAGTTCTCACTTTCAGACTCACAAATGAAGAAGATTGGATTCTCTCTCTGTCATAAATCATAATCCACTGGATGATTAGTGTACCTAATTACAATACCACAAAACAAACTAGGAACAGTGGGAGAGATCTTATGATCAATTCAAATTAGCCCATTTTATTTTCTTTCTAAATCCCAGAGAATAATGTCTGTGACAGAGTTGCTGTGATGTTTAGTGTCCCTCAAATTAATTTGTCTGGGAGTTTGCATAACAATTGTATAAAAAACTAGTGGCTTAAAGTTATATATCACAACTTTAAAAACTAAGAGGTCATCTAGTCCAAACTAGCCTTTTCAAAGGTATGAAAACCAGGGCTGAGAGAATTTAAAATCCTAGGATAAATGATGATAATCTTATTAATCTTATATGTGTACACATATATATTCATGCATACTCATGTACTTATATATAATATACAAATACATTGTATAATGTATATAAAATATGTATTACATAATGCATATTAATATGATTTTATGTGAGTAAATAGATAAATGTAGATGTAGATTTAGATATGTAATTATTAACAGATTATTTTCAGAACCATTAACCAAGTATATTACATTAGAACCAACTACATTTGTATCCAAGGCATCATTTGCCAAAAGAACTGTTTGATCTAGTTTTATGTCTCTTCTTCCATGAACACCATGAGTAAAATAAATTCTCTTAAGAAGTCTGGGAAGAATAAGCAACAAACAATAGGACTTCCATGGCCCTTAAAAAACAGCATCACCCAGTAAGTAATATTTATTATCAAATCATTGCTTCTGCTGGAACACACATCAAAGTAATTAGCTTAAAGAATCAGCTTTCAATAATGCAGGGAACCACCAATGGAAGGTCTCCATCTTCTATCTGATTTGAAATAGACTCCAAGGAAATGGTGATAAAGGCAAATTTAATTTGTAACTGAGGAGGCAAGGGATTTGATAGACCTCAGCTCTGAGACTTCCTGGAACTTAAATATGAGTATTTTATAGCAGAGATTTATTAAACTCCACCACCTCTGTGGACTATCGCTTTGCCAAAATCAAACCCTATTCTGATATTTCCCCATAGGCTACATGAATGATAACAAAAAGGCTTTGGCTCTGTCACTATAAAAACTGTAGGCATGTTTCATATTTTGTTTGTATAATAAGCTGTCTCAGTGGAGACATGATGCTGTGGGAAGAGGCAGAGAATTATCAAATCAATTTCTTAGACTGGGACATGGAGACCACTTTCAAAGGCTTCACAAGGTGAGAACAAAGCACTGACTTGTCCTCATGAAAAAATACAGGCAGATGGGTCCAAATGAAGCCTGGACAACTAAGGCCAGAGCAAGAAATGTAAGGAGAATAAATCATTCTTAGAAAGTTAGAAAAGAATTACACAATAGATTCTTTTAATAGAATTTTTTCTTCAAGCACTGATGTATTTCACTTCTCTCCTTTCATTACTGAATTTTTCTGAGGTAAAGGCAGGTGTGATAGTGAACTAATCCTTTATTTTATTGATCAGGCAAGAAAAGCCAGAAGTAGTGATTTAAGATTGCTAAAAAATGAACAGTTATCTAACCTGTTAAGAGTGGCCCATGCTATACCAATTTTGAATTCATGTTCTTGAGAACTTTGAGTTCAGCCTCTCACCACCTACCACCACTCTCCCCTTGGCACAGACAACTCCTGTTCAGGAGGCAGCTGTTTGAGTTTTCTTCTGTCATTCTCTTCACAACACCCCAAACATCTGAACCAAATTTCACTACATGTACTGACTCATTGGCTTTAGTTGATCAAATGATTATGCCTGTCATAATAATGCATGTGGTAGAATTTTCTGGTAAATAATACATGGCATGTGTCAAAAGTCATTTTGTGCCAAATCTACCTCACTCTTCCCCACCTTAATCCATTGCTCTCAGAGTTGCATAAATTATGCTCTATTCATGCCTATTAAAAGGATCACTGACTTTTCAGAGCTGCAAAGCTTCTTGTGCTTTTGGTTAATATGCTTTTTATTTAAGATTCTCCTCTTTTGAATGCAACTCAAGAAAACAAGTTATTTACTATGACTCTTGATATTATGTCTTACATTGCTTCTTCCATCATAGAATCTGAAAGATGTGGCTAAGCCTCTTTTTATTTCTTCTCCTTTAGAATTTAGCTTTAAAACACTCAGATTAAGCAAAAGACCTTCTTATTAAATACTTTTAAATACTTTAATTCTCAATGAGACAAAACTAATATATATGACACACACACACACACACACACACACACACACACATATATATATATATTTGTGTATATCCACAAATTTTGATATAGCAGGCAATAAAATAAATTTCCTTGGTGAATCTTTAGATACACCTACTGTATTGGAATTTGGTTTCTTATTTATTTGAGGTAGTTCTTCATCTAACCAACTATTTGGTTAGTCCTTGCTCTTTTATCTTACACCTAATGTTACTATCTATAAGAAATAATCCTCATCACTATCACTGTCTTGAAAATAAATGGCCTCGTCTGGTTCTTTGGATACCAAAATCTCAGTTGCCTGCCACGTTGCTGGTGAGTGATAGAAGCCTCTCTGAACTGAAATAAAATTTACCACTTTGTTCTGCAAGGCGGGTGAGGAAGACTATGGCTTAAGGAAAAGGAAAACCCAGAAATAAGATTCAGGAATAAACCAAACAGGTTAAAATGCCAGAGTGGAAGGTCAAAAAGATAAGCATGGAGGAAGTTCATGACCAGAGATTTTAAAAATTTTGTTTTTAAATACTGCAATAACACAGCATTAAGTACAGGACAAACTAAGTTTAGGGAAGCCATAAAACTGTGTTCATAGATGTTTTGATGTTGCCAACAACATGTAATTAATCAACCATCATTTCCTAAGTACCTAGTGTGCTTATAGTATTAGGCTATCCACAGAAAAATTATAGATGTGTTTAGAAAAAGATAATTGTCTTCAAAGAAATTAAAACCCTCCTTGAGAAATGAAATGAATGTGTAAAAAACATTAGAAAATCATAAAAAGCAATATCCAATTAATAATTAATTATGCAACATGGATTGACTGCTTCATTCATTCATTCATTCAATGATGTCTAGAAGACCCTATGTGTATTTTTCTGTGTCAAGTACTCATGTAAAAAAAGATTTACTGAACTCAGTATGATGGTGGAAATCATTTCTATTTTGTTAATGTTAACATTTGTTGAGCCTATTAATGAGGAGCTAGAATGCCTGCTACTGCCAAGAGAGCCAGGCATAAAGCCCAGATGGATTTTGTTGGATACACACTACAGAGTACACCTCAATTACCATGAGTATCCTCAGAGTTAGGAATTACCGAATATTTTGTTCTTTAAATTGTATTTCTCAAAAATTTTATTGATCATGATTATTTGTAATCCCCCACACACTGACACTTCAGCCTTGAAGCATTATCTGAAGTCAGTCAACTATCTTAGACCCCCCTGAATTCAGACTGCTGTGTATAGCATGTTTGCTATCAGGATAATATGAGATCTGGGTCATCAATCTCAATTTGAGACTTACCCTGTTCATTTCCAAGCTGATTTTCCCGGATGTTTCATTTGGGAAAACTGTATATGAATTGTTGTGTTGTGCTGAATCTAAATGTATGATATAATTCAACTCCAGAGCTGTGTTAAGTCACTGTGGAATGCCAATATGATGAAACACTGGTTGTAGGAAATAAATTTTAAAAGCTTTACATTTCTAAATCAGGAGGAGCCACTTTTATTGCTCTGTGTGTTCCTCCAGATGACAATCTGTGGGACTCCAAAATGAAATGACAAACAACTCCACTTTGGAATCCTATATATTGAATTGTGATTTACAGAATGGTCTATCTCTTTAAAGGAAAGAAAGTAATCCTAGTCTTGCGGTTTATTGTCAAAAAACTTTCCCCCTACAGTAATATAATTGTTGTTTGGAGGAAATCAAGAAACAAAGGAGTGAATTAAATGGGGTCTAGCCATTGAGGTTCCCACTGGCCCTTTCAACAAAGGTAAGTAAGCTCCTTTTGAAGTCCACCTTCACCACTTCAAAGATTGGCTTTGAGTCTTTTCATTTCTCCTCTCTTAATCCCTGACCAAGAGGTCAGATAAAGGAAACTTCTTGATCCTTTGAGCAGAACATTGTAAAGCCAATAATGTTTGCAGATTAAACTTAACTATTCATTAAAGTTTGCTCAATAAAATAAAAAATATGAAGACTCATAATTCCTCCTATAACAATTTTTTTAAATTTTATTGTTGTTGTATTACATCCATCTCCTTTTTGCTCCCCTCTGTCCCCCTCCCCACCCACCCATTCCCCCCAAAATCAATCCCACCTGTTGTCCATGTCCATGGTTCCTTTATACTAGGTTCTTGTCTAAGCTGCTCCCCTTCTTTGCCTCTGCCTCCCCCCTCCCCCGAACCCCATTCCCCCTGACCACTGAAGGCCTATTCCTTGTATTCATATATTTGGTTCTGTTTTGCTTGTTGTTAGTTTTGCTCATTATTGTCCCGTAATGGGTGAGCTTTGTTAAAACCCAAGGTCAACTAATAGAATTTGAAGCAAAGAGTAAAGCATAATCAAGGTAAATAAAATAAAATGATTTACCAAAAACATTTGGGCCTTGTAGACAGCTCTAAAACTGCATATAAAGTTTATTTCTAGATCACACATCTATAAACTCTGTATTAAGTAGGAGAATGACAGGAAAAGAAACTTGCATTTCAAATTTATGCACAGGCAGAACCCAAATTTCCTTTTTCCTATTATCTATCTTTGCTTCTTTTTTAAGGTATTAGTTATACAATAAATGCACGGACTTAAGGTGTATAAATTGTTAAGTTTTAGTTTTTACACTTGACAATTTTTACAGCCACCTAAATACCATCCAAATCAAGACCTGGAACATTTATATTACTCTAGAAAGTTCCATTATGCCCTTCTCATTTAAGTCACATGCAGCAATTGTGTGCATGTGTTTATATTGTATATATTCCAGATATATGCCCTTTGTCAGATGTATTGCAATTATTTTCTCCCAGCTTGTGGCTTATCTATTTAATTTTTAATGGTACATTTAAAAAAATGTTTAATTTTGATAATGTTCAAATTTTACAGTTTCTTTTTGTTTGTTCGCTTGCTTGGTTCATGTTCATTTTCTGTATTCTGCTTTAGAAGTTCTATAGTATTTTTATATGTACTTCTATGATCCACACAAGTTAATTTTGTGTGCCCCACAAGGTAAGGGTTAATATTTCATTTCTTCGATATAATTACCAAGCTGTTCAAGAGCATTTTTTAACGTTCTCACACGAGAATATCTTTTTTTTTAATTGATTTGAGGAAGAAAGAGAAATAGCATAGGCCTGACCAGGGACTGAACTTGAAACCAAGGTACATGTCCTCATTGGAATCAAACCTGAAACCTTTGTTTACAGGAGGACCCTCAAATCAATTAAGCAACCTGGTCAAGGGAAGAGCGATTCCTTGAAAACATTTCCCTTTGCCTATTTAATATCTTGGTGCATATGTCAAATATCAATTGACAATGTATGTGTTGGTATATCTCTGGACTCTATTTAGATCTACTATTTATTGGCTCTTACCAACATACCACACTATCTTAGGCTTATAATAAATTATGAAATCAGAAAGTGTAAGACCTGTTTTCTTTTTTCAAGTTTGTTCCATCTATTCTAGGTTCCTTGTATTTCCATATGAATTTCAAAATCAGTTTGTGCATTTCTATGAATAGCCTGCTGACCACATTGACTGTGTGGCTTAATTTGGAAAGAATGGACATCTTAAAAATAGTGACTTTTCCAAGTGGGCATGTCTCCATTTATTTAGTTTTTTACATTTTCTCAGTAACATTTTGTAGTTTTCTGTGTAGAGATCTTGTACATCACTAATTAGATTTTTTCTTTGGTACTCAATGTATTTGGATAATAAAAATGTCCCTAAATTTTATTTTCAAAACTAAATTGCTAGTTTATATTTTGTTTTCTTTATATCATGTGACCTTGCTAAATACACTTACTAGATTTGGTATATTTTTGTAAACTTCTTAAGATGTTTTATGTAAAAAAAAAGCACAGCATCTTTAAATAAAGATTACTTTAATATTTTCTTTTCAACTTTTAAGCCTTATTTTTGATGGGAGAGTCCTTATGGAACTAGCTTGGATTTCCAGCATAGTAATAAGAGTAGCAGCCCTGGCTAGTGGCTCAGTGGATAGCCACGAGCCTGAGAACCCACAAGTCTCTGGTTTGATTCCCAGTCAGGGTACATAACCAGGTTGCAAGCTAGGTCACCAGCCAGGTCCATAGCTACAAGCAGGTAAAAGGCAATGATATATTGGTGTTTCTCTCCCTTTCTTCCTCCCTCCCTGCCTTTCTCTCTAAAAGTAATAAATAAAATCTTTTAAAATATATTTTTAAATAAAAAATAGAAGTAGCATTCCTTAAATGTAATTTTTACTTTTTCGAACTAAAGCCAGAATAGTTTTGATAACTAAATCTCAAACTTCTTGAGGAATTCATAATGCTATCAACAATATACCCTAGTTCTTGTTTCCTTAAATGCATTCTAGAACTTGATGTTACCATTACTTAAAACTTTTTTCAGTCTGATGGAAGGCAATTGGTATCTATCATGCTTTAAAGTTACATGAATATGGGATAAAATAGGATTTTGAAACAATTTTATTAATTTATTAATATAAAAAATTCAATAAGTTTTCTCTTTATTATTGCTACTCAGAAATGGAAAATGGAAAGCTCATAACAATTGCTAGTCTTGTAATTGCTTGGAATACATTTAATGACAGGATATAGAGCTACATGAAAAAATTATTTAATGTAAACAAATATAAAATAATATTATTAAAAGGAGTATAATCCCACTATGAATCCTACCATTTATTTTCTGGGAGGGACAAGATTAAATCATGTTAAAATTTAGGTGATGCAATAAAGCACAGAGAATAATCAACACAATGAAAAAGAAGAATATTTAAGAGGAACTTGATTCTAGCTATGAAAATTTACTGTGATTCCACAATCACAGCACTAGAACAGACATACAGATTAGAAGAACAAAAACGTAAAACAGAATTGCATGGAATAATCAAAGTTAACATTTTAATTAAATATAATTTAAATATTTTTAGTACTAGAATAGATGGTTATCTGAAAGAACACAAAACCAATTTACCTTCTACTTTACACAAAGATGAAGTTGATGCATCTTTGCATCAAGTAACATAAATATGTATTAACAATAGTATGAGACTAGTATGAGATTTTTAAATGACTTTCTACAGGAGACCTCTTTAAGCAAAATGGAAATATCAGAAGCTATAAAGAAATAAATATATTATCTGTAATATATTTAAATTTCATAGTTAATGCTAAAATATAAAGAATATACATTTTATTTTAACTGTTAATGTATTTATATATAACAAAAACTATCAATAATAAAAGACAAGGGAGAAAATTGACAACACACATGATTGAAAATGAGTTATTAGGGTAAATATAAAAAGATCTTGTATAGAGATAATGGGGAAAAGCATTGCTAATAAAATGTGCCAAAGGTTTAAGTAAGCAACTCACTGAAACAGAAACCCAAAGGGTGTGTGTATTTGTGTAATTTTTTTGTTTAAGGAAAATCACTATTCCAATTGTAAAGTGATGACTAATCATTTCACAGAATACAGACAAATAAGCAAAGTATTAAATAAGGGGAAAAAATGCCAAATTTCACTATCTGGAAATAGTATACAAACCCTGGCTGAACAAATTACACAGGTAAAAGAATTACTTGATAGATTGATAAAAATACTTTTATATAAAATGATTCAAAATACATGTTTTTTAGTCAAAGCATTGAATTTCTCTTAGCTTGAATTTAATTGAAGAAAAATACACTAACACAATATTGAAACCATTGCTGGATTCAGAAACCACTCTTGCACCAAAGAAAACATTTCTTTCATAATCATAAAATTGAGAATTCTTTTGAAAAGTAATGAAAGGCTGGTATCATTTTTTTTTTAAATCTGCATTTCCATTATAAAGAGTATTTGCACCCATTGTTATAAAAAATGAATGCCAATATTATATTTGCACATTTTCTCCCTCTCCCAAATTTATTTTTATTTACACTGTCAAAATTAAAATTACTTAAATCCTATCTTATAACCATAATTGTTTGACTTTGTTCTGTGCGTATGTCAATGACTGCCATCAATTCTTTAATCATGTCTCTTTATTTTTGAACTTTTTGTTTTAATGTTTTCTAGCTTTCAAGTGATGTTTTTCAAAAAGAGTTTTGGGGTGCAGCATTTTCTGTATTCTTCTGTTTAAGTATGTTTTCCAATTTTTTTTTCTTTTTTAATTTTTTTTTTTTAAGATTTTATTTCATTATTTTTAGAAAGAGAGGAAGGGAGAGAGGCAGAGAGGGAGAGAGACATCAATGTATGGTTGCATTTCACCTGCCTCCAGCCACAGACCTGACTGGAGACCTGGTTTGCAACCTGGTTATGTGCCCTGGCTGGGGAATCGAACCTGCGACCTTAGGGTTCGCGCCGGCGCCTTAGCCACTGTGTTACCAGCCAGGGCATGTTTTCCTATTTTAAAATGCATATGGATATTTCTTTTTTTTTTTCAGAACTTTGAGATATTGTTTTGAATTTTTGAGATATTATTTTATTTTATTTTTTTGGCATTAAATGCTGCCCAGGGCAAGACTCGTGTTAGCCTGAACTTCTTCCATTGCACAAGGATTTGTGTAGTTGGATAAGAACATTTTTTCTATTGTTGATGCTAAAAAATTATCAGAACATAACTCAACATTGAGTGTCTTTCAAATTTTTCTGAACTTAATGTGGTCTCTGAATTTGCTGAATCAGAGCTTTCCTCATTCAATGAAGAATTTGTTTGTTTAAAATTTTAGGGGATAAAGGGATTGAGCAAAAAAAACGAAGACTCATGAACATGGGTAACAGTGTGGAGATTGCTGGGGGGACAGAGGTATAAGAGGACTAAGCGGCAATAGAAAAATATACAATAAAAAAATGAGGTAAAAAAATTAAATTTCGGAAACTATTTCTTTTCCTATTCCACTTGTAAAATTTTCTTTGTTAGGGACACTGTTGTTGGCTCATGTTTTCCTATCCATAGCTTTTCTCTATTGGCTTTGAAATAGCTTCCTTCTCCTTTTCTCCTCTTCTTTCTCCATCTGTATTCAATCTGATTATATTTAATCTTTTCTCCTTATCATTATTTTCAGTGTTATCTCCATCCATTTTGTGCCTTGCTATTTTTTATTCATTATTTTCATATCAATATTTGTTTTAATTGCAGTGTCCCTAAAAAAAAAAAAAAAAAAATCTCATGTTTGTTCACTTAAACTGGGTCCATATCCACAGTAAGGTATCTATAGACTGTATATGAAAATACAGTATGTGAAAATATCCCTCCATATAACCCTTCATTTCTGGGACCATCTAAAAATAAAATATAATTTTAAAAACCACAAAGAAATAAATATAGTCAAAGATTCATTTCCTTGAAAAGAGAGTTATCAAGTCATTCAATGCTGTGCATCGCTCAGGAATGTAGAGCTACATCAGTGACCTCAGGGAGCTTACATTCTAGTTGGGGGAAACAAAGTAAATATGTAAACATTAGTATATGATAACTTAAAAGATGATATGGGATACAAAAAGAAAGCAAAGCAAGCTAGGATGACTGGAAGTATAGGGGCAAGAAGAATGTGTAATTTTAAATAGGGTTGTGAAGGTAGGTGTCAATGAGCAAAGACTAGAACGACTTGAGAAGAGAGTCATAGAGATTTTTGGAAGCAGGACTGACTTATCCGGTCAGAACAGTGGGCACAGGACCAAGGACTGCTAATATTTCTGGGAGCCTATAAAAATATTTTACTTTTTCTAGAGTCAAAAGGAAAAAATGAACTCTTAAAGTTGAATAAAATTTTTAAGTTGTTAATGCAGACTGGATTATATTTGTCTTTATATCAATACAATTATAAAATATATTTTAATATATATTAAACATATTAATTTTACATGTGTTTAGTAAGTATATAGGTGTGAGGAGCTCACAGGGCAAAGTGGGCTCCAGGAAAGTCATAATTCAACCCTGTTTGGGAATAGGGCCTCAAATGAGCTGTTTCATTAACATCAGAATGGAATGCATTCACAATTTATAACACGCTGTATTTACTAGGAAACGGTTTGGGGAAGAACTTGCAGAGCTTTTAAAGGCTTACCAACCAAAAATACTTTGTTATTTAAATATGATATTGCACCTTTAAAACCTCAGATACCTAATTAGACCACAACAGATTAGTTACAGGAGTTAAAAGTGGAAATATCTTTTTCTTTTCTCATAATCTGACCATTTATTGTTTCTTGTAAACTTTCTCAATATCTCTGATTATAGTCACAATAATAAAAAACCTTCTATGTACTCTATACAATTAGGAGAGATAGACTTAAAACAAAACAGAAACAAACAAACAAAAAACCCTCAACCTAATGATAAAAGAGAGAACTGATGGTAATTTTCATTGGATAAATCATAGAATAGCAATGAAAAGTTAAATATAACTTCATCAACTGAAGAAACATCCAAACCTGTGAGAATTTTTTACAAGTTTTTTTGAGCCAAATTGACAATTGCCAGGAAGCAAAATTTCAATGGACTGAGAAAATGCTCTGGAAAATAAGGTGCAGTTTTGCACATTATTTTATACAACACAATTAAAAGAGTGGTAAGAGGTTATGTAAAATCCATTGATCACAGATTAGAAAGGCAAGAGTAGGCAAAGGGAAGGGGGCGGGCCTGGGATTGAATAAAAAGTAAATGACAGACACATACTTTTTATATAGGTGGGTACAGGGTAGTTAACAGTCAGCAATTAACATGATAACAATAACAATGGGGGGAATTGTGGTCTCCCCTCTTCTACAGTGGTTGTGCTTTGAGGGGTCTGGAGAAAAGGAAATTATTTTGTTGTTCCAAAGGCATGTTATCAGGTATGTTATCCTAGATGTGAAAAGACAGGTAAAGATGGACCTTTGTTAGGGAAAAATGCTGCCCTAGGACGTGGCTACCCACCATAAACTGTTTTTAGTTAATAAATTTTCACTTCAGACTATGTAAGTATTTACTTTAGGTCTCTGAGTTTGTAAGCCTATGCTGAACTCCCCTGACATTGTCAGGTTTAACATGTGTCCCCTTTTCACTTATCACTTATTCAGAATACCCCAAAGAACAAGAAAAAGTATCTTTCAATCTCCATGAAGAAAAGGAAGGTAAAAGTAGGATTAGAAATTAAAATGTTTACATGGCAAACATAATCTGATGAAAGATAAGGAACCAGGTCAACACAAAATATTACCAATTGAATGCAAAAATTGCTGGGAGTTTTTAAAAGTTAAAAATATCTGTTATTTTATATAAATTTGGGGGAAATTTAAAACCTCCATTCAGGTTCAACCATTTTTATTTTCATTCTCACATTAAAACGTTTCCATACTTTGTAGAGTATCACCTAGTAATTGCATTTAATGTTTTTTTTAATTCAAATTTTGAAGAAAATGTTCCTTAACAGTTTTATATGATGTATTCAATAAATCTATGTGTGAGGCTAGAGGTGTTGTTGAAGTAATGATGATGGTGATGGTGGTGGTGTTGTTATAGGGTGGAGGACAGCCATTCCAAAAGCTAGTGGTTTGAGGAATGGGGATCGGAATCAGTGGAGTACAGCCATTGTCCATCATGCGCCAAGAAAATACGAGGGGCTTTAATCATGGAATAGTGATGGAAAAGCTTATGGGGCTGCACAAGATTCTGTCAGTGGCCAGGACTGGTCACCATGCCCACTGTGTAAAAGGCCATGGTTGGGGATTTAAAAATAAGACAGCAGCCATTAAGTGGAGAGAACATCCATCTACGCAGAGTTAAGAAGAGCCTGTCTTTAGAGGGAGGCAGAGAACACATAGTTTGAAAGGGGGAAGGCCAAGTGGCATAGAAAAAGTTAAGGTTAGAGAGAAGCTTGCAGTTAAAGAGCCATGTGGTTTGAAAGAGATTCTGGATTAAAAACTGAAGGGCACGCAGGACCTCCCCCAATTGAGTACAGCTGAACTGTGATTGGGACATGCTGAGCTGTGAACTATCCTCCTAGAAAAAGGTGGTACCTCTGACTTCTCTGTTCTAAAACTAGACTAATTTGGTGGGACTGTGTGTTTGTGGGTGTTTTAAAGGGAGTGGGGCTTAACAGCAGAATTCCACCTTTAATCTAAATCTAGATAACCTATAAATAAACAAATTCCTTTCCTTTTCACCAACTCTGTTATTGAGTTTTTCCTTTGGTGATGAGCAGACAAGCCCCGCATAACTGAGGTCCTGGGGGCTCTGTTTCAGAGTGTGTGAGAGAGAAAAAGAGAGGAAGAGATAGGCTGATTGACTGATTCAGGGGATAGGAAAGAGGGCAGCAATGTATTGAGTCCTGAAGTTACAACCATGAAGAACAGAAATGAGCATCTTGAACAAGTTCCTTTTCATATAATTTCTGATATGGGTTTTTATTTTTACTGCTCATTTGTTTATCTCCTTATTACTCTGTCATCCACTAATCTCCTCCTTGCTTCCCAGATCCTATTCTATCATAGATGTGTATGTACATAGGTATCATAGTGCTATTACATAAAGGTTATAATTCTTATCATTTAAATCAGATAGGAAACAATAGAAATGGAATAAATGAGGGCACAAAGAAAATGCAGATGTGAAAAATAATATATATTCTATAGAACTTTTGAGGATTCTTGAAATTATATATATGTATATAATTATATATCTAACTGGAGGTGAGTTAAGTTAATGATTATTTGACATGTTTTTCTTCTTTTACCCTTATTCCAATATAAGAAAAACTTTCAATTAAAGGAATAAGTCAAATGTACAGATTTAGTGATGGCTAAGCATAGCTAAATGGAACATGAGAAAACTAAACTATTCAGAAAGTATTTCTTTCTGGTATCACCTCCTCTCCTCTCCCATGTATATGGTCCAAACCTCTCTTAGACTTTTATCATGATAATTTTGATATCATCTCCATTGTGACTGTATTTTTATTTCCCCTTTTAACTATATGTACATAAAGTCTCTATTTTATAACCTGTGTAGGTAGTTTGCTTCTAAAATACACCTGGAAAAGTAAAGGTGCATAGTAAATATTTGGTTTAATTTGAATTAAATTTCAGGAGAGTAATTTATACCTTCCATATGCTATCCTTCAGAACATAAGAAATTTATCCTATGGTTATAAGGTGCAGCACACATACGTTTTTAAAAAAGATTTTATTTATTATTTCTAGAAAGAAGGGCAGGGAGGGAGGAAGAAAGGGATGGAAACATCAACTTATGGCTGCCTTTCACCTGCCTCCAGCTACGGACCTGGTTGGAGACCTGGCTTGCAACCTTGTTATGTGCCCTGACTGGGAATCAACCAACAACCCCTGGGTTCACAGGCTGGGCCCCATCCACCCAGCCACCAGCCTGGGCCAGCATGCATAATTTTAAGTGATAACTTAGAGATAGAAAGTATTTAACACAGTTCTCAAACAATTTACAACTTACCAATTCTTGGAAGATACTGTATTATTAGTTTTTTCATACTCAGAAGATCAGGAGAGAAAGGTGGAGAAGAGACATGAAGGAAAAAAGAGGTTCAGGACTAAAATCCTGGATATTATTGGCATATGGATTCGCATCTCTTCACTGAACGCAAAGGACACTCCATTCTCCTGGAGAGTTATTTGTAACTCTGAATGGTCAGATAATTGCCTGTTAAATAGTGAATGAAAATTGTCAGGGGGTGACTGAAAATGCAAGTCATTTACATTCCTTAAGAGAACTGGCAATGTAGTTCTACAGTTCAAAGTAGTTTAAAGGAAAGTGGGTTGAAGGGTCATTGTAGAGAGATGCAACTGATAAAGGTTGATTGGAATTTCTTGTCATATTAGCCAGTTAATGATGTATTTAAATTATCCTGCAGGCTTTTTCATTATACCTTAATGTTCAGAATTTAACTCTTTTTTAGTTTGAAAGTCCTAGATGGATATTTCCAAATCAAAGATGAGTATTTCAAATATAGAAGGGAGAGTGCTACTTAGAGTTAATGATGTATTTAAATTATCCTGCAGGTTCTTTAATTATACCTTAATGTTCAGAATTTAGCTCTTTTTAAGTTTGAAAGTCCTAGATGGATTTTTCAAATTCAAAGATGAGTCTTTAAAATATAAAAAGGAGAGTGCTACTTAGACCTGTATAGAAGATGAAAACACCCATACATTGACCATAAACTGGGCAATTCAGCAAGGGAGCCCTTTCTTACAGAACATTACTAGTTATCCTTCAGAAAAAGCATAGTGTTACCCAGCAAAGTGGGGCTTGTTCAGGTGGTGCCTTGGTGTATGACCAACAATTACTGCTGAGGAAAATAGGTCTTTATTTATAATATTCCAACCTTGGCAGGGGTGGGGCAGGGTGGGGAGTGAAGGACAGTTTAGCTAAGAACTCTGTTCTCCCCAGAGACCCAGAAATTCCCTTGCTCCCCAAAAGGCTATAAACTAAAACCAACAGTTCCCCATTCTTTCTCTGTCAGCTTTCTCCTTCGGGATCTGGAGTATGTTGCCTTTAGCATCCAGCCAGGAAAGGCACAAGTCCTAAGAGAGTCCTGAGTTCCAAGAGTCCAGATAGAGTCTAGGTCTGCAAAGCAGAGCCCTTGGTGGCTTTGGAGTCAGCTGGAGCGGGCACGATCAAAGCAGCAGCGTGTCTGCTTTCTTACTAGATCAGGCCACATGGCCGAATCCTGGCTACAAACTGCACAGCTACTTCTCACTTGGCTGATACAACCTGATGCTCCATCATGCTCCTCCAATATGCTTTTTCCACTGTGCATCTTCCCACGGTGGACAGCAGGGCCCTTCTTTCACATCAGACTTCATGGCAGACCTGGAGAGAACCCTTCTTCTTTCCAACAGCATGGCCCCCTTTCCATATCATTGGCTCCTATCCTATAGCTCTCCCCTTTTGGGAAGTCTTGGCTTCCTCTTTGTCATTGATATGCAAAGTATCTTAAACAGTATCATCCTTCATTTTATGGCCTGAGCAACCAGCCTGCCATAGATAAGCAAAGTACCTTAAAAGTCATACTATCTCCTTCCCCACCCCCAAAACTATGGACTTGGGTGACTTTGGGGATTCCTGCCCCAACCTGTTACAATAGGGTTTGGGTTGAGGGGGGATAAGAAGGCCTTTATTTATTTTTTTATGTTTGTTTTAAAGAGACTTTAGCAGAAATATGGATTATTTTATAATGAAAATGTTAAAGTCTTGACCAGGTAGCTCAGTTGGTTAGAGCGTCATCCACATATGTCAAGGCTGCAGCTTTGATCCCTGGTCAGGGAACATACAAGAATCAATTAATGAATGCATAAATAAATGGAACAACAAATCAATGTTTTTCTCTCTCTCTTCCTACATTCAATCAATAAAAAAAAAACTTTTAATTTTTTAAATGGCTATTGATGTTTGTTGTTACTTAGCAATTTTGGGCTTACTTTTTATAGCCCAGAAAACTTATGGGTACATTCTCCAAAAAATTAATTTTGAGATTGTCCTATAGTATATGAAATAATATTCAGATAAGTATTTTTGTTCAACATATCACAGATGTTCTACCATGTATTTTACATCCTTTGTTAATATGAGCAGTTATTTAATATTAGAGAACGTATTAACAGTTCATTTGAAAATCACGGTTCAGTGCAGCTGTTAAATAACCTCGGCTTCTTTCCTCAACCATTTGTTTTAGCATCTCACTGTAACCCCAGAACTAGCACAATCCAGTCCTCACCTTTTTCTAACAAGTCATGGAAACAAAGTTTATGAGTAACACTTGTGAACCCTTAACTGCTCCCTGTCCCACCAAACCAAAGGGCCAGGACATAGGTAGAACCTGAGGGCAGGACCCTATCAGAAAGGAAGGTCTCTTGTTCAGGAAGATTTGTTGCTAAAAGCCCTGAAACCTTGCCCAAAACCCTGGATGGCAAGGCTGATTTGAGCCTCGATTCCTCTCTCCTTGTTCAGTTCATCTCACGGTAAAAGCTTTTTTTTTTTTTCAAAAGCCGGTGTCATAGTGTTGACATCTATGCACGTCAAGCAGTGAGCTCTTGCTTGGTAGCACTATTTATGATTTAAAAACCGCACCCTGGTAGACTGCGTCCTACATCGGGGCCAGTTACTCAGCTTGAAATGAGCCCCAATAAATAATGCGGCTAAGAAATTATGTTTCTAACTGCCAACTTTTCCAACAAGATGATTACATGCCTTTTCCCGGGAGTTTCTTCTTTCACTTCCCTCCTTCCTTCGGATAAACTGGAAGAGATAGAAAGCATCTGTGCATTCGGAAGAGGCGGCGGTGTCGGCGTCACCTGAGAACCTGTTAGAAATGTTAGGACGGAACCCAGACCTGCTGAACCAGGAACCTTGGGGGCGAGTCACAAGAACCTGCTCTGGGCAAGCTGTTCAGGTGATTCAGAGCCCCACTCAATTCTGAGAACCACACTTTCCATAAATACAGCACTTTTTTACTTCTTTTCCTTCCTCTTTTATTATTTCAAAACCTAGAGCTACATGTAAAACTATTCTCAAATTGACTCTTCTGTCACCTTAGACCCCAAGTGTTCTGTTCTACAACCTCAACAGACATTTTCTTGAATAGCCTGTATCCCTAATGGGAAGCAGAACATGTTTGCAAGGCACGGGCATACCTTGTTTTATTGCATTTCACTTTATTATGTTTCATGGGTGTGTTCCTTACAAAAACTTAAAGCCAAGCCTCTCCACCAGCAACGAATACATGACTTGATTGTAGTGGTCTTGGATGGAACCCACAGTATATCTGAGGTATGCCTATATAGAAATAAAATATTTCAAATATGAATAATTAGCAATATATATCTCATTTTCTATAGTGGGCAGAAAATTAAACTGGAAAGGCATCAAAAATAAGATACTAAACAAAAAACACCCTATCTTGGGAAGTGTAGGAACCAAAATAGTTACTCTAGATTCAAAAACTTAAAATGATTTGATTGATCTCTCTCTAAATTTAGAGAGAGTAAATACAATCAATTTAAATTTAAATTTCAGAAGCATGATCAAATACATTCTCTTAAAGTTTTTATCACCACTGCTTACAAAGTCAGTTTGTTGTTGCAAATTTTAGGGATTGGCTGGAGGGAATCACTATATTTAATTTTCAAGTAGCACAGAGCCAGCAAACACCCCTGAAAATATCACTTGGGAGGAAGGAATGTTTCTTCTTTAAGAGCACATTGGAAAGTTAGCACCTGCTGAGTGGGAAAAATAAATCACTGAACTTTTTTGTTTTCCTCTCAGAGGAGAAAGAGTCTAAAGTAGCTTTCATCTTCCTTCAATTTATTGCTTACAAAGGAAAATAGAAACACCAAGGAAATTGCAAAATTTGGGGAATGATTTTAGCAATGGATTCTGAAAGAGCAGCTCAAGATAAGATTTCTCACCTGAGTTCTTGGACTTCAATGTAAATCAGAATCCAACATTGGACACTATCAAAATTCTGATTTCAATTCCCACCTTTCTGTAGAGTTGCCAATTCAGCAGACCCAAGATATGACCCAATAATTTGCATTATTAACAAATATACTGAGATGATTCTGATAAGATGGTAAAAACACACACTTTGAAAAAAAGTGGTCATTTTCTGATGTTTCCATTAGTTCAAAGGATGAAGAAGCTGTGAGAATAATTAATAGATGGTGGATTTAAAATGCTTAAGCCAGGATTTTCAAGAAAATATTTTCTTTGGAACATTAGTTCTGGAATGTCCTGAGATTGGGTGCTCTAAAAACAAAGAGTTCTGTGGTCAAATATGTTAAGAAAAATACTGCATTACAAAACTTCTCTTTGGAAATTTGATTCACATAATCCATTAACATAGCACAGGCCCCCGGAAAGTTCCTCAATTTAAAAACAAGATGTAGATTATATTTCATAGTTAAACTTATTTGCAAGGGAGGTTTTTTTTTCTTTATATATTTAGTAACATTTTCCCAGAAGCATTTTGCAATAACATTTCTTTGGAACAGGCTGGGTCAAATTCTATTCTGGGTAAATTCTATTTTGTTCTGGTGCAAATAGGAAAAAAATATATTTTTATGGTGTTGAGAAGTATCAAAGATAATCAAAACCAGACATTACCATTAAAGTGGTAAGAACAGGTTTTAATCAGTAATACACTTTTGCAATAGGGAAAAAGTACAGCATGAACTAACTCAACTTTGATTTGTACCGAGGTGACGGGCATTTTAAAGGGAGGATGAAGGACAAGGGAGCATGTGAGTAGGCCTTAGTGGTGTCAGGATTGTGAAAAATTACAAAAACAGGAAGGAGGTGTGTCATGTTAAACCCATCTGGGGTTTGCTAACCCGTGTCGGTTCAAATAGGGGGTAGGGTACAAGGACCAATCTTCCAGCGTTGGCTGGAAGAAACAGTAATTTATTGAGTGGCCTTGAGTTTTCTCAGGTGAGCATTTCAAAGGAAGCTAGGTTCATTCTAAGGATGCATCCATGAGCTGTTCAAAACTGTGAAGTGTTTGTTTAAGTCTTTAAAGGCCATTTAAAGGTCTAATATATTAGACCTGGTGGGAAGAAGCCTAACAGGTGTCTGACTAGAGTTTGATCAAGGAAGGAATCTTTGCCAGAAGTAAGTGGGGCAAAAACCCAAATCAGTGTTAGGTCCAGCAAGAGTT
Organism: Noctilio leporinus; assembly: GCA_004026585.1. Classification (NCBI taxonomy): domain Eukaryota; kingdom Metazoa; phylum Chordata; class Mammalia; order Chiroptera; family Noctilionidae; genus Noctilio; species Noctilio leporinus. The sequence goes on along the minus strand of PVIW01001996.1, from coordinate 51,935 downwards.
AGAGGAGAAAGCACAGGAGAATAGGCCATGAGTTTGTACTCAAGGGATTTATTTGGCCTGCTGCAACAGGCAGGCTGAGACCCTGAGGTGTCAGCAGCAAACAAATAAAAAAAAGACAGGGGCTTTTAAAGGGGATAAGAAGGGAGGGAGTTGAAGGGATTCTCTGTAGATGGCTTTGGGGGAGTTGGCTTTGAGCACAGAGAGGCTTACTCAAACAGAAAAGTTATTAAATTCTTGCCAGCAGGTTAAGACATCTTTGAAGGACACAGGCAGTTACTAAAATCAGCAGCTACTGAGGGGGCAGCAGATTTTATGGGTCTTGCTGAAATATACCAGAATTCCTAGAACCTAGATCTTATGCCTAAGAATCAGAGAGTTTTTCTAATCCCCCCATTAAAATGGAAGGAGACTAACTTCTCCCCCACTCTATTATCTTGGAGTACCACAAAATGCAAAACAGTGGGCACTCTGATGAGGGAGCAAAGCTGCGGAGTCAAGAAACCATAACAGAAGTTATTTATAGATTAGAACAGTCACAGTAATAACTAGTACTTTAAGCAAACACAATTCATAGAATGTAGTCAAACAGAGTCAACGTTTATTGTTGATCCTCTCACATTCCCTTGGCAATTTATGCAGTTGGTAAGCTTTATCCCCTGCAACTAGAAAACTGGAAAGCTTCCATGTGTTTTCTGATCACTCCTTAATAGTAGAAATATTTTTATGTGACTCACTTCAGGAATCTAAAAGGCCCTGCCCAATATATTGATCATTATAATTATAAATATACTCTCATATTACTATATATTATATAACATATTACACATAAAATATAAATTTATAATAATGAATACTTTAATCTTTACTCAAAAGTAAGACTTCATAAGACTTTCATCTCCCCAGCTGTGCCCCTTTGTCAATGGGAATGATTGCATGAAAGCTTGTCTTTCTCAGTTACTGTCTCCCACAGCAGCTGCTGCTATAGACCCTTTCAGGATTGAAGTGCATGAACGGAGAGAGAGAAAGAAAGACATACTTTACATTTACACTCATTGATCCAGGTAGATGCTTAAAAATACTTCTTTGAAGCCCTGGCTGGTGGCACAGTGGACAAGGCGCCAGCCTGAGAACCCAAAGGCCACTGGTTCAAGTCCCAGCCAAAGCAACATAACCAGGTTGCAAGCCAGGTCTCCAGGCAGGTCCGTAGCTGGAGGCAGGTGAAAGGCAACCATACATTGATGTTTCTTTTCCTCTCTGCCTCTCTCCCTTCCCTGCTCTCTAAAAATAATAAAATAAATTCTTTAAAAAAACAACAACACACTTCTTTGTCTTGTAGGTGCTTTTCTTGATTTCTTGGTGGTACCTGTGTGTTCCCTCCCTGTCTGGGGCTTGCAGGCAGGCACGTGGCAATACACTCTCTCACTTGGATCTTCCCCTTGCTTAGTCCAGGTTTTCAGGCAACCTGCCCCTTTAAGACTCACTCTCTTGGAATCTCATTGACCTCCCAAGTGATCCTCTTGCATGGAAATCAAAACAGTTCTGATCTTAGTTTCTCTTTCATTTGACCCACATTAGGGTCACAGAAGTACTCACCCATTCTTTGCCTTGATAAATTCGGGAATGGAAACAATTTTCAAAACAACTGCTTCTTTGCTGTCAAAGCAGCTAGTTGCTTTCTCTTGCCTTGTAGGTTTCCTGGGCTCATATCAATGGGTCCATTCTCCTAGCAAGTTCTCCATTCAGTCCTGCAGAGGCTCTTTCCTCTTTTTAGACCGGAAACAAAGTAGCCTTGCCTTGCTTTGGGAGGATAGGTGGTGGAATTTAAAGCATAGGCTGTACTGTCTACTTGTACTGTCTACTATGTAGTATTGCCACCTAACTACAGGATGTCCAATTACACTTGAATGTTAGGTAAACAAAGACTTTTTAGTATAGGTATGGCGTATGCAATGATATGAGGCATATTAATACAAAAATTATTGTGTGTTTATCTAGAATTCAAATATAACTGGCATTCTTTATTTTTATTTGCTTTTTCTGACAACTCTCCACCCAAGAAACCTCTTCCCAAATCTTTTGTGAAGCTTGTTCTCTGGATTTCTCAACTCACTTTGGTTGCACGCCCTACTGTAGAATTTCTAATCTATTGTGTCTTGGCACATCATTTGAACCATGATTTAACAACTTGAAACATTAATTACTAGCAGCAGGCATTTTGCAGAGCACTGGAGATGGCAAATTTTTATGGGAAACTGGATATTTTTAAGTGAAATTTGAGCATTCACACCCAGGGACTGTTTGAAATAAGCCCTTTGATACAAAGAATTAGTGTCCAATTCCCAACAACCTACTATAAGAACAGCATGGCACACAAAAAAGTAAATCAGCGATGTCAAAATGAAGAAAGAGGTGAAGATTATAGAGCATAGAGGAAAAGAAAGTTAGTTAGCTCTGTGAGCTGTAGGAAAAGGTTTCCACATTCTTAACAATAAGAAAGTTCAAATTAGCATACAAACATTGGACATTCACAATTTTTGTCCATTATATTAAGGTAATTTTTAAAATTCATTAATTATCATTTCTAATCAATTCTTTTTGTTGTTTGCAAAAAAAGAAAGTTAGAAAACCCCAAATATTACAGATCTCCACCTGGACCCCAACAAAGCAGTATGCACCTTACACAGACTGCAGTGTTATTATATATGGGCTCAATTTAGCTGGTGAGTTTTTGAAATTGTTTAAGTACTTCTGATACCAAATTGAAATATGGGGTGGAGGTATGGAGTACACAAAAAATTGAATTATCTTTCCTCCGCTAGGTGAGTATTCTAGGAACCTATCTGTATCAGTGTACCAGCTGCTGTTGTGGGAGGCTTTGTTCAGCTTCAGTAAATTTTTTTGAAGATTCAATGTGTTTGCCCATTTCATGATGAGTGATTTACTTATGAGCACACCTGCCCACACCACACCCACTGCGTGTTCAGCAGTTTTTAACCAAAAACAGCATAACTCCCACGCCCCACCCTCCTTATTCAGCCAGTCTTACCCCAAGCAACAATATTTTGTTTCCCTGGATGAGAAAAAGTCCTCAAAGGGGTACACTTTGCTGATGTATTTCTTTGAGATGGAAAAGGTGGAACAAAAAAGGCAGAAGGACTAAAAGGCATCCAAAATTCATGAGTTCAATAACTGTTCTGAACAGTGGAAAAATACCTTGATAGGTGTATTGACAAGTACTTTGAAGGTGACTAAAGTTTTAAAATGTAAGCAAAGTACACAATTTTTAAAAAGTTTTTTATAAATAAATTCTGGGTTTTTGGGGGGAGGTCTTTCCTTGTAATATGCTTAGTACAAACTCTCAGAAAATATCTAACTCTAAGAAATAATCATAGCTTTGTTAGAAATAAGATTTTGAGGGAGATTATGAAAAGATGGTAACCTATACACAAAGGTCACTTAATATATCTGCCAGTTCTTTGGGAGTGATTTTCTTAAAGTGAGACTGCTGGTTCAAAGAGTAAATGCATGTGAAATTCTACTAGATATTTCAAGTTGTACTCCATAGCCATAGAAATGTATGTATACCTATTTTCCCAGCCCCTCAACACAGCATGTGATAAAACTTTTAGATTTTTATCACTATGACACTCACAAAAGTTAAAATATTTGCTAAAGATCCTACAATTATACTTTATAGTTTAAATTGTTCTTTGGCGTATATGGAAATTTTTCTATGTGGACCTTGTACCTGTGACCTTACATGACTTATTCATAATTTATTATTTCTTGTAGGTTTTCTGTAGATTCATTACACTTGATATGATAATGTTATGTGCAAACAAAGACAGTTTCACTGCTTTCTTTCCTGTTTGGACACCTTTTATTTATTTATTTTTTTCCCTGTGGCACCCTAGACTAGTCTCTGGCACAATGCTGAATAAAAATGACAAGGGTAGACATCTTGCCTTATTTCTGATCTCAGGGAAAAAGTCTTCAGTATTTCACCCTAGTATTTTATGTTAGTTGCAGATTTTTAGGAAGTTAATAGCTGCCATCTTCAGAGTCCCATAATTCTAAAGTCAGAGACTAAACTCCATCATCTTTTAAGTTTTCTTTTGACTCTAGGAGTATGTGATTCTTCCCACCTGAGAATAGCCATCATGATAATGACATCCAATCAGAAAGCTGTTATTTACATTAACCTGAACCTGGCATTGGGATAGGCACTCTGAGGGAAAAATATTAAACCATTTCCTTTAGAGAGAGAGGATCTGAGGCAGAAATCAGAGTGGATTGTAATTATGTTCTTTTTCCAATGGCACAGGAGGCAGAAGCTCAACTGTTTGTAAAATTACACGGCAACTTCTATTTCTTGAAATCATGGAGAGCAAAGACCTTTGACTAATAACTTCAAATCACAGAATACTTAACCTAGTTGAATATGTAATTGCTTTGGAATGCATCTGAGATTTGCATGCTTAATTATTCTTTTGGCAACAAGGCCATAAAAATGCTTGAGCATGTAAGCTGGCAGAATGATTGCTGTTAGAATGTGTATTTCACCAAAGTTAGTTATGCTTCATATCACCCATGAGAGGCAGATCAAAATTAAACTTTATTGGGGGAGAGAAGAGGTGAGGGTAACATACACATACATACACATACACATACCAGTGATCTACAACCAAGAATCTAAATAGTAGTAAACTAGGAGATTATTTCTACTGGGCTAACAAATACTGAACTCAGGGTCAGGAGCTCTAGAGTCAAGTGTTTGATGACCTCTGAAGAAATCAGTAAATGTGTGAGAGCTAGAGCACATGCATAGAGGTTTAGCGGGACTCATCTCAGAAAGAGAACAGGAAGGAGGGTAGCAAACATTAAATTTCAGACAAAAACTAATGGCCCCTAAATTTCCAAATGCATCCACATAGTCAAAGCACTTAAGTAGGGTAAAAAGATATTAAAGTGGGAAGTTAAGACAAAGGGTGTGATCATAAAGCAACTTAATTTTTTCTCCCACTGTTTGTTTAAATCCCTTTTTTATTTGAATGAATATACACATACATACATACACATATACACACACACACACACAGAAGAAAGAGAAGGAGAAGAAGGAGGAGTGGGGAGAAGAGAAGAATAGGAGGAGAAAGAGAAAGTAGGAGAAAAAAGAAGGAGGAAGGGGTATTTATTTAAGGAACTGATTGTGGGTGCTGGCAAGTCCAAAATCCATAGGGCAAGCCAGCAGGCTGAAATTCAGAAAGGCCATTGATCCTGAAATCCTCAGGATAGGCCAAACCTAGTCAAAACTCTTGCAGGGTTGCATCTATGTTGCATCTTAAGGACAAATTTCTTTTTCTTTTAAGACTTTCAACAGACTAGATAAGTCTAAGTTTAAGGCTATGAAGTCTGGACTTCATGTCACAATTCCACAAGAAGCCTGGTCTGCTTCAGCTAGACCCTCACTTTGAGCATTAGCGCTCTGGAATCAGTTTATTCTAGGTATCCTTTCCTCTAAAATCCCCCAACTACTGCCAGACTTTGGCTTTGATTTTTCTCCCACTTGTCCTAAAATATTAAACTAAATTTAGGAGAAATGTAAAGGCAGGTCAAAAGCAGTTTTGGTGTTCCTTTATGTCTCTTTCACTCGCATAAAAACATTTTATTCAGGGATTTAAATTACTTTTCCATGGAGGAATTATTCAAATAATCTAGCCTTCCATCCTTTCTCAAAGCTAAATTTGAAAGTTTCTGATTTTCCAATACAACACATGACCTTCAACAAAACTATTTACCAACACATAATTAAAGTATTAACAACTGATGAAAATAATAAAATATTCTAACTAAAAATCACTTGTAAATTGTTCTACAGAATGACAGAGTATGTATGCTGAAAGAAAAAAAGGATGAGGGTGATTTGTGGTCAAACAGATATTGAAAGTGTTGTAATAAACATTTGGGGCACAGGATTTCTGTAAACTCTGTCTAATATGCATACTCATGTAAAGGAGTGTTATATCTATTGCTGTACTTTTTGAATAAGGGCTGGTATTTTATAGCATGCACTTTACAAAAGTTCCTAAAAATAATAGATGCAGAGTTTGGAACATGTGGTTATGTATGTTCATGACCATTTATTTTTCTAATTTTTTTGCACTAAATTTTGTCAAATTTCAGCTGTTAAATAGTATTTTCCTCTTTCACAAGACCATTTGACATCTTTCTATAAATTATAAAATATGTGTTATAAGATTAACAGGCCAGCCCTGGCTGGTAGCACAGTGGATAAGGCGCTGGCCTGCAAACCCAAAGGCCACTGGTTCGATTTCCCAGCCAGGACATATAACCAGGTTGCAAGCCAGGTCTCCAGCCAGGTCTGTAGCTGGAGGCAGGTGAAGGTCAACCATACATTGATGTTTCTCTCTCTCCCTGCCTCTCTCCCTCCCCCTCTCTCTAAAATTAATAAATAAAATCTTTCAACAAAAAGATCATAAGGCCAATAATTCTGTTTTTATTGGCTCTAAACTGATTTTTTCCTATTTTCAAGTTGACATTAAGGATTCTAAGAAATCCTAAGTAGATAAGATTTCAAGATAAATATTGGAGTATAGGATCTATTAGTGATTTTCTAACACATACCTATGGATTCTACTGCAACCCCTATTTTCATATTCAATTCTCTCAGAGGTGGTGATAACATACAAATATTAGCTCTGGATAGAAAAATTGTGAGGAAATTCTGATTTTAGAGAAGATAATTGTGAATGCTTAAAAAAATCCATGAAAATTTTTGTAAATCAAATTCTAAGTAAATTTCATGAATCATTTGGGTTGAAAATGTGGCCCCACTTCACCATGTAGCTGCCAGAATTAGCCCCGAGACTCCTCACTAGCACTACTTGACACTTTGTTATTCACTATAAAGTCCTGCTGTCATAGACAAGAGTTTTAATTTTAATTAGTTTGCTCTCGTGTAGTGTTTCTTACAGAATGAATGTCATTGTGGTTGGGATAATGGATGAACTTCTCAAGCAGTAATGACAATTACTAACAAAAGACCATCAATGTTCCCATAATCTTCTTTCATCCTCCTAATTTAGAACATCAAATAAGTTTAACTTTGCCATCTCATTTGCAATTATTTTCTTAAATTGCATTATACTAAAAGAAAAAAAACACCAGTTATTCATATTTCTCGTACCTAACCCTGGATTACCTTTCAAAATGATTGAAATCAGCAAGCTGTAGAAAATGGTAGGATATTTATAGCAACATGGTAACCAACTTAATTAAGTAATATCAAAATGAATGGAAATCTCTGTGTTCTTTTTCTTGATTCAGACAATTCCCCTCATGATATGAAGACCTAGATGAAATTACATGGCTTGATTACTTTTTAAAGTGATTATTGAGTTCTCTAAGTACTTATTGGTTCCTCAGGGTCAGTTATCCACATTTATAAAGCACTATATCTAATTGGCAAATCTATTTCACTTACACTTTTTAAATTGCCCCACTGTTGATCAAATTGTGTTTGACAGGACCAGACTCCATTATACAAAGTAATTTAGTTATAAATATGATTTCAGGTTTCCTAAAGCTGTTATTCTGATGATATATGACAACTTGAACAGCCTATAGCCATTGTAGAGAGTCATATTGCCATAAACATTAAAATGAGTCTATATCTTTACAAATAGAGAGTTCAGCAACAAGTTAAAACTAGATTTGCTGCCTCTTGGCTTACACTATAGGCAAGCTCAAATGAGTAGCCAAAGAATAATGCCAAAGGTCAGTAGCTAAAGAAAACCTATAGAATCCAGACTATTTGACTATAGAATCTAAGAGTTAAAAGAGACATCAATGAGCATCTAGTACAATATGTAACAAAGGTAGAAATCTCCTGTGCCATGTACCTGATAGGGCCTAGTCATTTTACATTTGAACAAGTTCAATAATATAAAAACCCACTTGCTAATAAGGAATCCCATTACATTTCAAAGCATCAGAGATACATAATATCCTTATAGTTAAGCCTCTAGTCTATAAAGCTGGACTTTACAGGTTCAAATCCCATTTCCACTATCTCTTGACTGAATGTTCATTTCATAACATCCCTGTATGTCCATTTTATGATGTGTAGATTTCTATAAAAATTAAGTTAGTCAATATATACAAAGACAAAGACACAATTAATAATATACAAAGCAGAATAGTTATTGCCATAAAATCATTAATATTTTTTAACATGGTAATTCTATGGTTAGTTTTTTAAATATATTTTATTGATTATGCTATTAAGTTGTCTCAATTTTCTTTCTCTGTCCCCCTCCACCCAGTGCCCTCTTCCTTCCAGCATTCCCTCCCTTGGTTCATATCCATGGGTTGTATATATAAGTTTTTAGTTTCTCCATTTACTAGCCTATTCTTAACATCCCCCTGATTATTTTGTACCTACCAATTATGTGTCTTAATCCCTGAACCTTTTCCCCATTTACCCTCTTCTTGTGTCCCAAAGGATAACCTTCCAAATGATCCCCACACATATGATTCTGTTCTTGTTATGGTTGTTTGTGTAGCTTGTTTTCTTAGATTCAGTTGATGATAGCTGTGAATTTGTTGCCTTTTTAAAATTTTATTTATTTTCCCAAAGATTCCATTTATTATTTTTAGAGAAAAGGGTAGGGAGAGAGGCAGAGAGGGAGACAGACATCTATGTATGGTTGCCTTTCACCTGCCTCCAGCTATGGAGCTGGCTAGAGATCTGGCTTGCAACCTGGTTATGTGCCCTGGCTGGGAAATCGAACCAGTGACCTTTGGGTTCACAGGCTGGCACTTCATCTACTGTGCCATCAGCCAGGGCTGTTGCCTTTTTAATGTTCATAGTTTTAATCTTCTTTTTCTTAAATAACTCCCTTTAACATTTCATCTAATAATAGCTTAGTGATGATGAACTCTTTTAACTTTACCTTGTCTGGAAAGCACTTTATCTGTCCTTCCATTCTGAAGGATAGCTTTGCTGGTCCAGTAATATTGGTTGTAGGTCCTTGCTTTTTATCACTTTGAATTTCTTGCCTGCAAAGTTTCTTTTGAGAAATCAACTGATAGTCTTATAGGAACCCTTTTGGAACTAACTCTGCTTTGTAGGTGACTCTCTTCTTTGTTCTTGCTGCATTTAAGATTCCCTCTTTATCCTTGACCTTTGGCCTTTTAATTATGATGTGTCCTGGTATGATCCTCTTTGGGTCTAGCTTGTTTGGGACTCTCTGTGCTTCCTGGACCTGTATGTCTATTTCCTTAACCATTATTTTTCTTTCATTATTTTTTCAAATAAGTTTTCAATTTCTCACTCTTCTTTTTCTCCTCTGGCACCCCTATGATTCAGATGTTGGTATGTTTGGAGATGTCCTAGAGGTTTCTTATACTATCCTCTTTTTTTTTTTTTTTGGTATCCTTGTTTCTTCTTTCTCTTCGGGTTGAATGTTTATTTTTTCCCTACATTCCATTCCATTGATTTGAATCCTGGCTTCCTTTCCTTCACTATTGGTTTCCTGTAGATTTTTCTTTATTTCACTTAATGTAAACTTAATTTCTTCCTTTATGTTGTTACTGTACTCAATGAGTTCTTTGAGCATCCAGATTACCAGTGTTTTGAACTCTGTATCTGATAGGATGATTACCTTCATTTCATTTCACTTGTTTTCTGGGGTTCTGTTCTGGTCTTTCATTTGGGCATATTTCTTTGTCTCCTCAGTTTGCCAGCCTCCCTATATTTGTTTCTTTGTATTAAGAAGAGCTGCTTTAACTCCCTGTCTTTATAGCATGGAATCTGTAAATTGTGTGAGGCAGAGTTTTAGGTAATCGCCTGTGCATGGCACCCCACTTCATCACTTTGTGGCTCTGTCTAGGAGGAGGGTCCAGAGCTAGGGGTGCCTGGATTCTGGAGGTTTTCCAAGCATTTGCCCCATTTCCAGTAACTTCACCCACTCCCTGTGTATGACTGGTGCCCTTCCAGCTGTTGCCCTGGTGCTGAATCCCAGGGTGTGTAGATATGTATATGTTCTAGGACTGTGCAGGTCCTTTAAGTGGAGTTTACTGAAAATTCAGCAGTTTCTTTTGCTTCCCACCCCCACTGATTTTTATAACCAGACATTATGGGGATTTATTTTCCTGATACTGGAACCTTGGGCTGTGTGGTCTGGTCTGGGGCTGGGATTGCTCATCTCAAGGTATTCCTCCTGACTTATATCCACCACATATGAATGTGATACAGACACTGGTCTGTTCCTCTGCTACCACCACCTCTCTATGCCACACTGTGTCTCTGCCCAACTCTGTGTCTCCACCCCTCCCACCCATCTAGATGAATGTGGCTTCTTTAAATCCTTAGTTGTTGGACTTATATATAGTTCAATTTTCTGATATTTCTGGGTGTTACTTGTTTTAAGGTCTATTTGTAATTCTTTTCGTGGTTATGTGAGGAGGCAAAGTGTGTCTACCTATGCCTCCAACTTGAGTAGAAGACCTAAGGAATAATTATTAATATTTTTAAAAAGTATTTCATATATTAAACCAAATGTATCTCCCAGTACCTTCCACTTAGTAGTTCTAAAATTATTCTATGCAAAACACTTCCCTCTGCTACATTCATAGCCTTGGTCTTCCAGACTGTTCTCCTGGAAAAGAGTTACCAGGTCTCTAATATATATAAAATATTGTCTTTGAGTTAGGGAATGCCAAGGATAAGGTATATATGTTTCTTGGCATTTTTTGCTTATTCACCATATTATGTTGATTTTTTAAGTGTTTTTGTGCTATAATTGTTATATTAGTTTCAGGTGTATAGCATAATGATTCAACATTTGCATATATTGTGAAATGACCACAATTAGTTTACTTAATATTCATCTCCACACAGTGACAATTTTTTCCTCATGATAAGTTCTTATGATTTACTCTTTTAGCAACTTTCAAATACATAGTACGGTATTAATTATAGCTACCATGCTGTACATTACACCCCCAGGACTCATTTATTTTATAACTGGAAGTTTGTACTTTTTGATTCCTTTTACCTATTTTACCACCAACCCCCACCCTGCACCTTTGGCAGACACTAATCAGTGCATTGTATCTTTGAGCAACATTAGTTTAGATTCCATGTGTAAGTGAGATCATAAAGTATTTGTCTTTCTATGTCTGACTTACTTCACTTAAAATAATGCTCTCCAAGTCCATCTAAATTGTCACAAATGATGAGATTTCTTTTAGTGGGGAGCAGCTTTATGGCTTCTTAAATCTCAGTCTGGTTCAGCCTCCTCACTTCCACTCTAGCCTTCTCCATGTTCACAAGGGTGACCCAGAGGACCTACAAGATATCTACCTTTGGCCACTGGGCCTTCTGCAGCTGCTGATACTGAAGTGAGCCTGGCGCCCACATAAGCTCCTCAGCCTTTTCCCAGGTAAGCAGCAGCTACTAAATTGGTCTGGGTGCCAACATGAATCTGGCAGGGGCTGGAAGAATGGGGAGTATCACAGCTATCCAAGTAAATCATATCTGTTGAGCCCCCTGAAGCAGGAGGTGGACCCCAACATCCAGGCCTCAAGCAACTCAGAGAAGGAGCAGATCAAGAGCATCAATAACAAGTTTGCTTCTTTCATTGATAAGGTGCAGAGCCTACAGCAGCAGAATAAGATCCTGTAGAGCAAGTGGACCCTTCTGCAGCAGCAGAAGATGACTCACAGTAATGTGGACAACATTCTCAAGAGCTATATCGACAACCTTCAGAAGCAGCTGAACACACTGACCCAGGAGAAACTGAGGCTGGAGGCAGAATTTGGCAACATGCAAGGGCTGGTGGAGGACTTGAAAAATAAGTACAAGGACTAAATCAATAAGTGCACAGAGAGGAAGAATGAATTTGTCCTCATGAAGAAGACGTGGAAGAAGCTTACATAAACAAGGTAGAGCTGAAATCCTGACTAGAAGGGCTAATTGATGAGATCAACTTCTATAAGCAGCTGTTTTAAGAGGAGATTCATGAGCTGTAGTCCCAGACTGCCAACACATCCATGGTGTTGTCCATGGACAATGGCTCCATCTACCTGGATGGCATCATAGTAGAGGTCAAGATCCAGTAGAAGGAGATCAGATTGCTAACTGTAGTGGGGTAGAGTCTGAGGCCATGTGCCAGATCAAGTATGAGGAGCTGCAGATGTTGGCTAGGAAGCATGGGGATGACCTTCATTGTATGAAGACAGAGATTCCTGAAATGAACCAGAATATCAGCCAACTTCACACTGAGATTGAGGGCCTCAAAGGCCAGAGGGCTTCCCGTCAGGCTGCTATCACTGATGCTGAGCAGCATGGGGAGCTGGCCATCAAGGATGCTCAGGTCAAGGTAGCTGAATTGGAAGCCACCTGCGAACTGCCTAGCAGGCCCTGGCCCAGCAGCTGTATGAGTACCATAAGCTCATGAAGGTCAAGCTGGTCTGGGAAGAGGAGATTGACACATGTTGCGGCTAAAGGGCAAGGAGAACCAGCTGGAGTCTGGGATGCAGAGCATGGATATCCATAGCAAGACCACCAGTGGCTACTCAGGTCAGCTGAGTCCAGCTTACAGAAACCTCAACTGCAGCCTGGGCTTCCAGGCCACCTTGGGCTCTGGTGGAAGCTCTAGCTTCTTTAAAATGATGGTTGTGAAGAAGATTGAGACCCATGATGGGAAGCTGATGCCTGAGTCACCTAATGTTCTATCCAAGTGAATGACGATTGCAGTCCCTCCTGTTCTACATGCCTGTGGGAAAAGAGCTCTGTAGGGGAGCAGAGAGCACAGGAGAGCTACCTGAGGTTTAGCCCCAAACCTTAGCCCCAGACCTTTCAGTGGGAGATTTTACTGCCTGGGGGACCGCCTCTTACCCATACCCCCAACTAAAAGCCAAATTGACTGTCAGCCTGCTCTCTATCTATGAGTCTCTATTTTTCTTGTTAGTTCAGTTTGTCCATTAAATTCTACATGTGAATGCAACTATATGGTATTTGTCTTTCTTTCTCTGACCAGCTTATTTCACTTAGCATAATGTTCTCCGAGACAGGGGAGGGGAAGTGGTTAGGGGATGGAGGGATGGAACAAAAAAGAAAAAGGATTCATAGACATGGACAACAGTATGGTGATTGTGGAGGTGGAGGAGTGGAAAGGGGTATAGGGAGAAAAATGATAATAGAAAAATACAATAAAAATAAATTTAAAAATAAACAATAAAAACCAAATCAACAGTTTCTTTTCAAAAATAAAGTCTCAGATTTTTTCTTTTTTATAACTGAGTAATGTTCCTATGTGTGTGTATGTGTGTATGTGTATGACATTTTCTTTCTTTATCCATTCACTTATCCATGGATACTTAGGTTGCTTTTATATCTTGGCAAATGTAAAGAATTGTGCAATGAATAAGTGAATATGAAGGCACAATAATTTTTTAAAAGATCCTCAGCATGTTGTGTTCTTTATAAAATTCACATCTTTATCTTAGCAAATGGTTAACTACTAAAACTAGTGGGCAGAAGTATGCCATATGTCAAATACATACACACACACATATACATATATACATGTGATTATTGTTGCTTGTGGATGCCCAGGTAGAGAGTCAGTACTTGTTTCTGGAATACCATTTTCTCTAGTAAGGTTTTCTAAGGCTTAGTTATAGCAACTGAATAAATAATAAAGTAAATATTTAGTCATCATTTAAGTTTCAAAAGTCAGTCATTCACATTTCCTCAAGCCTTTAAGAAGTCAAAGATATTCATCAAGAGGAAAATTACATACATACAGAAGAAAAAAATATAGATTAGTCCTAAAAAATTAGGCCATAAAGCATAAAGGATGGAGCACATTTTCTGCATCTATAGAGGCCCTTCAGTCTACAGAAACAACTTGCCATTTTATGTTTGCTATTTATTTATGCAAGCTGATTTTGTATAACTACAAATTTTCACAGGGGCTTTGCTGCTGTTATTCTATTAATTGCAAGACATTAAATGTAAAGGCATTTAGCTTTTTGCTGCTACTTTTGACAAATGATGTTTAAAAATAAGCTTGCTTTCCTCACAGATTTTGGTTATGCTGAAAAAAAAAAGAAAATAAGCAAAAAAATACTTTTGAAGTGTTAAAATTATACTCTAGCCCTGGCTGGTCGCACAGTGGATAAGGTGTCAGCCTGGGAACCCAAAGGTCACTCATTCAATTCCCCAGTCAGGGCACATAACCAGGTTGCAAGCTGGTCTCCAGTCAGGTCTGTAGCTGGAGGCAGGTGAAAGGCAACCATACTTTGTTGTTTCTCTCCCTCTCTGCCCCTCTCCCTTCCTCTCTCTCTGGAAATAATAAATAAAATCTTTTTAAAAAATTGTACTCTAAAACTATAAAGTTAAAAACAATTATTTGGACTTTTGCTGTTGGAGGTCCTAAGATCCTAGACCTCTTATTTTATTTTTTATTTATTTGTTGTTGTTGTTATTTGAAATATTTGGGTGTACCTAGTAGTTTTTTTCCAAAGCATTCAAACATGAGATCTGGGTCAGCAACCTGTATCAGGTTTGTTAGATTTTTTCCCTGTTACATTCCTATATTGTTTTCCTAAGTCTAGATTGAGTTTCCAGAGGGGCAAGAGCCAAACCACCTCATTGGGAACCTCTACAAAAGCAATATTTAACTGTGATAAATAAATGTACAACCCAAATAATTAAAAAAAAAAAAAAAAGTAGTAACTTTTTGCATTACAGATTTTTTACTGCTCCAAAAACTAGTCTGGGAATCTGTCTTAAAACATTTGTGTAAACACACATTTAAGAATTTTAAAAATTAAAAACACTAATATTGAACCAACACATTATTTTTAGAATGTAAGGGAATGCTAATATTGAGTAATCCTTATGGTACTTTGACAATAACAAACATATTCTCAGCTGTGATGGTATATCTTGTTTTTAGGCTCTTGGGGCACCTGGTATGTCTTTAGGAAATTCAGCTGAGACATGAAAGCAGCTGGCTCTAGAGGACAGACTTCTGTTGCTTCTGCTGTCTCAAGATACCTTGTTGAAAGTCTGAGCCATCAGCCAACCTGCTGACTTTATTACTATAAAGTAGTAGCTCAAGAAAAGAAAAACCCAAAACTTTCATACAAAGTGCCCCTAGACATTCCAGAGTATATAGGAGTAGACATTCCTAAGTCAGTGTTATTTTTTCAGATTCTTTGGCAAGTGTTATACTTAATGAGCTGAATGAAAACTTCCAATGTTCCATAAGAGTTTTCACTATGAGTGAAATGGGCCTTAGCCAACACTTTTTATTTGAAAGATACATGTTCCTGTCCTATACACACTACACACTGGTGGTAGAATGGAAACTATATAGGCACAATCCCTTCCTCCATGAAACTCCTTCAATATTGGAGTAGTTCTTGAAGGATCAGAGGTCCTGCACCAATAATTAGGAACATCCCCAGAGAAATTTTTAGAAATTGCTTGATCCCCACCCCAGATCTACTGAATCACAAACTAGGAAGACAGGCACACCAATCTGGTTTTAAAACACTCTAGTTGATCTGACTCAGATGCCACTGAAACAGAGAAAGTATTTATTGAACTAAAATTTCAGTGTTGGGAATATAAAAAGCAAGAAGGAACTTAGAAAAAGTAGAATTAACTGGCAGACAACTCCTTATAGGTACTAGTTTTAAAGGCTTGAGATCATTGGTGGTTGTGGTAGAACAACATCTCCCACAGCAGTAAAACTTCCTTGTCATGGTCTGCATTTTCTACCCTGTAAATAAAAGCTATAAATACTGCATATGGTCCTTTAATGCCATCTGACATTTCTGGCCACTCCAAGTTCAAAGCACAGCTCCAGAATCACTGATGGTGTGATGCTGTTTTTACAGGGAAGAGATGAGGTTTTAAACCTATCCCAGGGCCTGGTGAGAAGTTATCATGACAGCTCTCTTCCTGATTATGTGGCCCATGTGCAGAGGTGTCCCCTTGCCTTTGTCACCAATAAGAGCCCTGCTATGCATACCACTGTGTTCTGAGTCTCAAGTTGTCTATGTTAAAAGCCTGAGCTTTACCACCATATTTAACATATGGTGGTAAATTATCTGATCCTAGGTGATGGAATGAAGCTCTTACCATTACATCTACTGGCTCTCAACCATGGCTCTACAAATATAGACCACTCAGGCAGCTTCTTAAAAATGCCTAAGTCAGTACCTCAAATGTCAGAGATTCAACTTGTCTGAGAAGGAGCCATCCATCATTATTTGTAAAGAAATTTTCAGACACATCTCATTGTGTAGCCAGGTTTGAAAAGCACGCGGCCTTGCATTGCAATTGAGGTTCATGGACCAGATGGATCATGTCACCGGGAAACTTGTTGGAACTGCAAAATCTCAACACAACCTTGCGGAACCACAATGAGCATTTTAATAAGATCTTCACCTCCCTCCCAGGTGATTAATGCATTAAGTGCACTAAAGCACAGAAGCACAGGTCAAAAGGGTTGGTGAGGTACCTGTGCCCCTAGTGTGAGATCATAGCATACAGATGTAGCACAAGCTGAGTGTGAGTTGATATGCCTTGGGTATCTCTAGTTTGTCTCCCAAATTTACATTCTTTGTGGTTTGTTAATGCCTAAAAAGAGTTCTCTGGATATATGAAAATATTTATATCAGAAGGGTTTGTTTGGTTTAGGGGCCATATAGTAATCTGGTCTCAAGGCCAGTTAAGGGTGATTCTAATAGCCAATTGGAAGGTTTCTTCATAAACCTCACATGCAAGTTGTAATTCAAGGAACACTATACCTGATAGCATGTTCTATTACATAAGAAGCAAGGCACTATCTAGGCTAAGTTATTGATTTCATTTACTCTTACAGTCATGTTTATCTTTATAATAATTATTCAAGTAAATCATTATTATGCTCATTTCTGCATAAATAAGGAAACTGAGGTCTAGAAAAGTTATTTAAAATGCCTGCAATCACACAACTAAGCCACTGAGACATCAAAAACTAAGCTCTTTTGATAATTCCAATTTGATTACTTTAATTCTGAAAGATCAAGGAAAGTATCTCCTTTAAACTTTCTCTAGAAAATATAAATCATTCACTTTTCTTCATATAAACAAATCATAATTTATTGTAACTTTACAAAACTGTCCATCATCTGCCAAAATGCAAAATATTCTGCGCTTAGTACCAACTTGTGCCTCATATAATCAATGTGCTTATTTTTGGAACAGTCATTTTTAAGTGACCATAGGCAAATTTGATGGGATTTAGCATATTTCAGAATCCCTTGTCAGGCTACAGAACATTGAACTTTTTAGATGCCTGCATCTTTTTAGAAATTAAAATTGTACTTTAGAGTTTTGTTATTACTCTGGATTTGATATATACATGAAGATTGTGACAAAATTAAAGTAATAAAACTGGTCTTAAAAAGCACTTAGTCACTGTATTCTCTTTCATGGAAAATGACCTTGGCTGTATCTCTCATGTACCCTTGCTTTGGCTTAGGATGCATAATTCATCCAGCTATCAATTAGCTGACTAGAAAGTCTTCAACAGGAGGGAATATTTCATATAAATCATTTCTGGCTAAATTGCTGGGACAATTAATAAAGTTGAAAACCTGTGGACATCAATTTGTAGGCAACACAGATTCATCAAAAGCAAATCAGTTTCCTCCACCTCTTGGAAAGAAATTACACACAAAGAAAATACCGGGTATCACTTAATCACCATTTCTCAGGAAGGACTTGATCAAGATAATATTATTTGTTGTTTTTATAAATGTGAACATAAGTGGCTCATTTATTTGGCTTAGGGCACTTGATCAACAACGCCATTCTATGAATTAAAACATATTAATCAAATAAGTATTCCTGCTTGTGAAGCATCTATAATCTAGCATGGGGGCTTCAAAATGAGATTTCTGGCATGTCATGTGGGTCCAACAAGATAGCCTGTAGACTTCTTAAAATGCAAATATCTCAGCATGCATTAGTTGAGCTTCAAATGTTTATTTTCATTAATTATTTTCATGTCACATGTAATCTAGAAAACTTTAATTTGCTTTTTCTCTTAGAAGTAAAGCAAGCCTATTTTTGGTAAGTTTGCTAGATAAAGCTATCCTTTTTCATTTTTAAAAGACATAGTGTTCCAAAATAATTAGAAACTACATTAAGAACACAGAATACCATGTATAATGATTGCCAGAGAAGAGTCACATACATATGTGTCATTTTTACTAACTGGGAGAAGACATGAAATGTGTTATCCCTCATAAATGGTTATAATGTGGCTGCAAGTTAGAATTGCCTGAAGACCTTTTAGAACCCAGCATCTCCTTAAGCCCCATCTCCTAGTCATACTAACTTAATTAGTCTAGTGTAAGACTTATCAGCAGTATTTTTAAAAAAATTTTTTAATTCATTATTTTTAGAGAGAGGGGATGGGAGAGAGGCAGAGAGATACATCAATGTATTTACCCTGCCTCTAGCCACAGACCTGGCTGGAGACCTGGTTTGCAAACTGGTTATGTGCCCTGGCTGGGAATCGAACCAGTGACCTTTGGGTTCGCAGGCCCGCACCTATCAACTGAGCCACCAGCCAGAGCCAATAGTATATTTTTTTAACTCCAGAATTGAGTTAAATATGCAGGTGATATGGGTAACACATTTATCAGTAATATATGGGGTAGTCTGCTGCAGGTTTGATGCATGCAAATCACCTTGGGACTGAAATGCTACAGATCTAACAAGTTTACAGCCCATTTTGCTGTTCCTTGCACATTATTTGAGTAGCAAGGGCATTGGCCAATGGTTTTCACACTTGGCCGCCTATTGGGATTAACTGGGGATTTTTAAAAATTCTGCTGCCTGGGATCCACCCCAAAGATTCTAAATTATTTGCTGTGAAATGCAGTCTGTGCATTTGTAGTTTGTTTGTTTAGTTGCTTGTTTTTCAATAGCTTCCCCAGATGACTCTAATGTCTGTAAAGTTTGAGAATTACTGGTACTACAGAACAGTGATTCTCAAACTTGTTTAAACAATTAGACTTTGCAAAAGAGTTTTTAAAATATACTAACATTTCAGTCCAAGACCAGACTGATCAAATGAGAATTTCTGCATGGTGGGACTAGATATGAAGATATTTTAAAAGTACCCCCTGTAATTTTTCTGAGCAGTTCAGTTTGAAAACCCCTGGGCCTAGGAAGTGTGTTAGCAAGAGTTTTGGATTTGAAGGAAAGACAAAATCAAGTGTTTATTTCCCCCTGTGCCACTTTCTATCATTTTCATGATAGCAATAAAAGTATAAACTATATTTAAAAAATGAAGAGTCTTATACAACCAAATAAGATATGAAAGATGATTATAACAAATAGAAAAAACTCAAAATGCTCCTGGGTTATAAATCTCCATGGTTGACCAACTAATTATAATTCCAAAGTCAAAAAAAGTCATTTTTTTTCTCTTTACTTTTTTTTTAAATATTTTATTTATTATTTTTAGAGAAAGGGGCAGGGAGGGAGGGATAAAAGGAGAGAAACATCAATGTATGGTTGCCTTTCACCTGCCTCCAGCTATGGATCTGGCTGTAGACCTGGCTTGTAGCCTAGTTAGGTGCCCTGACTGGAAATAGAACCAGCAACCTTCAGGTTCAAAAGCTGGCACCTATCCACTGAGCCAGCTTAGGCCTCAACTTTCCTTTTTTTTTTTTTTTTTTTTTTAAGATTTTATTTATTATTTTTAGAGAGAGGCAGGGAGGGAGAGCAACATCAATGTATGGTTGCCTTTCACCTGCCTCCAGCTGTGGACCTGGCTGACCTGGCTGGAGACCTGGCTTGCAACCTGGTTATGTGCCCTGGTTGGAAATCAAATCAGCAACCTTGGTTTGCAGGCTGATGCCTTATTCACTGTACCACCAGCCAGGGCTCTCGACTTTTTTTTTAAATAATGAAAATACACATCTACGCAACTATTAGAGACAAGCAATATCAGATTATTAAAATTTTTTAAAGACAAAAATGTCATTATAAATTAGTTAGTAAATAATTACTTAATAAACAGTGTTAAGATAGTCTTAGAATAATAAAATTGGATCTCTACCTCATTTCATGGACCAAAATAAGTTTTAGGAGGAGTACACACTTAAGAAAAAATAGAATTGTTTAACCTTGGTATAAGGAAAGAGTGCTCAAAAAAAATCAGGAATATATTGAAAAAATAGATTTAGTTGCATATACACAAAGATGCACACACATGCATACTTACACTTTTGTTTCCTGAAAGACAACAAAAATAAGAATTTTTAAGACAAGTGATTTTCCAAATGAAAACAGGAGATTGAGCTCACACCTATATAATTTTTACCACCTCTTGAGACCTTAACATAAAGATTTAATTTTAAAATGTGTTTACCTTCACAAGGATGGAGAGGATGAGAGAAAAGGGGGATTGGCAATGCATTCCACTCTGGAAATAGGAATGTGCATGGGAACTGAATAAAAAAAGCAAACAAAAATGCCAAAATAAGACACAACTGGATGCTAACTTGGAGTGCTAATGCCATGTTTCACATGATATCATCCCCAAAGTCTCAAGAATTGGTGGCACCAAGTACCTCTGGATGAGAGGGAACTAAAATAAAGAGAACTGGTTGAAATTGAATAAGAAGCAGAAAAGGATCCCCTCTTCTACATCACCTCATCCCCACTGAGAAGAGGGCAGGATTTGTTTTTGCTCTAGACAGAGGGTCTCTGGGTTTGATCATCCTTCATGTGTGATGAAGTAGAATACTGAATATGGAGTTTAAATGGATGCATTTTTACTGAAGGCTGATGTCCTCCCAGTCCTCCTCTTTTTACATTTGCTTTGGAATACAGTCAGCCAAATCTTTATCCTGAAGGTGGGACACTGGACAGCTACTCTCTGAGGGATCTGACCAGCACAAGAGAAAAGCCCTAAATAGATGAATAAAAGGGTTTTTTCAATAAAGTCAAGCCACGTTTTTCTGCAGAGAATCTCACGATCAACCCATCTACCCACCTACTTAAAGCTTCCTGTAGCCTTTTTTCCCTTCTCTTAAACATGAGCAGACCATCAGGGTTACGAAACAGTTGGGGAAAGCTTTTGATAGGAAAGGCAAAGACTAAAATAAAATAACTGAATAAAAAATCTTAGAAGCAACAGACCATGCAGAGAAGAAACCTCAAACAAAACATACAATTATCAATATTCCCAGGCATGGTTATAACACCAAAAGCATGAGCAACAAAAACAAAAATGGGTAAGTGAAACTATAACTTAAAAACTTCTGTGTAACAAAGGAAACAGTGTAACAACAACATGAGAGAAAACATTTGTAAACCATATATCTAATAAGAGATTATAATCTAAATATTTAAGGAACTCCTACAATTTAATAGCAATAAATAAATAAATAGAGCCTGATTTAAAAAATGGTCAGTAACCTGAATAGATATTTCTGCAAAGAAGACATACAAATGGCCAATGGTAGATAAAAAGATGCTCAACATTATTAATTATCAGGGAAGTGCAAATCAAACTACAATGAAATATCTTACACCTGTTAGGATGGCCATTATTTTTTAAAAATAAAAAAAATAACAAGTGCAGGAAAGGATGTGGAGGAATTATATGCTGTTGTTAGGAATGTAAAAGGGTGCAGCTGCGACGGAAAACAATATGGAGGTTCATCGAATTAAACTAGAACTATCACATAATCCAGCAATTCAAATTTTGGGTACATGTTCAAAAATTTGTAAACAGGATCTCAAAGAGATATTTGTATAACTAATACACAGACCATGTAAAAGGTAAATGAGAATAATCTGCAGGCTCTTTCTTATTAATGAAACTGTTAAAAATAAAATTCAAAAATGCAAATTGATATTTCCCAGATTGCTTTTACAAAATTAAATATTCTAAGTAAGTAGGCAAATTAGAAATAAGTACCGACATCTGCACTATTTCTCCTACCCTCTCTTTGCTTTGCTCTCCTAAGACCCTCCTTCCCTTTGGGGCAATGCTTTTGACAACAACAGAGGACGAAAGAAGTGAGGTGGTTAAAGAACTATCACTATTCCTGCTGCCCCACTTCATAAAATACCTGAATTCAGAACATGTCAACGCATACCCAAATACCTCATTTCTAACATCCCACTTGCCCTTAACAGAAATATGTATCAAAAGGGAAACGACGGTCCTGACTAGTGATCCCCAGTTGGGGTACATATGTGAAGAAGTTGCTCCATGTTCCTCTTTCAAATCAAATCAATGTCTCTCTCTCTCTTACCCCCTTCCTTGCTCTAAAAAAATCAATAAGAATTCTCTAGTGAGCCAGCCCTGGCTGGTAGAACAGTGGATAAGGCACCAGCCTAAGAACCCAAAGGTCTCTGGTTCGATTCCCAGCCAGGGCAACATAACTAGGTTACAAGCCAAGTGCCCAACCAGGTCCTTAGCTGGAGGCAGGTGAAAGGCAACCATACATTGATGTTTCTCTCCAACTCTTTCTCTCTCCCTTCCCCTCTCTCTGAAAAATAATAAATAAAATCTTTAAAAATTTTTTTTAATTCTCCAGTGAGAACTAAGTTGTTGTGATTTTTTTTTTTTTTTTAAAGAGAAAAGATATTTCTCCTTAACTGAAGAAGCCTTCATAAATGATCATGGCTTGAATTTCCCCTCTTTTGGTGCCCTAGATACTCTAATGCCTAATAAATTGTTTCACAGCAAGATTTAGAAAAGATTTTTACAAAGATGTCTCTGAAATCAAAGAAGGAAGCCCCTGCCCTTCCCAAAGCTGAATCCAAAGCAAAGGCTTTGAAGGCAAAGAAAGCAGCACTAAAAGGCATCCACATGTAGAAAGGAAGGAAGGAAGGACAAAGAGAAGACTAAAGAAAGAAAAAGAAAATGAAAAAAAATCTTCACATTTCCCACCTTCCAACTGTCAAAGTAACTGAGGTGCCAAAGGCAGCCTAAGTATCCTAGGAAGAGGCCCCCGGGAAAAACAAGCTTGACCACTGTGCCATGAAGGTCCCCCTGACTACTGAGTCAGCTTGAAGAAGACAGAAGACAACAATACACTCCTATTCATTGTGGATGTCAAGGCCAACAAGCACCAGGTCAAACCGGCTATGAAGAAGTTCTATGATATTGACATGCCTAAGATCAACACCCTGATCGTGCCTGATGGAGAGAAGAAGACCTACTATGTTTGACTGGCTGCCAACTAGATGCTTTGGATGGTGCCAACAAACTCAGGACCATCTAAACAAGTCCAGCTGGCTAACTCTAATTATAAAAATGTTATACTATTTATATTAAAAAATCAAAAAAAATCAGTGTATATGAAATGTCTGCCTTCTTTTGTTTGTAAAGCAAAAGCAGAGCAACTGTGAAGGTGAAAAAGGAGGGGAGAAGATGCAGATGTTTTATCTATAGACATTCATAAGGCAGATCATTTATATGGAAAACCCCTATGAACATTGTGAATCTGGAAACTGAATCTTAAAAATATTTTTATTGTATTTTTCCCATTACCATTTTACCCCCTTATACCCCTCTCTCCCCAGCAACCACCATGCTACTGTCCATGTCCGTGAGTCCTCCTTACTTTTTGCTTGATACCTTCACTTCCAAACCTTCCTCCAATAGCTGTCATCCTCTCTGAGTCTCTGTTTTGCTGGTTAGTTTAGTTTGTTCATTAGATTCCACGTGGAAGTGAAATCATATGGGATTTGACTCAAAATTATCAGTGTGCTGCATGGCACACCATTATGTATGTTCAGGAATACCTTTATTTTAGTTTCAAGTACTGATGGTGTGGGGAAAGATCCTAATTATTTTTTTTTTAAGCTTTAGAACTTTAAAGCAGACTCGATTGCAGAAGGCCAAGGGAGAACAGGAAGAGACATAGCTGAGAAATCAAAGCAGCTCAGAACTCATAGCCCTGCTAAGTATTTTCTTCTTTATTTTAAGATCAGTAGGAATCCCTTGAAATAAAGGTAGAACAAGGTCAGGTGTACATTTTGAAACACTATGGAAAATGGATTTGCTTGGGAAGTGTAGGTACAGGAAAAATAACTAATGGATGTTTCCATTATTTCAGGAGCGATTCCAGGAAGAAGTGGTTAAAGTGGTCATAGAAAGAAGCAGATTGAACAGGTATTTAGAAGATATAATAGATAGAAATTGATGATTTATTGGATATGGAGAAGATGGAGATGAAAATGTCCAAGAATGACTTCTAAGTTTCTAGTTTTCAGGTTAAAAATGTTTTTCATTATTTTAAAAATATTTTTTCTGAAAAGAAAATTATATAATGGGAAATTAAAATATAAGCCTTTTAAAAAGGAACATATATCTTCAAAAATATGCAGTTTGGACTCTTTTTTTAACTTATTTTAGAGTACCTGGCATTTAAAATCATGTTTGCAATGTCATCATAGATAAGATAGCAAAAGGATTTTTTAAAAGAAGATTAATATTTGACAATGTACAAAACATATTTTCAAAAATGTGATGCTGCACTCCAAGTATCTTGCCTCCAGAATAAAGTTGAAATGCCAGTACCCTTCCTTTGCAATCCTCAAAGCAAAATCATTTCTATGGTGAACAGTAAGTCTCCTGTCCTAAAATTGTTTACTGGTTTACTGTGAACACCACAGAGAAGGTAATTGAATTCCATATCAGTGATTTTTTTTTAAACTGTGTATCTTCCTCTATATGAAAACTGAAAATAATACTGTATCATCAAATTCTCCCTTTCCTCACATAGTTCATCTGGTGAAAGAAAATAAAATACCACATTGCTAAAACATTTCAATTCTCCTGTGGTTATTTTACAAATAAATTTCTTTTTCTCTACTTTCATATAGCACATAAAATTTTCATATAGTTGAAATGAACTGTGCAGAGAAAAAAGGTAAATGCCAGCAGGCATCTAAATATTGTAGCATCTGTTATATTTTACACTCTGTAATCACAAATCTTATAAAAGCTTCATTGTATTTGAGGCTGGATTCAATACAAATTATTGAAGATTGATAGCTGTGGTGATTGTTATATTTTTATTTTTATTATATTGAAATACACTAACTTTCTTCTTTATTGTAATATCTATTTTTTTCTAGAACACAATTATTTTCCAATATCTACTTTATATTTTCTTGTTAAAGCCTAAAATTTATACACTGGACATTAACATTTTTCAGTTAAGTATCCAAAATACATAGGCTGTGTGTGTGTGTGTGCACGCGCGCGCATGTGTGCAGCATTGCTAATTATTAGAAAGTATTTTCTAGAGCATTTAGAAAAAAAGCTTGAAACAAAAATATTAAAATGTACATCATTGAAATGATTTAAAAACTAAAAGAATGCACCACCAACTCTCTGATTTAGATTTTCTGTTTGTCATGAAACATAAGCAGGACTAGTCATAAATATTTAAAGGGTTCAAACTTCTGATAATATGCATATATTCATTATGTATCACCTGTCCTCTTGAATCCTGCATTCCATACATGAAGCAAACCTCAGGTGCCACTCAAATGCTTAGGTCACTTTTCCAGATTAATTTCATTTTTTCTGTCTTTGCCATTCTTTCTTTCTGTTGTTTTTTTTTTTCAAGATTTTATTTATTCATTTCCAGAGACAGGGCAAAAGGGCAAGGGAGGGAGAGAGGGGGGAGAAATATCAACGCATAGTTGCCTCTCACATACCCCTACTTGGGCCTGCAACCCTGGCATGTGCCCTGACTGGGTTCACAGGCTGGAACTCAAGCCACTTAGCTACACCAGCTGGGCTCACTTTTCCTTATCTTTTAAGTTTTAGCTCCTAAGTAAGCATCTTTCCCCACCCCCTTCTTATCAACTTGTTGCATTTCATCTCATTTACCTATTTTTCAGGGTTAACAGTTAGTAAGCACTTACTACGCCATTGGTACTACATTAAATGCTATTATGGGAATAAATGCTTATAAAACCACATTTTCACAAAATTCACAAAAGGTACCTTATCTGGTATGTAGATTCTTTTGTAATTAACAAAATCATATCTAAGAACTACAATCTCCAACTGAAAAATAAATAAAGCGTTAAAGAGCCAAGAGCTTGATCCAACACTATACGATCAGGTCTCCATCATTAGTTTACCTCAGGGCCACTATGTATGGTCTCCCCCCACCACCCCCAGTGGAGCACCACACAACTCCAGGAATTCTGTTCATGGAACCTATTATAGGAATGGCCTTTGAGGCTTTCCAGGGCTGCACCTCTGTATTTATGTCAACAGTCTAATCTTTTTTACTGCACTACTCTTCCATTTCATTAGTGCATTCATATTACAGTAACAAAAGTAAACAGAATTGGGATCAGAAAATAAAGAGTTGAGTTTTTTTATTATACTCTCTGAAATCACCACCAATGTTTCCATGTAATTACTTCAAATAACTTAATTCAAAAAAGCAACAGTGTTTTCATATTTTCTTTCTTACAGAAAAAGTAATCTATGATCATTTGTAAATGAACTAAGTACAAGCTAAACTATCATTATAGGCTCACTTCATAAAATACATACTGTGCAATTTTTTATTATCACTGCATGAACTAACTAGGAAGCCTGAAATAATCTTTTGACACTTAGAAATAATTATATGTTGATATACAGGTTGACCCTCATTTGAGGAGGAAGTATATGCTTTTACCATTTTAATCTATAA
This sequence comes from Noctilio leporinus, assembly GCA_004026585.1. Taxonomy (NCBI): domain Eukaryota; kingdom Metazoa; phylum Chordata; class Mammalia; order Chiroptera; family Noctilionidae; genus Noctilio; species Noctilio leporinus. The sequence goes on along the minus strand of PVIW01001996.1, from coordinate 25,136 downwards.
ACTTTTCCACTTATTCAAAAATGGTACATCTCTAATTAATTACACAAATAGTGTGCTTTCCAAATAAAAGACATTTTTAAAAAGTGAACATCTGCAGAGACATGGGTAAATGAGCAAAAACAATTCAAAGGCATTTTCTGTCCTAATTCCTACCAAGTTGACAGACAATGCCCCAAAACTCTCTATCAGATTTGGAATGAACTAATAAGCTAATCAGAGCATAACAAGTCTTTGCTGAGTGACTTCATAAGAGAACTGTAAGCACATTTAAGCAGCACTCCTGGGTATTTCTTGCTAAACATGCAAACTCATTCTGAGAAACATTAGTAAATATTAGTAAATCCACAGTGTATGCTATTTTCATTAGCAACTAGGGCTCTGAGGTACAGAGTGAAATGAAAACATAGATTAATTTCCCCTTGGAACTGAAAATTCCCCAACAATAAAGCCCTAAGAGTCTGCTCAGAAGTTACCTTTTTAAGTTACACCACTGAAGTTCCCACCTCTCTAGTTATTGATGGCCGTTCTCCAGGAGTTTATGATCATGCATAATTTGCTCATGGTTCTGTTATTAAGTTGCTTCAAGTTTTCTTCTCAGGACAATCCTTTCTTTCAATTCAAGACTTTGTAGACTACCAAGTTTCTGAGGCAAATCTAGGAAGCTTGTTAACCGGAGTCATTATCTCATGCTTAAGGAAGCTTATAAATCATACAACCATCAGGATTAATGATAATTGGTACACATAAAATTATTCTCATAAATAAATATCAATAATTAAGAAATATAAGAAGTGTTTTTTATTGTTCCACTTCTGACTGCATAAGCATTTGTTAAGTTACTTCAATCTCATTTAATATAAAAGCACCTTTTCTTACAAGAATTATTAGCTTTGTCAATATAATGTCCAAATGTGGGAAAACCTTCTAGATCAAATTAGCAATAATTGAAGTGGTCTGCCGCTCTACAGGTAAAATAAGAATCACAATAGAACAACATTAAATAAATTGTGCCTGTGTTCTCTAAATTTATGAAACAAAGAAATCTTTTAAAAAATTAGAAAAGTCAAAATATTCATTTCTCCCCTTTCTTCTAGAAAAATCTCTCAAAAATATATTCAAGGAGTCACAATAAGAGCTGTGTCAACTCCCACCCACAGTTATTTTAAATTCTCTGAAATGATTCTAATTTCATTATTTCTTAGTGCTCTATCTTTGCCACAGAGTATTTTCATTTAAACTTTTTGAGTGCAAATATTTAGAGAGTAAATTCATTTCAAACCTATGGAATCAGTTTTCATGCTGAAAATCATCCAAAGCATGTCCAAGTTAATTAATTTTCCTATTCCCATCATGAGGTGGGACAAACGCATGTTGCCCAACTGTGAGGAAACCTGGCTAATGGCCAACTTGCAGAGTCTGTGCTGCAAATAACTCATACTGCTTTCAGGTTTTGCTTCTTCCCAAAGGACAGAAGAATCTAATCAATAAGTCATCGTAGAGACAAGACACATTTTACAGGTGAAAGACATACCTCACTAATGATAAAAATCATGTCAAAAACCTGATAAAACAACCTTATATTCTCCACAGCCTAGAGGTTTTTTTGCTACAAATATTTAACAGATGTAATAAACCTTGTCTTCACTATTTATTCTTCTCCTCTCTTTCCCTTATCTGAAAAGACACCTGAGGAAGGCTTTGTATCCTACACACACACATACACACACACACACACACACACACGTACACATAGTTTTAAGGGAAAATTAGGTAATATGTATGTACATGGAAGATAGGCATCAAATCCAGCATGCACAAAAGTAACATAAACATTAAAATAAGTAATCACATTCCTATCACCAGGCCAACCTCTCACTTCAAGACCCTTTCTCTAGTGTCAATACTCCCATTTTGTCAATCAAACAGTGAGCTCCATGGAAAGCGTGTAGCATGCACATTGTATTCACCATTGTAATCTTAGCATTTAGCACAGTGCTTGTTGCTTAACATGTACATGATCTGCAACAGAAATATTCAGAGGCAGGCCGATCTCCTCAGTCATGCAGACTAAAACCTGGGGTCATGTGATTCATGATTTGGTAGCAAGACTATTGATTTTAGTGCCAAAAGGTTTGATTTCTATTTCTAAGTCTGTCCCTTTGTAGGTGTGTGACCTTGGGCACTTACTCCCAGTGGGTTTACAAGTTGAAGGGTGAGAATAACGGGAAGTAGGCAACTAGATATTAGGATAAATCATTCTTTTAAATTAGTGATTCTAAGATTTATTCTCTTCCTAATCTTCTATATCTAGACAATAAGGTTATGTAGTTTACCTTCAAAATATTTCTTTTGTCCATCCTTCCTACCCCATTCCCATTGTCATTCCCCTTAGAGCTGTCTCCAACACCTCAGGTTTGAATTAATAAGATGTAGTTGCTATTCCTAACTTTAGTTTCTTGACCCTCTTCTCCCTATTCCGTAGCACAGTGGGATAATCTTCCTCAACTTTAGCACCATGGTTTTCCAGCCTTAGCATGAACAATTAAAGGGACCTGGTTGCCAAAATTTATTCCCAAGATCATCTCCCGTGCCCTAGGCCACCTACAGACTACACATTAAGAAAAAGCTTCACTGTAGTGATTTCTAAACTTTTGATTTTACAAATGGATTAATAAACTATGTTTAAGCAGGCATGAGCATAATTCTTAGAAATGTGAGTATTTTGATAGTTCTCAAAATATGAATATTTCATAATGCTCAAAAAATGACTATAATTGAATAGATATGTACATATATGCATATATTTCTCTTTATTTATTCATGTATTTCAATGCATGGCTGCCTTTCACCTGCCTCCAGCTATGAACCTGGCTGGAGACCTGGCTTGCAACCTGGTTATGTGCCCTGGCTGGGAATTGAACCAGTGACCTTTAGGTTTGCAGGCGGGCGCCTTATTCACTGAGCCACCAGCTAGGGCTATATTTATTTATTTTTAAGATTTTATTCATTATTTTCAGAGAGAAAGCATGGAGGGAGGAAGAAAGGAAGAGAAGCATCAATGTATAGTTGCTTTTCGCCTGCTTCCAGCTAAGGACATGGCTGGAGACCTGGCTTGCAACCTGGTTATGTGCCCTGACTGGGAATCGAACCAGCAGCCTTTGGGTTCATAAGGCCAGTGCCAATCCACTGAGCAACACCAGCCAGGACTTCTTTTTTTATATTATTATCAAATTCTAACTTGTGTTTTCTTTGACTCAATACCATCACCAGATCTAAGTTGTATGATTCATATCTAAAAGTTCACTTAAAACCATACCTCCATCCTGACTGGTGACTCAGTGGATAGGTATTGGCCTACAAACCCAAAGGTCTCTGGTTCGACTCCCAGTCAAGGCACATAACCACATTGCAAGCCAGGTCTCCAGCCACATCTGTAGCTGGAGGCAGGGGAAAGTCAACCATACATTGATGTCTTTATCCCTATCTGCCTCTCTCCTTTCCCCTCTCTCTGAAAATAATAAAATCTTTAAAAAAAAATACCTCCAAGTCACAATTGAGACAATGTTCCTACATTGATTATGTGTATAGAATGTTCTACTACTGATTCTGTGTCCCCATGGCATATTGTTCATACCTTTACCAATGTATAGCCAGGTAATGTTTGTAAATATTAATTTTTTAAATATTTTATTTATTTTAAAATAAAAAATTTTCAATAACAGTTGATATATATTATATTAGATTCAGGTGTACAACCCAGAGATTAGACATTTATATAACTTATGAAGTGATCTCCCTGATAAATCTAGTACCCCTCTGACAGCATATGTATTCTTCCAATATTATTGACTGTATTCCCTATGCTGAACCTTACACCCTCGAACTGTTCTGTAACTACCAATTTGTACTTTTTAATCCTGTCAACCTTTTTACCCATCCCCCCACCCACTTCCCATCTGGCAACCATCAAGTTAAAATGTTCTCTGTATCTATGAGTCTATTTCCGTTCTGCTTATTCATTTATTTTGGTTTTTTAGATTGCACATGAAAGTAAAATCAAATGTTTTTTTCCCTTCCTTGTCTTATTTTACTCAGCAAACTATCCTCTAGGTTCATCCACACTGATGCAGATAGCAAGATTGTATTTTTCTGTGCACCATTTCTTCTTTACCCAATCATCTATTGATGGACACTTAAATTGCTTCCATGAACATATAACTGCATATGTCTTTTTCATTTAATATTTTGGGTTTCTTCAGATAAATATCCAGAAGTGGAATTGCTGGGTCCTTTCTTGCCTCCCATAAGACTTATAGGTAACTAACTGCTTTTTCATGCTGCTCTTAAGTTTCTCTTTTTGTATTTAACCTTTAGCATTTTAATAATGATGTGTCTTTGTGTGGGCCTCTTTTGATTTATCTTGTTTGGGACTTTATGCCATTCTTGAACTTGCTTGTTTATATCCTTCACCAGGTTAGGGAAGTATTCTCTGGTTATTTTTTTAAATAGTTTTATAATTTCTTGCTCTCTCTCTCCTCTTTCCAGCATTCTAATGATGCAAATGTTGGTATGTTTGATGTTGTCCCAGAGTCTACTTATACTACCTTCATTTTAAAAAACTCTTTTCTGTTATTGATGTTCTGATTTGGTTGTTTTCTGCTTCCTTATCTTCCAAATTGTTGATTTGATCCTCTGTAATGTATTGATTCCCTGTAATGTATTTTTTTTTTTAAGATTTTATTTCATTATTTTTAGAAAGAGGGGAAGGGAGAGAGGCAGAGAGGAAGAGAAACATCAATGTATGGTTGCGTTTCACCTGCCTCCAGCCACAGACCTGACTGGAGACCTAGCTTGCAACCTGGTTGTGTGCCCTGGCTGAGGAATCGAACCTGCAACCTTTGGGTTCGCAGGCCGGCACCTTATCTGCTACCAGCCAGGGCCTGTAATGTATTCTTTATTTCAGTTATTGCATTCTTCATTTCTCACTGATTCTTTTCTTTTTGCTTTTATTTTATCTCCACTTTTGCTTCCTATCTCTTCAGTGAAGTTCTCACTAAGTTCATCCATTTCTCCCCTAAGGTCATTGAGCATTTTTATAACAAGTATTTTGAAACCTGAATCTGGTAGATTACTTATTTGCATTTTGTTTAGTTTTCTGTTTTTTTTTTTTTGGAGGCGGGGGGCATTTAATGGGAGTTTTGTCCATTCTTTAATTTAGAACATGGTTCTTTGCTATCTCGTTATGGCTGTCTCCCTGTGTTTGTTTCTATGTATTAGGTAGAGCTGCTACATCTTCCTATCTTTGTAGAGTATCCTTATGCAGTAAATGTCCTGTATGGCCCATAGACATCTGGAGATAACTGTTACTTGCCCTGGGCTTTGAAGTGCCTAGAAGAGGTCAAACTGAAAAATGAGGCCAGCTGCTGCTACTGCTGGGTCTGGGCCCACTTAGCAAGAGATGGGAGTCATGCCTAGGCCAGGTGCTGCTTGCTTGAGATCTGTGAAACTTTGAGAGATTTTAGGAAAACCCACAACATAAGCCAAGACAGGTCTTTTCTATGGAAAAGCCACTAGAGGTGGGTTGGGTGGGTCTGCAAGTAGGGTGGGGCTGAGTCTCAGTAAATCATGCAGTGTCAGGGACATTTTTAGCAAGGTTGATGGAAACTCAGATATGATACCTGCCTGTGCCTGCAGAGGGAGGGCTCAGGAAAGCAACAATAACCATTACCAGCAATTCTGTCTGGGAGAAAGTTGCCCCTCCAGTTTTCACCCTGATGGCAACCAATTCAATTCATCTCCATATGTCCCTGGCATTTTTTTTTTTTTTTGAACATTTTTATTATTTTTAGAGAGAGGGTAAGGGAGAGAGGCAGAAAGGGACAGAGACATCAACGCATGGTTGCCTTTCATCTGCCTCCAGCTATGGACCTGGCTAGAGACCCGGCTTGCAACCTGGCTATGTGCCCTGGCTGGGAATCGAACCAATGACCTTTGGTTTTGCAGGCCGGTGCCTTATCTACTGTGCCACCAGCCAGGGCTGTCCCTTGCATTTTTTAAGCTGCTGCCACAGCACTGGAACTCAGAGCTTGTGAGTCCAAACAAGTTTGTGTGTGGGCCCTTTAAGAGGAAAGTCTGGAAGTGTTGATGCCTTATGTCTCACACAGGCACAATCCCCACCGGTTTTCACAGCCAGCCATTCTAGGGACTTCTCTTGTCAGCACTGGAACCCTGGGCTGGGGGCCTGGTGTGGGGCTGGGACTACATGCTCCCCAAGGGGCACATCCACAGCCAAGATACCCTTCCTGATTCTTATCTTCTATACATGCATGTGGCACCAGCCCATTTCACATCTCTGCTTTTCCTATCAGCCTCCATGTGGCTTCTTCTTTATATTTTTAGTTACGGAACTTTGGTTCAGCTCGATTTCAGGTGGTTGTCAATCATGGTCATTCTGTAGCATAGTTGAAATTTGCATGTGGTTGTGGGACAAAAGGAATACCACAGCTACCTATCCACTATTTTGACGGAAAGATCCCAATTGTCATCTTTTTAAAAAACAATTTTATATTTCTGTTTTTTCCTTCTTTTCTCATTATTCAAACATATGTTTGGCTCTATGCCCACAGCCTCAGCAGAGGATTGTAATGGGGAAAAGACACAAATAGCCTCATGGACTTTAATAAGCCCCAAAGGAGGACTCATAAGGTGCATAACAAATTATCTAGGCAGTAGGGGCAGAATAAGATTTCATTCCAAACCCAAACACCCCTGAAACCCAGGACAGTGTAAATGGAAACTCCATAACATATATAGAAATAACTAAAGATATCAAATGGCAAAAAAAAATGTTTTATTATCTGACTTAGAAAATTTACCTTTACCATGGCAAATGTGTGTAAGGTTATAGTTGACAAATGACTCAATATGTGCAAAATATCAAAAATAACTATAAATTATTTTTAAGATTTTAAGATTAATTTTATTTAATACTGTTACAATTATTTCATTTTTCCCACATTGCTCTCCCCTACCCTACCCTCCTACGCCCTCTCCTGCAGTCAGTCTCCACCTTGTTGTTCATGTCCATGGGTCCTTCACACCAGCTCCTCGACTGAGCTCTTCCCCCAATTTCCCACTTCTCTCCCTTTCCTTTAGTCACCGTCATTCTTTTTTCTTTCCGTGTCTCTAGTTTTGTTCTGCTCATATGTTTGTTTTGTTCATTAGGCTCCTGTATTAAGTGAGAACATATGGTATTTGTCTTTTGCTGCCTGGTTTATTTCACTAAGAACGATACTCTCCAGTTCCATCCATGCTATTGCAAATGGTAGATGTTCCTTCTTTCTTTCTGCTACATAGAACTCCATTGTGTAAATGTATCACAGTTTTTTTGATCCAATCATCCACTCAAGGGCACTTAGGTTGTTTCCAGCACTTGGCTATTGTAAATAGCGCTGCTAAGAATAGAGGGATGTGCAGGTTCTTCTGAATCGGTGTTTCAGGATTCTTCAAGAATAGTCCTAGCAGTGAAATCAGTGAGTAATAAGGCAGTTCTAGTCTTAGTTTTTTGAGAGAATTCCATACTGTTTTCCACAGTGGCTGTACCAGTCTGTATTCCCACCAGCAGTACAACAGGGCTTCCTTTTCTCCAATCCTCACCAGAACTTGTTTGCTGATTTGTTGATGATGGCCATTCTGACAGGTATGAGGAGATATCTCATTGTGTTTTAATTTGCATCTCTCTAATGGCTAGTGATGTTGAGCATCCATTCATATGCCTATGGGCCCTTTGCATATCTTCCTTGGAGATGTGTCTGTTTGGGTCCTTTGCCCATTTTTTTAATTATGCTGTCTATTTCCATGGCACTGAGCTGTATATGTTTTTTACATATTTTGGAGATTAAACCCTTGTCTGAGGTATCATTGGCAAATATGTTTTCCCATATGGTTGGTTCCCTTTTCATTTTGTTGATGTTTTCTTTTGTTGAGCAGAAACTTTTCAGTTTGATGTAGTCCCCTTTGCTTATTTCTTGATTTCCCTTGCTCCAGGAAACATATCAGTGAAAATATTGCTGCATGGGATATCTGCAAATTTTTTTGGTCTATGTTTTCCTGTAGGACTTGTTTTTTAAGATTTTATTTATTATTTTTAGAGATAGGGGAAGGGAGAGAGGCAGAGAGGGAGAGAGACATCAATGCTTGGTTGCCTTTCACCTGCCTCCAGCTACAGACCTTGTTGGAGACCTGGCTTGCAACCTGGTTACGTACCCTGGCTGGGAATTTAACCAGCAACCTTTGGGTTTGAAAGTTGATGCCTTAACCACTGTGCCACCAGCCAGGGCCTCCTCTAGAAGTTTTATTGTGGCACAGCTTATGTTTAAGTCTTTTATCTGTCTTAAGCTTATTCTGGTGTATGGTGTAAACTGATGACCTATTTTCTATTTCTTTTTCTTTCTTTCTTTTTTCTTTCTTTCTTTCTTTCTTTCTTTCTTTTTCTTTTTTTTTTTTTTGCATGCACCTGTCCAATTCTCCCAACACCACTTGTTGAACAGGCTATTTTCACTCCATTTTATGTTTTTTCCTCCTTTGTTGAATATCAGTTGCCCATAGAGTCCTGGGTTTATTTCTGGGTTCACTATTCTGTTCCATTGAGCTGTATGTCTGTTCTTGTGCCAGTACCAGACTGTTTTGATTACAATGGCTTTGTAATATAGTTTGATATCTGATATTGTGATTCCTCCTACTTCGTTCTTCTTTATCAAGGTTGCTATAGCTATTCAGGGTTGTTTTTGGCTCCATATAAATTTTTAAGTATTTGTTCTAAGTCTGTGAAATATGATGTTGGTATTTTACTACGAATTGCACTGAACTTATAGAGGGCATTGGGTAATATGGGGATTTTTTAATGTTAATTCTTCCCATTCGTGAACATGGTATACCCTTCCATTTATTTGTATCTTCCTTAATTTATTTCTTCAGTGTTCTGTACTTTTCTGAGTATAGGTCTTTTATCTCTTTGGTTAAACTTATTCCTAAGTACTTTATTTTTCTTGTTGCTATAGTAAATGGGATTTGTTTTCTAGCTTCTTTCTTTGATGTTTCATTGTTGATGTATAAAATGCCTTATATTTCTGAATATTAACTTTGTATCCATCTATTTTGCCAAATTTACTTATTGGTTGAGTAGTTTTCTACTGGAGTCTATAGGGTTTTGTATGTACACTATCATGTCATCTGCAAATACTGACAGTTTGACTTCCTCCTTTCCAATTTGGATGCCTTTGATTCCTTTTTCTTGTCTGATTGCTAAGCCTAGAACTTCCGAAATGATGTTAGAGTGGAAAGAGTAGACATGCTTGTCTTGTTCCTGATTGTAAGGGGAAAGTTTTTAGTTTTTGCCCATTGAGTATGATGTTAGTTAGCTGCAGGTTTCTCATATTGGGCCTTTATTATGTTGAGGTATGTTCCCTTTATTCCCATCTTGCTGAGTGCTTTTATCATAAAAGAGTATTGTACTTTATTGAATGCTTTTTTGGCATCTATTGATATGAGCATATGGCTTTTATCTTTCATTTTGTTTATATGGTGTATTAAATGTATTGATTTGTGAATTTGTACCATCCTTACATCCCCGGGATGAATCCCACTTGATCATGGTATATGATTTTATAAATATATTGCTATATCCAGTTTGCCAATATTTTGTTGGGAATTTTCTCATCTATGTTCATCAGATTTATTGACCTGTAGTTTTCCTTTTTTGTTGGGTCTTGCCCAGGTTTTGGGATTAGCATAATACTGGCCTTATAGAAAGTTTGGGAGTCTTCCCTCTTCTTGGATTTTTGAAATAGTTTGAGGAGGATAGGAGTTAGTTCTTCCCTAAATGTTTAGTGAAATTCACCTGTATAGCCATCTGATCTGGAGCTCATATGTACTGGGAGAGTTTTGATTACTGCTTCAATTTCACTAGTTGTTATCAGCCTATTCAGGCTTTCTGCTGCTTCTTGATTGAATTTTGGTAGGTTATACATTTCCAGAAATTTGTCCATTTCATCCAGGTTGTCATATTTCTTGTCATATAGTTGTTTGTAATAATTTCTTACAATCCTTTGTATTTCTGTGGTATTGGTTTTGATTTCTCCTCTGTCACTTCTGATTTTTACCTGGGTCCTTTCTCTTTTTTTCTTAATGAGTTTGGTTAAAGCTTTGTCAATTTTGTTTATTTTTCAAAGAACCAGCTCCTGGATTTATTGATCCTTTGAATTGTACTTTTAGTCTCTATATCATTTAGTTCTACTCTGATTTCGATAATTTCCTCCCTTACTGTTTTAATTCATTATGATCTGAGAAAATGCTTGGTATGATTTCAATTTTCTTGAATTTGTGGGAGCTTGTCTTGTGTCCTACCATGTGGTCTATCTTTGAGAATATTCCATGTGCAGTTGAAAAGAATGTGTATTTTGATTCTGTATGTCTCAATTAAGTCCATTTAATCTAGTGTTGTTCAATGCTACAATATCCTTGGTATTTCTTTGCTTGGAAGATCTGTCCATTGTTGATAATAGGGCATTAAAAATCCCCTACTACTAGTGTGCTGCTATGGATATTCTTCTTAAAATCCTCCAAGATTTTCCTTATATATTTGGGAGCTACTATGTTGGGTGCATACATGTTTACAAGGGTTATATCTTCTTGATGAACTGTTCCCTTAAGTATTATGAAATGTTTTTCTTTGTCTCTTTCTATGGCCTTCATTGTAAAATCTATTTAATCTAATATAAGTATTGCAACCCCAGCCTTTTACTCATATATATTTGCTTGAAATATATCTTTTCATCCCTTCACTTGCAGTCTGTGTAGATCTTCGTTCTGAGGTGGGTCTTCTGTAGACAGCATATATGTGGGTCATGTTTTCTTACCCATTCAGCTACCCTGTGTCTTTTGATTAGTGCATTTAATCCATTTACATTTAAGGTTATTATTGATAGATACTCCTTCATTGAAATTTTTCCCCTTTGTTCCTTTGCTCCTCTCTGTCTCTCTTTGTTTCTTCACCTTTTTAAAACAGGCCCTTTAGCATCTCTTGCAATGCTGGTTTGGTGAGGATGTATTTTTTTAGCCTTCTTTTGTCTGGGAAACTCTTTATTTCACCTTCCATTTTGAATAAGAGACTTGCTGGGCAGAGTATTCTTGGTTGCAAGCCTTTGTTTTTCATTACCTATAATATATTTTTTGCCATTCCCTCCTGGCTTGTAGTGTTTCTGTTGAGAAATCAACTGATAACCTTATTGGAGCCCTCTTATAAGTTAGTTGTTTCTCTCTTGATGCTTTTAGGATTCTTTCCTTGTCTTTGAAATTTGCCGTTTTAATTATGATGTGTCTTGGAGTGAGTCTTTGGGTTCATCTTCTTTCCAACCCTCTGTGCTTCCTAAACTTGAGTTTTGTTTTCATTCATCAAGTTAGGGAACTTTTCTGTCATTACTTTTTGAAACAGGTTTTCTATCCCTTGCTTTTCTTCTCCTACTGCTATACCTATGGCATTGATATTATTATTGTCCCAAAGGTCTCCTAAAACCTCTTCATTCTTTTTCAGTCATTTTTCATTTAGTTGCATTGTCTGATTATTTTTTTCTACGTTGTCCTCCAATTCACTGATTTGGTCCTCTGTTTTCTCTAACCTACTTTGGATTGCTTCTATTGTGTTCTTCAGTTCAGAAATTGTATTCTTCATTTCCTCCTGGTTCTTACTGATGGTTTCTATGTCCTTTTTAATGCTGGCATAATTTTCAGTAGTTTCCCTGGAGTTCTTTGTAATTTTCTTTGAGCTTGTTGAGCTCATTGAGCTTTCTTATAACGATTGCTTTGAATTCCATATCTAATAGTTTGCTTGTTTCTATTTCATTTAGCAGTCTTTCTAGGGATTCCTCCTTTCCTTTCAGTGAAGGACTGTTCCTTTTTCTCCCCATTTTGGGTGTCTATACTTGCTTGTTTTTGTTTCTCATATTAATCTGCTTTGACCCTCTGCCTTTGTGGAGTGCCCTTCTGTGGTAGGAGACTTAGGGGGTTCACTGGTGTAGTCTTCTACATTTCCTTAATTTGTTGTTCTTGGGGTGCCCTTTATGTCATTAATTCGGGGTATCTGGTTGTATTTTGGATTTGGTCTATGTGTTGCTCCTTGATGACTTTTTAACTCCAGCTGGCTGATTATGAGACAATCCTTCTACCACATCTCCTATACTGTTATTGAGGAGCTTGTTGGGGATTAATAATTCATGTAGATATTGGTGTAACTTGTATAAATTCTTATGCACATTTGTTAAATGTTATTCTTATGTTAATGATATTTAAATTAATAATAAAATAGGGATACATAAACTATTATATACATTTTCAAATTATATTTTATTGATTATGCTATTCGAGTCCCAATTTTTTCCCATTTTCTCCCTGCACCCAACATCCAGCACCACCCACTCCCTCAGGTAATCCCCACAGCATTATTCATGTCCATGAATCATGCATATTAGTTGTTTAGCTACTCCACTTCCAAACTGTATTTTACATCCCATTCCTCCACACCACCCTCGCATTTGGCAACCATCAAAACACTCTACATATCCATGATTCTGTCTTTGTTCTTTTTGTTTGCTTAGTGTTTTTTTAGATTCAGTTGTTAGTAGATATGTATTTATTGCCCTTTAGTGTTCATAGTTTTTATCTTCTTTTCCTTAAATAAATCCCTTTAATATTTCATATAATATTTTGAGTTTGAAACTCTCTATCTTCCCTTTGAGTCTAAATGCTATCTTTGCTGAGTAGAGCATCTTTGCTGTAGGTCTCTATTTTTCATGACTTGAGATATTTCTTGTCAATTCCTTCTAGCCAGCAAAATTTGAGAAATCACCTGATAGTCTTATGGGAACTCCTCTGTCAGTAACTAACTTATTTTCTCTTGATGCTTTTAAGATTCTTCTTTATTGTTAACCTTTGGCATTTTATTGATATGTCTTAGAGTGGGCCTCTTTGCATCCATCTTGTTTGGGACTCCCTTAGCTTCCTGGACTTGCATGTCTATCTCCACATCACAAATTAGGGAAGTTTTCTTTCATTATATTTTCAAATAGACTTTCATTTTATTACTCTTTTCTCCTTATGGCACACCTACAATGTGAATGTTAGAATGCTTGAAGTTATCTCAGTGGCTGCTTGCACAATCCTTGTTTTTGGTTTTTCTTTCTGTTGTACTGATTGGTTGTTTTTTCTTCCTTATAGTCCAAACTATTGATTTGAGTCTCAGTTTTACCCACTCTACTTGTTTTCCTGTAAATTTCTTTATTTCAATTAGTGTATTCTTTATTTTTGACTAAATCATTTTTATGCTGTTGAGAGCCTCACTAAGTTCCTTAAGCATCCTTTTTTTTTTTTTTTTTTTTTTTAAAGATTGTATTTATTATTTCCAGAAAGAGAGGAAGGGAGAGAGGCAGAGAGGGAGAGAAACAGAGAAACATCAATGTATGGTTGCCTTTCACCTGCCTCCAGCCATGGATCTGGTTGGAGACCTGGCTTGCAACCTTATTATGTGCCCTGACTGGGGAATCAAACCAGCGACCTTTGGGTTCGCAGGTCAGCACCTTATCCACTGTGCTACCAGCCAGGGCCTTAAGCATCCTTATAACCAGTGTTTTAAACTCTGTATCTGATAGATTGTTTATCTCTTTTGTTTAGTTCTTTTTCAGGAGTTTTGATCTGTTCTTTCATTTGGGTCTTGTTCTTTGTCTCCTCATTTTGTCAGTCTCTCTGTGTTTCTATATATTAGGTAGAGCTGCTATGACTACCTGTCTTGGTGGTGTGGCCTAACATAGTAGGTATCCTGTAGGCTCCAGTGGCACAACTTCCCCTATCACCCAAGCTGGCTACATAAGTTGTGCCCTTTGTGTGGACTGAGTACACCCTTCTCATACTTCAGCCTTGGTTGCTGTTGGCAGGTCAGTCAAAGAGATTTACCCAGGCAAGTAAGCTACAAGGACTGGTTGTGACCACTACCACCAACCTCACCCTGTGTGGAAGATGTGGAGGATCAGCTATGCAGGGGTAGAGTAGTGGTGCTCCAACATGTTCTGTAGCCATTTGCTGGCTACAAAGGCTCTGGGGTTTCCAAGTGGTGCAGACCAAGGTCAGCCTCCACCTGTGTTCTTTCCAGGGCAACTCTGCATGAGCTGTAAAGCAATCTGAGAAGGCTGATATTTGAGCTGAGCTTGGAGATTCCCAGGAAAAGTCAAGTTATTAATTTAGGCTGGTTGCTGCTAGTGCTGGGCCTGGGGTTACTTAGCAAGAGATATAGGGGCTGGGAGCTAACTTAAGCCAGCTGTTGCTTGTTTCAGAGGATTTAGAAAGTTGGGAAGCTTGAGTCAAGACTGGCCAATCATATGGAAAAGTCACAGTTACCAGTTTCCATGGGCCTGCCTATTGGGTGACACAGAGCCTCAGGGGATCTCCAAGGTGGGGCAAAGTATGTTAGGTTGATGGAATGTCAGATATGGCACATACCTGCCTGCTCTGTGGCTCTGTAGAGGAAGGGTCGGAAAATGGACAATGGCCTCTGTCCAACTTTCTGCCTGGGAGAAAGCTGTGCTCCAGCTCCTGCCTTAATGACAAACACTTTAGCTCCTTCCTGCATGCCACTGGTGCTTTAAAGCTATTACTTCAGTGCTTAAGCTAGAGGGAGTGAGTCTGAGTAAGTCTGTATGTGGTTTCTTTAAGCAGAACTGCTTGGGACTCTAGTAGTTTCTTCCACCAACATGATCTCTGCAGGTTTTTGCAGCCAGAAATTAGGGGGACTTCTCTCCCTAGCACTAGAACTCTGGATGGGGCTGGCACTCAACTCTCAAGATATCCCTTCCAAATTTTCATGTACCACACATTGTTTGAAACCAGCCTGTTCCATGTCTTCTCTCCTCCTACCAGTCTAGAAGGTTGTGGTTTCTTCAATTCCATATTTGTCAGATTACCATTCAATTCTATATCTGAGGGTTCTGAGTGATGGCTGTTCTATATTTTAGTTGATACTTTGATGTATTTGTGAGAGGAGGTGAATCATGTTTACCTATGATGCCATCTTGACTGGAAATCTATCGTATATTTCTTATAATTAAAAAAAAATTGTCTTTAGTGTGATACAACCACTAATTTAGTTATTTAATCAATATTAATCATAAAATATCTCTGTTCTGTTGACAGTAATTTAAAAGTAAAGTATAATTGTATTCAGTTTACAAAATTTGAATATATTTTCATTATAAATGTTAATTTAAGTAACTAATAATTTTAAAATAATTCTTTTCATTAAAAAATGGGCAAAAGAGCCCTGGCTGATGGCACAGTGGATAGGCACCAGGCTGCAAACCCAAAGGTCACTGGTTGGATTCCCAACCAGAGGGCACATAACCAGGTTGCAAGCCAGGTCTCCAGTCAGGTCTGTAGCTGGAGGCAGGTAAAAAATACAACCATACATTGATGTCTCTCCCTCTCTGCCTCTCTCTCCCTTTCTGTCTCCCTCCCTTCCTACCCCTCTAAAAATAATAAAATAAAATCTTTTTAAAAAATAGGCAAAAGACATGAACAAAAGCCTCATCAAGGAAAATAGAGATGGTAAATAAACAAATGAAATGATGTCCAATGACATGTTATCAGGAAAATGCAAATTAAATGAACAATGAGATAGCACACCTATTAGAATATACAACAGCCAAAACACTGACAATACTGAATGCTGGTGAAGATGTGGAGCAATAGGAAATCTTATTCATTGACAATGGGAAAGAAAAGTAATATGGTCACTTTGAAGGCAGTTTGTTAGTTTCTTACAAACCTAAACATAATCTTACCATACTATCTAGCAATTTGCTGGATATTTCCCCAAGTGAATTGAAAATTTATTTCCATACAAAAACCTGCATATAGTTATTTATATCATATTTACTTATAATTGCCAAAACTTGAAAGCAACCAAGATGCCCTCAAGTACGTGAATAGATAAATAAACGGCTATATTCAGACAATAGAAAGTTACTAAGCTGGAAAATAAATGAGCTATTAATTTATTTAAAAACATGGAAGAATTTTAAGTGCATATTACAATGTGAATGAAACCATTATAAAAAGTTTATATACTATATATGTCCAAGAATATGATATTCTGGAAAAAACAAAACTATGGACAGAGTGAAAATGTCAGTGGTTGCCAGTGGTTAGAGAGGAGATAGAATAAATACAACACAGAGAATTTTGGTGGCAGTAAAACTATCGTATATAATATTATAATGGTAAACATATGCTATTACACATTTGTCAAAACTCAAAATTTATAGCACCAAGTAAAAGTGAACCCTAATGTAAACTAGAGACTTTAGATAATAATGATATGTCAATGTAGATTCATAGTCTGTGACAAATGTACTGCTCTGGTGCAGGACACCGATAGCTGAGCCAGCTGGGCCTATGTGGGGTCAGGGGGTAAATGAAAACTGTATTTTCTGCTCAACTTTGCTGTGAACCTATATGTTTTAAAAGATAAATTTCATTCAATGATAAAAATAAATAAAATAATCTGAAAAAGTTGTTTTTCCTAAAGTATTCAAAAATTTTTATAAAAATATAATCAATTGACCTGGTTTAAATGTTTGTGTTCCCTCAAAGTAGGTTGGGCCTTTGGGAGATGATAAGATCAAAGGGAAAGGAGCCCTCATGAACGGGGTCAGGGCTCTTTTATAAAAGAGCCCTCTAACCCTCCCCCCACAAGAGAGCACAATCAGAAGTATGCTACTCAGAAGGGGGCCCTCACCTGACCAGCTTGGCACTGTGATATCAGATTTCAAACCTCCAGAAGTATGAGCGACACATTCCTGTTGTTTATAAGCTACTCAATCTGTGGTATTGTGTTATGACAGCCTGAACATACTAAGACACTAGCAAATAATACTCTTTCAAATAAAAAAAAATATTTTAGTCTAATACTTTAATTTTTAGATTCAATTAAAATTCATTAAATATTTTTTATGAAATTCAACTATTTGCAATTCTAGCATTCAATTCACCCCTATTGCTAATGTAGAAAGTTGTGTGTCATACTTTTTAATCTACAAAAGTATGTTTTATGCCTTTGTAGATTTATATATTCAACAAATTCAAGAGAGATATAAAGTGTTTAATACTACAGAATGTTTCTCATGCACCATGTACACATTTTGTGAAGAATATCAAACTATTTCCTGAGACTCTTTTCCCAGGGTAATACATTGTACACAGAAGTGAGACAACAGTCATTACAAACTGCTAAGACAAAGTACTCGGTACTTCATTACATAAGAATTCACTTCAATCCATCTGTGAGAAAAGAATCAAAAGTGGGTTTATTCTCTTGCTCAAGCCCTTCCACTGTTCATATCCTCCCTGCACACTCAAGCAGTGTCACCATCCATGAGCATTACTGTCATTTAGATGCAGTTGCTTTTTCTTTCTACAATTGATGGCCAGACATGTCAAGACATGTTTCCTGAGCCCTGAAGGATATTAGCCAAAAGAGTGGATACTTAGAGTACAGGTTACCCTTGACTAGCACAGACTACCTGACCTGAGGGGCAGCCACATGGTGATGGGGGCCCACTACATTGTAGGGTCCAGGACAATGAACTCTTTGCCTGTCTGTCTGGGCAGTAGTCATTGTATGTTCCTTTGTTACAAAATAGATTACTCCAGGCTGGAGGAAAGGGAACATTCCAGCTCAGCCCTAAAAGCAGTGAGGCCACAGAGGAAAGTGGCTTGGGGCTCCCAAGCCAGTGCTTCTCAATAAGACAGCATGTTTGAGTCAGCTTGGAGGAATTTAAAAATCAGCCTAGAATGCCACCTCTAAAACCAACAGAATCAGTATCTGTCAAGATGGGACTGGAGCACTGATTCTTTTTAGTCAGAATGAAGAATCTTTAGACTAGACAACCATCGGTGATCTTGGCAGTGACTTCTGTGTCTCATAGCTCAGAAGCAGCAGAGAATGATCAGACCTGAAGATCCATATTAACCAAGGACCATGGAAATAATCTGTATGCTTTTGGACCTTCTTTCAAGGTCTTGGTCCTGCATAAAACCCCCCCAAAATATAATACAACCATAGAGTTTGGGAATCCCCCAAAACTGAACTTAAACTAGCCAGCTGTAATGAAATGGAAGCATGCAGTAAAAATGAGGTTACACCCTGGCTGGTGTGGCTCAGTGGATTGGTACTGGCCTGTGAACCCAAAGGTTGCTGGTTCAATTCCCAGCCAGGGCACATATAACCAGGTTGCATGCCAGGTCTCCAGCCAGGTCCTTAGCTAGGACAGGTGAAAGGTAACCATACCTTGATTCTTCTTTCCCTTTCTTCCTCCCTCCCTGCCCTTCTCTCTGAAATAATGAATACAATCTTAAAAAAAAAAATGAAGCCTTGGTTGGTGGCACAGTGGATAAGTTACTGGCCTGCGAACCCAAAGGTCGCTGATTCAATTCCCCAGCCAGGGCACATAACCAGGTTGTAAGCCAGGTCTCCAGCCAGGTCTGTAGCTGGAGGCAGGTAAAAAAGGCAACCATACACTGATGTCTCTCTCCCTCTCTACCTGTCTCCCTTCCCCTCTCTCTAAAAATTATAAAATTAAATCTTTTAAAAATGAGGTTACAAAAAGAAAAGGAATTTATTTTTTGCACACCTGGAAGAATTTGTGGATTATGTTTGTGGGTTGTTCCACAGCCACTAATTATACTTACCACATTGTAATGAAAGTATTCATTCATTAGCTCTCTCATCCATTAATGTGACCACACTTTGAGGAAAGAGACTGCAATGTCAATGTGACATGGGCCTGTGTCTTCAGCTACTAAAACTGCACTAGCAATTATTCAAAATAGTTCATCACACTGAATTGGATTATTTTAAATAAGAGAAAATTAGAAAGCTATTTAGGCTTCAACTAAAATTACAAAACTTTTAAAAGGTATCTACTTGTTGGATATTAGTTACTTGAATAATCAAGAGCTGGTCATTGGCCCTGTGAAAAATACTGAAGGCAAGTAATTCAAAGACACTGAGACCCTCTTGGGACTCTAGCCACTGTCACCAGATCTTTCCAGGAGAATACTTGTACATGCTTTATCTATGGGATAAAAAATTTACACTTGATCCCTTTTGGAATAAACTCTTCATCAATGACAACTAGAGAAGTTAATGAAATGCATTTATATAAACATTTGGTTATTATAAATTATTACTGATGCCCTTAAGTTAAAGCCAAGAAATTTTTCTAATTCCTGAAGTATAACTGAATTGAGAAGAATGAAACACTTTCTGGACTAAAAGCAGAATCAACTTGTATGTTCTTAGCCATTCACTAAATTCACTCACCAGATAAATTCTCTATTCAGTCTCTATCTCTGTCAAAAGTTTCTATACTAAGTCTTCTTTTCTCTTCCAATTAACTGATAAACCTGAATCTTGTGGTATAATTCAGTAAACATTAAAGAAGGACAACTGGAATGACTGAGGCAAGGAAACTAATGTAAACCAAGAGTGGCTCTCTAATAATGTGTGTGTTTGGAATGGCCACATAAACCAGCAATGTTCATGAGCATCAATGGACTCAGGATAAACCTTAGTCAACATTGATAACAGAGTGAGTGCTGGGGGTGCAATTGGGTGGGTTAGCCATGTTAATGCTTCACAATGATCATGTAATGGATGAAAGACCAAGGGTCAAACCCTGGGAAAAGACGGTTATCACATGCAAAACATGTTTTCAAGCCTAAACAAATAAATTTAGAACTTGATGTTAAACTGAAGTAGTGAGCTTAAAACACACATTAATTGATCAAAAGGTATGATACAATGATACCTGGATATCAGATTTTCTTTTAGACACACAACGTCCTGGATCTATAAGACCCAGATGAATTCTGCTTCCCCAGTCACAGAAAGAAGAGAAGAATTTCACCTTCTTGCCCAGACTAAGGAGTTTCTCTTCCTTCTTTCCTTCCATCTTCTGATAATTTTTACACTGATGTTAACACTTTTGTATATTTCTTTGCTGGATCTTTGCCAGTTTTGTGTCTCTAATGGATAGATATAGGTACTTGAAGGTTGGGATAAAATAAAAGAATCTGAGGTCCATACTGCTTGCTAAGGGAGCCACTATGCCATTCTCAATTTTATGTGCCTTTAAGGACTTAAAGAAAGACAAAGGCAAAGTATCAGTGGTGATGGTGGTAGTTTTAATCATACTTGTTTGACAGTGGAAACCAAATCACATTTTGAATTCCTATGTTTTTTCTTTTTTAAAAAAGATTTTATTATTTTTAGAGAGAGGGGAAGGGAGATAGGTAGAGAGGGAGAGAGACATCAATGTATGGTTGCTTTTCACCTGCCTTGCAACCTGATTATGTGCCCTGGCTGGGAATCAACCAGCAACCTTTGGGTTCGAAGGCCAGCGCCTTATTCACTGTGCCACTAGCCAGGGCTCTAATTCCTATGGTTTTGTAAGCCAGAAGCCTTATTTCCCACACAGAGAAGACTCAGTATCCTGCATAGATCATGCCTCTGGCTGCTGGTCAGTTGAAAAACCCACAAGTAGCACACATCAAGGTCCAGTTTAGATTAGGGAGGAGATGAGGTCCCCAGCTATTGGTCTATAAACAATTCTTTAATCAACGGCCTCAGCTTCTTTTTCTTTTCTCACATCAACTCTCTACAAGGTAGGTCCGGGGTTTTCTTTCTCAATTGAGAGTTTTCTCACATGCTTGGTCTCAATGGTGGCTCTCCCTCTGTAATCCAACTGAGAATTTTCTCATGTTTACTCTCAGTGGTGGCTCTCCCCTCTGTGATTGAAGCGATTCCAGATACTCTTGTCTTCTAAAAATTTATCAAAACATCTGGTATGCTGTTATTATGCCCTCCTTTATTTTAAGCACTTTTATGAGTGGATTTCTCATTTTCTCTCTCTCTCTACTGTCTTAGAAAATATCTCCTATGTGTTCTCGCTAATACTGTTTTATTTAGCTCAGGAGACATTGTAGCATATACTAAAGACAAATTGTGTTTTCAGCTTTTACTACCCATTAGAGTGCCCAAATACATCATCATTCCCTTCCAACGACTCACCCTATTTCTAAACTTATTTCAAATCCATATAGAAATTACAGAAATTACAGGTATCAAAAATGAAGACAGTCTCAAGGCATGATTAGACTTGATAATTGGGTAAGGCTGAGGAGTGGGCTGAATCTCTCTACTTATTACTTGCTTAAAAAACACATACAAGTCTTGACTGGTGGCTCAGTGGATAAGGTGCCAGCCTGCAAACCCAAATGTCTCTGGTTAGATTCCCAGTCAGGGCACATAACCAGGTTGCAGGCCAGGTCTCCAGCCAGGTCTGTAGCTGGAGGCAGGTGAAAGGCAACCGTACATCAATGTTTCTCTCCCTTTCTTCCTCCCTCCCTGCCTTTCTCTCTAAAAACAATTAATAAAATCATTTTTAAAAATAAAAAACAAACACATCTTGTGATTTGCCTGGGGGAACATCAAATATGTGAGACTATCAACTTTTTCACAGAAAAACCAAACAAAGGTACATCAAAAAATTAAACCCAATGACATAAAATTGTCATATTAACATTATCCCCACAAAAATCATATCAACAGAGTACTATTTTCTTCACATTAGAAATAAGAAAGTTAAACTGGAGAGACTAAATAACTTGCATAGGAAGGATTTGACCCTGTGCATACATGTCTGCCTAATTTTTCCAATTCATTATATTGCCCCTACTATTTGAATGCCCCCTGCTAAATGCATAAAGGAAGAATAGTAATAAGACATCCAGAACATGATGGGAAATGGGAGTCATTGTGTGTTGTGGGGAGAGGGAATGAAAAGTTCTGCAAGGGAAAGAGCCCACAAAGAAATAGTTTTCTCATGTTCCAAAAAGAAATCTGAAACTCTTGTGGGAAAATCTATTAGGGCCTCAGGGTGTCACCATGCAACAAAGCAGCATAGGTGCTACAAAACACCTCGCACAAGAAATAACCTGTAATCAGCAAAATACAAAATAAACTCTCAACAATGTACAGGGTGTTGAGATGTTTATTTTCCAAGGGTGATAGCAGGTGCAGGATTTCTGTTGCAATCACTTAATGATGCAGCTAAGAAAGCCACATCCTGTAGAACCCAAGATTTTTTATTTCTATTAATCAAAATAGGCTAAACATTATTGTGTGACTAATATTTTCAACATGATGGGGTTAGGCACCATGAATAAAAAGAACCAGAGAATCTACTTTGTGGGAGTTTACTAGCTAAAAGAGGATTTAGAAAATTCAGAATTTAAAAAATATAAGAACACATTTAAATGGTGAGCAATATACAAATATCCACAACACTGTGTAGTGAATCTATGAAAGTATTGGGTTGATTAGGGTCACTATTGGTCTTTAGCTCATCCTCTTTTTTTTCCTACAAGAACCATACATAGGGTACCGATGTATTGTGGTTTCTCTGATTAATTAAAATGTAGCATATATTGGGTTAATCATACTTTTCAATTCATCATATTTTTACCGCCAGTATGTCAAAATTTCTTCTTGTTTTATTTAGTTTAATCCTTATTTCATTATATATTTTTTCTTTTATCACCCTTCCCTCCTTTTCACTGATCTAGCTTTTCATCCAAGTGATTATTTAGATGTATTATGTCCTTGGAAATTGAGGAATTTTTTTAATATGTGCTTATAATTTGCATAAACATATTGTTATGAGTCATGTTTCTTGCTAATTTCATTCACCTTTATTGTTGAAATCATTCCATGCTGTCCAATGTAAATCTAGCTTATTGTTGCAGGCTGCATTCCAACATACCCATAAACTTTATTTTTCATGGCCATTCCCCCAAGTTGCCTATGATTTCTTTCTAGCACAGTGGTGCTACTGTGAAAATCCTCCATCACATTCTCTGATTTCCCTAAGCTGGGCTGAAGCGTCCAGATGTATTTGCTAGATACTGTTAGCATCATTATGACATTTTACATCCCACCAGCTCTGCCCCCAGCTTCACCTGCCCTCTAACTTCTGTTAATTTAGTGATTATAAAGTTGTCTTATTTAATTTTCATATCTGTGATTGGTAGTGGGTTTGAGAATCAATCTACATATTTATTACCCACTTCAGTGATTTGTCCTTTCAAATACTATACTCATTTTTATAGTTGTAACATTTCCTAAATAATATATATGTTTTTATATTTTCAGTATTAAACAGTTGTCATTGTAAATATCATATGTTAAAATTTCTTATCATAGGTCTTATTGGACATAAACTTTTATTTTGATTTTAGTCAAATTTTATAGTTTTTGTTTTTTATTTTGTTTCTTTGCTACTATTATTCTTGTTTTTATGCCAGTACTTTTATAAAATTTTTAAATAGATGCCTTTCTTAGCTCAAGATAAAGCATGACACTCTCTTACATTTCCTTCCTCCTATTTAAAAAAAATACCCAGACTTCATAAAAATACCCAGATTTGTCAAATACCTATTTTACCAAATAAGGACAATTAAAAATTCAACTTCACTGTTGTCACAATTACAAAAAAAAAAAAAAGATATTTTAACATTGAAGTATAAGGAGATAATTTTACAGTAATGAATAGTCACTTACAATGGCACAGATTTAGCACCTTGAAAAACTTGCTACCTGTCTGATTGTTACTCTCACTTCACAGCACATTACACTAGTTCATGGAATAGTCAGGACCCGCCAAATTAAAACATTCCCCACCTTAGAGCAGAGACTTGTATGAAGGGAGAGCCTGCTTGAGAGTAACTGGAAGCCTAGAAGCCTTGGTTAAGCACATCTCTGGCAGCCTGTTTTACTGTCAGAGACAGGCCCAGAGTAAGCCCCAGGAAGCCCTGGATGTACTTTCTGATACTACATATTAAATTTGTCTCTTCTAGAGTTTCATGTAACTATATCCTTATAAATGGAATAACATTGTATACTCTGCAGTGTCTGACTTCTGCACAGAACATTTTGAAGAGGCATCTAGATTGTTGTGTGTATCAGTCAGTGTGTTGTTTTATTGCTGAGTAGTATACCATTAAAGGAATGTACCACAGTGATTATCAAGTCACCTGTTGACGAACATTTAAAATCCTCTCACTTCTCGGACTATTATAAATAAAAAGCTGCCATGAGCATTATTTTTACTTGTTAGTTATTTTGATTTTATAAAGTGATCTTATGTCCAACAACTTGCCAAACTACCTTAATAGTTATAATAATTTGCCTATGATTTTGACTTTGTATTATGCCAAAGAATTGTAAACATGGAATATTAATACCCTATATTAATGACATAACTGGAGGAAGAATCTTGCAAGTAGAAAATAGTAGAACACACACAATTCTGTGAACGCTTACTATTCTATTGCTTAGGTGATGCAAAGTTGGATAACCTGTGTCAGGTCAATGTCCCAAAGAAAAGGGACCATGCTTCTGTAATACTCTCCACATATCTAGGCCAGGGACAGGAAAGAGTTACATTACTGGGCTTAAAGGGAAGTTCTGATAGAAGCAGTAGTGTTTCTAGAAAGGAGGAATCTCTGGAACATAGCAACTAGATCAGCCTATTCTTCCACTGAGCTAACTCAGATCTACTTGGCTAGCATATGTGCCTCCAAAAAAGGAGTGAGAGTAAGTATCTAGAGAGACAGCCAGATTTTTACCTCCTTAGTTTTCGATGCTGGTAATCTGGAAAAAATAGCAATTTTTATTCTTTCTTCCTATTCTTTCATACCTCTTGTTTTTCTTTCTCTTCTTTTTTTTTTTACCATTTTTTAAAAATTTTATTGTTGTTGTATTACATCTATCCCTTTTTTGCTCCCCTCTGTCCCCCTCCCCACCCACCCTTTCCCCCCAAAGTCAATCCCACCTGTTGTCCATGTCCATGGTTCCTTTATACTAGGTTCTTGTCTAAGCTGCTCCCCTTCTTTGCCTCTGCCTCCCCCCTCCCCCCAACCCCGTTCCCCCTGACCACTGAAGGCCTATTCCTTGTATTCATATACTTGGTTCT